>OY740788.1:42932042-43464401 GCA_963514005.1 Raja brachyura
CTTGGGCTTCAGCGGTTGCGTGAGGTGCCGAGGCCCGCCGCCCGCTCGCCGAGTTCAAGCCCGCTCTCTCCCCCCTCCTCTCTCCTCTCCTCTCCCCCTCCTCCCTCTTCATCCCCCTCTCCCCCCTCCTCCCCCCACCTCTACCCCCTCCTCCCCCATTTCTCTCCCTCCTCACCCTCCTCTCCCCCACTCCCCCCCTCCTCTCCCCCTCCTCTTCCCCCCTCCCCCTCTCTCCTCCCCACCCCTCTCCCCCTTCTCCCCTTCCTCCCCTCTGTCACCCCCCACTCCCCTCTCCCCTCCCTCCCCCTTCTCTCCTCCCTCCCCCACCCATCCCCCCTTTCCCCGTTTCCCTCTCTCGCCACCCCCCTCTCTCCCCCCTCCCCTCCCCCTACTCCCTCTCCCCCTCCCCCTCCCATCCCATCCCCCTACCACCCCTCCCCCCTCTCTCCCCCTCTCCCCCTCTCCCCCCCCTCTCCCCCCCTCCCCCTCTCCTCCTCTCCACAAAAAGTGGTTGCAGGCCTGAGATAAGGCACTTAAGTAAGTGTCCTTGTTAGAATGTGTGGATGAATGGATAGGGAAGAAAGCTCAGATGCATGGGAGAACTATTATTTCCCAGTGGTTCCTAGAGAAACTATCTCCCTCTCCTAGACCTAAAAAGGAAAATAAAATATTTGACTGATTGTCCATATTACTGCTGACTTTATCTGCTTGTAAAACAGTTTCCCAGATCAAGATTGATTTAAAGTTGTGGTCTTGGTATAATATTGTCATTAAGGTCGTAAGGTCATAAGTGATTGGAGTAGAATTAGGTAATTCATAAAATCATAGAAAATAGGTGCAGGAGTAGGCCATTCAGCCCTTCGAGCCAGCAACGCCATTCAATGTGATCATGACAAATCAGTACCCCGTTCCGGCTTTCTCCCCATATCCATTGATTCCATTAGCTCATCAAGTCTACTCTGCCATTCAATCATGGCTGATCTATCTCTCCCTCCTAACCTCATTCTCCTGCCTTCTCCCCATAATATCTGACACCTGGACTAGTTAAAAATCTATCTATCTCTGACTTAAAAATATCCACTGCCTTGGCCTCTACAGCCTTCTGTGAAAAGGAATTCCACAGTTTCACCACCATCTAACTAAATATATATATTTTTTGTCCTCATCTCCTTCCTAAAAGAAAATCCTTTAATTCTGTATGACCTCTAGTCCTGGACTCTCCCACTAGTGGAAACATCCTCTGCACATCCACTCATATCCAAGCCTTTCACTATTCTGTATTTTCAATGAGGTCCCCCCTCATTCTTCTAAACTCCAGCATGTAGAGACCAAGGGCCGATGAACACTCATCATAGGTTAACCCACTCAAAAATGTGATCATCCATGTAAACCTCCTCTGGACCCTTTCCAGAGGTCACACATCCTTCCTCAGATATTGTGCCCAGATTTGCTCTCAATATTCCAAATGCGGCCTTACCAGCATTTTATAGAGCCTCGGCATTGCATCCCATTAGAGATTGATCTGCACCTTTAAAGCATTGTCAACTTTGTACTTGTACCTCTGCATTTTTCTCAGAGCAGCAGCTTATATTTAGAGTTGTGAACGCAGCCCAGTCCTTCACACAAACCACCTTCATGCCCATTGACTCCATCTACAATTCATGCTGCCTTGGAAGAGCAGCCAACATAATCCAGGACTATTCACACCCTGATCATTCCCTTGTGCTTTTTATCTGCACTTTCTCTGTAGCTGCAACAATATATTCTGTACTCTGGTCATTTTCCCTTTTGCATGGCCTGATGTGCTCATGTATGATATGATTTGTTAAATTTGACCCTTGGCCCCTTTCAATCCTTACTGAAATGAGAATTGTTACTTCCAGACAACAGAACAAGTATCATATCCACTGTTTAATCTCAGTGCCAAGAGCACCATAGTAAGGAAAGGCAGGGTCAGGTGCAGATCTTTGGCCCAGCAAAATACTCAGCAGTTGCAGTGTTTCACAGATTTCATTTTGACTCCCATAGACAGTAAAAAGAAAAGGTTATTGATATTGTTTGTGGAGGATTGATGAAGATACTATGATAGTAGAGGGTGCACAGATGTCTAGGAGGCTGGGGCGGTGAACAGGATAGTTATGGATCAGTATAGAGAGCATGAGAATTGATCTGTGAGGATGGGAATAGTGACCCGGCAGTAGGGCAATAATCAGAAGGATTCAGAAGTGATCAGGGAGAGCGAGGAATTGTCTTGTGAGAGTACTGTGACTGGAAGGGTGCAGCAGAGATCGGGGAGGGTGGGAACACTGGTGAAGGTGGTGTAAATTGCTTGTTTCTCAGCTTCCCCCCCCCCAGTCTGGTTTCAATAAAAACACTGAATCAAGCACTTGAAACAACTACATTTTGCAGTTAAAGTTCAGCTACTGTACCTATCCCACCCTGGGTTTGATCCTCATATCTGCCTGTTCCAGCCCTCAAGCCCTGATCTGCCAGAAACCCAGACAAGGCTCAATACCTCATCCAATCAACACTCGGCAAAGTAGAGTGTACTTTTTACAAGGTGTATATGTCTGGTTTGAAGCCATCCAATCCATTCTATGCATTTTGCATCTAATTGACAGGGTCTGCAGATGTTTTTATTCTTTGCTTGCAAATTGTATCTAGGCTCTAGACACACTGGCACCACTCCGCAGCTTGTCCCAGCTCTGCAGAGAGCAATTCCAAATTGACCAAATCTCCCAGCAGCCCTGAAGCTTTTATCCCATTTTGAAGTCTTAGCCTAGTCCTCTCCAATTTGGCCAGGATTAACAGTGGCAAAGCAAGGCTTAGGGAAGGGTAGGTCAAGTGATCAGGGAGGGGAGGGGAATTTTGGGTGGGAGGCTGAGGACACAATGTGTAATGATCAGAGAGGGAGAGGACAATGATCGGGTGAGGACAAACATCAGGAGGGGGTGTGATCAGGGTAAGAAATGGGATTGCAAAAGTGGGTGCAATTTGAGGTGGGGATTATTGAGGATGAATTTGTAAATGGAGGTAGGAGCAGTGACTGAGGAGAGTGGCGTACCTTGGATTTGAATGGAATATTAAGACAGGAGTACTATCTGGATAAATCGCACAGTATGTCTGTATGAAGCCGTAAAATGTCCACCAAACGCATTAGTGTGGCACAAGTTAAACCATGTTCTAATCTTTCTTCTGAACATTTGAGAGATGAGAAATCACATGACAGTAAAAATTCTACCTGCCCCAGAATTTTACAAAGCCATGCAAAAATATTAAGCATGATTTTATCACATTTGTCACTTTATTTTCAGCATCACTTTTGAATGGCATCACAAAAATGTAATATAGACTCAATCAATACTTGTAGTTGTTATTATTGAGCAATGCTCTTGGACTATGTGAATTGGAATAATACAAAAATGTCAGAATTGCTGCACTCGTGACCTGTGGAAGGTATTGCATTTATGGCACGTCTTTTTTTAATATTTTGGACTATGTTTTAATTTACAAATCATGTTCCCATTTTTTCAGGAGAAGATCAGTGTAAACATCGATGACTCTAATAGTAAAGCAGAATTTCTGTTTTTAATATAAATATTCAGTGGTCTCTTCTAACCGAGAGTAAATATGTGAAAAGTTAGTATTGAAACTGATTTTTTTGTTGTTAAAATAAGCCGAGGAAGAGTGATGAGTAGCGTATATATGCAGTCTGAAGGGAGGGCAGGCCCTGTAACATAGGCTTCATGCAGTCACTGAAACCATCAGTCAGATGCTAGTTAGACCACTGTGGAGATCGAGGGTCAGATTTATGAAGCAGGGATTGCCAAGTTGTCCTCTGGCTCCAGAATTCATCTCTTCGGTGATGGATTGGAAGGTGCTGCCCAGGCTCAGCCTGTGGGCCACAGTGATAGAGAAAGGACAGCCCAGGGTAGTTTTCTTTCCAGCTCGTACACAAGAAAACAAAAACAAAATAGCTCCAGCATTACAGGGAAAGGCTTGTGTTATAACAATTAAATGGTTCAGATTTTCATTGAATTCCCAGAATTTGTGCTAGGAGTGAAATGTGATGCACTTGTTGGCTCTGCTACCCCAGAGGGAATAGCAAGACAGACTTACTCAAGCTTCACTTGAACACAGAAATGAAAATCAATAAACAATTTGAACTTCTCAGAAAAGATTTTTTTCCCTCTAATGAATATACTGTACAAGCTTGGTTACAGCTTAATTCAAAGATTGAATTTACTTGTTTTTTTTTCTCCCTATGTGCAGCGAGAGAGAGAGAGAGAGGGAGGGGGGGGGGGCGCACAGCAAGCAAACGTGACATGTCCCGAAGGGAAATTATGGACTGCGCAGGAAAGAAAATGCAGGAGGAATTGCTGATACAAAAACACTCTCTGGATTGCCTAATCGTTCAGTGGCATTAATTAATTAAAATCTAAAATTAAACCAGTTACTCAACATGTCAAACTAAACACGTATCTTTTTTCCCCCTCCTCAGAAAAACAAAGGCATCAGAATTGTTTTAATTTAGGGTGCTTTTGTAAAATGGGGGTTGTTTCTTTTGCTGCCCATTGTTTGCTCTTTGCACGGACTCCAACGCAAAGCCACCAGATACTGTTCATGGTGAGTTCCTAATCCACTGACTTAATCTTAAATGAGTGTATTCAGTTTTGTTTTGACATCCAATCGAATAAATTAATTTACGTAGTTTTAATCATGATTTACAAGGACAACATTTTTCCTCACATCCATCCCACCTGTAAAATATTCTGGAAATTCAGAATGCTGATTCTCCCACACTGGCTGATATTCAAATTCTCCTTTCAGAGGAATTTGTGGAGAAGAACAAAATATGAATTTGAGCAATCACAAAATGTAATTTGTCTACCTGTTCCATTTCTCTAATTTAAGACTGTGGTGAATTGTGACCATCTTCATGTGATCACATTATTGTAATGAATGATATTGGACATGAATTAAAGTACTGTAAATTTACTGGCAACAATAGTGAGTGGCAGTATAATATGCTATTAGTGACAAATGGTTATATACAGCCAGCAGACGCTGGCCAGTTTTGGGAGTCCAGCTTTCTGTAGGCTCATCCTAAAAATATGTTCCAATTTGAGATTGTGAAATCTAAACTGGTGCGAAACATTTTGTCTGAGACTTTCGCTGCTAGTGAATGCTAGACATTTACTATAACCTTAAAGGCACAATAATAATTTTGGGTAATGAGTATCTTGTTTGATAAGGTCCACCATAGTGAAATACAGGATCAAGGCAGTAAGGAGCCCACAATGTAAATCAATGGATGCCGTGTCAAGTTCAGGGGGAAGGAGGGAGGTGTTTGTGGGAGGACAAGTGGTGAGAAATTGGGTCATTGGTTCGAGTGGGATATGTTATGGTGGCGTAAGCCCACTACATTGCCATAACAAGCTGCTTGAGGGTAAGGTGAATGGATTTGGTAGGATAAGAATTGGTAAGGAGGGTGGGGTAGACTGGCAGTGAGGGTGGTCAGGTGATGGATTAGTCAGAGAGGGGATTGAGCAGCTGGCAAGAGGCAACAGGATGTGGGGGGTTTGTGCAGTGTATCAGTGCGGGTCAATGAGGGTGATGGAAAGGAAGATGTTGGGGTGGTGATGTTGGTGAGCATTGCAAACTGGAGGGGGGCAGTGTAGGTTGAGGAAGAGCAGTCACTTACGTATTACATAGCACCTATCCTAGACAGGCTGGCAAACCTCCTGTGGAGGGAGAATTTGAACAGTGGAATGACATCCAGAAAAGGAGCTGTTCTGGAGATCCAGAATGGAGGAAGTGTCATAGTATTGACCGTTACAGCGTAGAAACTGCTGTAAACCATGTAACCATGGGACAGTGGGCCATTCAGCTCATCGTCCAAACTGACCAATGGACACCCATCTGTACTAATCGCTTGGCCCATAGCCTTCCATCTGTTGGCAATCCATGTGCTCATCTGGACAGTGAAATGATGTCAATGACTCTGCTTTCTTCACTTTCTCTGGCAGTGTTATCCAGGTACTCACTACTCTCTGGCTGAAACAGTTCCTCCTCAAATCACATCTAAATCTCTCATTTTTTCATTTGATCTAACTCTAATTCCTGTAGTCTGCCCCATGTACATCATCTTAATCAAGCTCATCCTTGCTTCTTCTACTCCAGGGAAAACAGAACGACATGGTGGCGCAGCGGTAGAGTGATGCCTTACAGCGAATGCCATGCCGGAGACCCAGGTTCGATCCCGACTACAGGTACTGTCTGTCCGGAGTTTGTATGTTCTCTCCGTGACCTGCATGGATTTTCTCCGAGATCTTCGGTTTCCTCCCACACTCCAAAGGCATACAGGTTTATAGGTTCATTGGCTTGGTAAATGTAAAAATTGTCCCTAGTGGGTGTAGGATAGTGTTAGTGTGTTTCTAAACCTAAACTAAAAACTAAAAGAACTAGCATCTCCAGTACCTACTCATAACTGAAATACTCCATCCCAAGCAAATATCTGGTGAATCTCCTCTGCACCATCTTCAGTGCAATCACACTGTGGCACGGTGGCGCAGTGGTAGAGTTGGTGACTCACAATGCCAGAGACCCGGGTTCGATCCTGACTATGGATGCTGTCTGTACGGAGTTTGTACGTTTTCCCCATGACCTGCGTGGGTTTTCTCCGGGTGCTCAGGTTTTCATCCACACTCCACAAACTAACTAATTGGTTTCCATAAAATTGTAAATTGCCCCTCGTGTGTGTGTGTGTAGACTGAACAAATCTACACTAAACATCTTTAGTGATTGTTTGAAGGACAGATTTTGGAGATGATGGAGAGCAGGAGGGGTATGATCCGTCCACGGGAGCCGAGCTCTTCTGACAAAGCCTCTGAAGGTATTTGGAATCAATAGGCAATGATCAACCCCAAGTGCCTGGGCCAAGAGATACCTAAAGACAAGTGACATCCATGCATGGTCTAGGTCAGTGAGTGTATCTTTAAGTGTTATTTTCCTGCAGGTGAGCTGCTCAATTTTTAACTCACATGTCTAAGCGTCCTGCAAAGTTGCAATCATACCTAACATTTCTGGGTTCACCTCCCGCTCCAAGACACACCCACATCTCATATCTTGTCCAAAAAGATTTATGAGGGTGTCGCCAGGACTCAAGGCCCTGAGCTATAGGTAGAGGCTGAGCAGGCTAAGATTTTATTCCTTGAAGTGCAGGAGAGTGAGGGGAGATCTTATAGAGGTGTACATGATCATGTGAGGATTAGATGCCCAGGTTGCAGGTTAAATGCACAGTCTTTTATCCAGAGTATGGGGAATCAAAAACTTGTTTTTGGGGAGACAACTTATTTAAGAGCCGGCAAATTATTTAAGGTAGACAAAATGCTGGAGAAACTCAGCTGGTGCAGCAGCATCTATGGAGCGAAGGAAATAGGCGACGTTTCAGGCCGAAACCCTTCTTCAGACAGATTTAAGGTGAAGGGTCAAACATTTAATAGGATCCTGAGAGGCAACCATTTTACACAAAGGGTGGTGGGTATGTGGAACAAGCTGCCAGTGGAGATAGTTCAGATGCAGACGCTTTAAGAAACATTCGGAGAAGTATATGGATAAGATAGGTTTAGAGGGATATTGTTGGGGTGGAAGATTGCAACCTTCACGTGGTCCGCCCTGTTTCGACTAATGCAATCAACTCGACGTGCACAAATGGAAGATCAAATAGAACAAGTTGTCCAACAACTTTAGGCTGTGCACGCCACACGAAAGAAGAAGAAGATGAAGAAGAGGGATATTGTCCAAACGCAGGCAGGCAGGACTATTGTAGCTGGGGGCATGGTGGTTGGTATGAGCAAGTTGGGCTGAATGGCCTGTTTCCACTATGACAAACTATCAGCTGTTTAATGTGTGACTATGACTCAAACTATCAGCTGTTTAATGACGATCCAAGCACATTGTATCATGCTCCCTAACACAGTTTCCTCTTGTTCACAGGACAATAATTAGCGATAGCAGTAATGAACCCATGGGGGATAGATGCATGAAGAAGATAGTGTTTGCCATCGCTGGAGTGACCATTGCTGAGGTTGCGACTAACAATGGGGCGAAAGTGGCAGGTGATAAATGTGTCTCCATAAATAACGCTCCTCTTATATTCTCCCTTCTCGAACATCCCACATCCCTCTTCTGACTTTCAAATTGCAATTGGTGCAAACCATTCACCTTTCCGCATTTCAATAGACAACAGACACTAGACAATAGGTGCAGGAGTAGGCTATTCGGCCCTTCGAGCCAGCACTGCCATTCAATGTTATCATGGCTGATCATCTACAATCAGTACCCCTTTCCTGCATTCTCCCCATATCCCCTGACTCCAATTTCTTTAAGAGCCCTATCTAACTCGCTCTTGAAAGCATTTCAGATTTCAATACGGCAGGAAGTCCAGTTCGTCCAGGCTGTGATTGTAGGGAGTGATGGTGAGAAGAGAATATAACTCAAGTCACCTCTTGTACATAACTACTCAGGCATTACATTGCATGTGATGTCAATGTTAACCCAAGGTAGGGGGAATCTTCATGTGTTGGTTCACTATTAACGTAACGTAACCACTTTGCCATTGCACCTCAAATGATGCTCGATGATTTTGGTGAACCCACATGGCACTCATATGCTATTAAAATCGGAGTGGTCATGGGTAACAATCAACATGCTGTCCAAACTGTTCTCTGCTTAATCCAGCTGAGAAAAAAATATTTTGCTGGTTTGAAGGAGCAATATAGGATTTGGAATCACAGATGACACAAGAGTGGAACCATGCTTAATTTACTATAATAATGTGGAGTTACAGGATATTTGCAAAAAAGACAGGAGAATGGGGTTAGGGGGGAGAGATAGATCAGCCATGATTGAATGGCGGAGTAGACTTGATGGGCCGAATGGCCTAATTCTACTCTTATTACTAATGACATAACCTCAGAAGCAAATATTACATTGATTACTTTACACTAGAACAGACTGAGGTGTATAAGACAAGGGTAATTTTGTTGGACAAAGAAACAAAAATAATCTATTCTTTTGAAAAGTCTAAAGAGCGGTCCTGATCAGAAACATCACCCATTCTTTCTCTTGAGAGATGCTGCCTGTCCCGTTGAGTTACTCCAGCATTTGTGTCTACCTTCAAAAGTTATTCCACATTGGACACTCCTGGGAAAATCTGAGGCAAACTGGGAATTTTCTGATATTGAGTGAAAAAATTAAAATAGTTGAGCGAGGAGGGATTCATATCAGAGAAACTTTGATAAATAGCCCTTGAAATCAGTGTCACTTTTAAAGAACATTTGTTGAACTCGGTCCCAGCGAAAAACTGTTGAGAATAGAAACAGAGGAGAAAATAAGTAACAGGGTGGTGCAGTGGTAGAGTTACTGCCTTACAATGCCAGAGACTCAGATTCGATCCTGACTACGGGTGCTGTACAGTTTGTACGTTCTCCATGTGACCATGTGGGTTTTCTCTGGGTGCTCCGATTTCCTCCCACACTCCAAAGATGTACAAATTTGTAGGTTAATTGGCTTGGTAAATTGTAAATTTGCCCTAGTGTGTAGAATAGTTCTAGCGTACGGGGTGATCGCTTATGAGGCTTTGGTGGGCCGAAGGGCCTATTTCCATGCTGTATCTCTAAAGTTTACATCTCTAAAGTCAGAACTATCACTCAAAACTATCGGAGAACAAATGGAGCATCATCAAGAAAAGTAAAATTCAAAGCAGTGCTAGTATCGACGTGGTAAATACTCCCTCAGTGCAGAATATCCAGGTAAAGAAAGCCATGTTAAAAATTCAATAGTTTGGTGAAAAGTTGATGTTAGGCAGTATCAGAATCAGAATATAAATATATGAATTTAACAAAGTATGCAGCAAGTGTTCAAGAATATGCCGAGATCGACAACAGTTCTGACGATCGTGAATATTTACTTTTCACCACATTTATCATAGCACTTATACCTTGCCATCAATATGTCCATTGATACAGGTGCATATGTCAATGTGATGAGTGAACAAAGCTTAAACAACCTCTACAGTTGTCCAATTCTAAATTGGTGACGAAACTCTATAACATTTTCTTATAACAGTACCAAAAGAGTGAAGCTCTTATTTAAATTCAAGAGTATTCAGTCTCGGGTAACTGCAAAACTCTTCTCAGTTTCAACACAGCCTCTGTGGAAGTCACATATGCAAAGCTATGTGCAATGTCCCCCACTGGTCAGAAAATAAAGGTCACAGGACAGCATGTTGCTTATAAGTCTGAGCACAGTACCCAAAATGATGACACTGAACAAAATCAAAGCTGCAATGAAGCAAGATGTAATTCTATCACTGTGTATTACAGCAATTCAATCACAAAAATGGAAACACATCATTGAAACTGCACCCTTTCATGCAATTGCATATAAACTGCAAGATTTACACAAAGTTCACGATGAGCTCATAACGGCATTTACCTCTGATCTTGTGCTACAAGTTAATCACATTGTCATCCAGCACTCACTAAAGGAACTATTTATAGACACTACTCATGAAGCCAATCAAAGAATTAAGAAAATGAAATAACTGATTGGGTATAATGTATGGTTCTCAGTGATAGATCATTTGATCAACTATAACATTAACCAATGCCTAGCATGTCACTCAACCATGATGTCAAAACGGCAAGAACTAATACAAATCTTGATGTTAGTCAAAGGGCCATGGGTTACATTAGTATTGATTTTACAGATATATACTTGGGGTAATTACTTGCTTGTAATTGTCAATGACTATAGTAGATTTCCCATTATAGACTGTCAGTTTTTAATCCACGAAAGCTTGATTGTGTCTTAACATTAGTTCCCATTGCCTAAGCAGTGAGGATGGATAATGGGCCTCTGTTTACCAGGAATGACCTCAGGAAGTTTGCATGCTACTGTACATTGAAAAAAAACACCTTACTGGTTATGTGCCGGTATGTGAATGCTAAAGAAAGTCGTTATTGGTACCAAAGAGAAATCTTGGGAGCATGAACCTCAATTATTTTATTATGAAACAACAGAGCAACAACAGGAATATCGCCAGGTAAGTTAATTTTTGCACAAACTATGCGTAAACATTTTCCAGACATACCCCGCAGTTAGCTGATCAAAATCTACTCGAATGCAACAAAGCCAAGGAAAACAGTATGAATGCAAATACAGAGAAACACATAAAATTCAGATTTATGCCACTATAGCCTGGGGATACAGTTCTTGGGAAAAGCAATAACCGTAGAGGCAAGCAACCAATCCAAATGACATGCAGCCAGTTGAAGTGAAAGGATCATGAAAGGGGGATTCATGATCACAGCATCGCAAAGCATAGCGCAAAAGTATCATCCTTCAACTCAGTCAAAATATTACTCATTATTGACAAATCCAAGGTGACTAACCCCAAGATTGAAGAAGAAACTGATCGATGACAGTGAAGCAACAAAGTCCTCACATCTGGAAATTACTAATATTATCCATTGTATTAGGGGAAACCACCTTCATATCTGAATGACTTCACAATAAAATGAAAAGGGATAATATAAATCAGAATGATTCTTTTAAAATGTGAAATGGAGAGACAAAGTGTTATTATATCATGTGATTGTTATACCATGTTAATACATCTCCCTTTTTAAAAGGACCGCATATATTTCCACTTAGAGGCTGCCCATGGATCGAGTATGCCTCGCTTCTTGGGTGTGGTAATTAAGAGAGGAGCCATTATTTTCATCTTGTTCAGCAGTAAAATAGAAAAGGGCAAGTGTGAGCACCTTACAGTCAGAAAGTGCAGCATTTATCACAGGAATAATGAAATGGCTGGGAAATTAAACAATTAGATTGTGTATTTCTTCACAGAAGATGAACAATTCATGCTGGAGAATTAAAGATCTAGCAAGAATGAGGAGCTAAGTATTAGTGAAAACTAGTACCGGAGAAGTTACTGACCTTGAAAGGTAATAAATCCCAATGACCTGAAGAGTTACATCCCATGGTTTGAAAGAGGTAGCTGAGACACTTAAAGTCTGGGACAGATATCAACAAATTTGATAGGAATGTAGGTTGTATAATTAATGAGTTAGTAGATGATAATGAGTTCTGCTCTGTAGTCAGTTGTTAAAATGGGCAGAACAACTGCAGATGGAATTTAATCCTGATTAAATACAAGATAATCACCTTGAGAGGCCTAATATGGGTATGACAGTAGAATGAAATCTGAAGGATCTTACCATCATGAAAGAAGTTGATAAACATTTCACACCAAGGATAATTGTGAGAAAAAACTGGAGTAAAGAGCTTCAAAATGGTAGCATGTGACAAATTAGCATTGGAGTCATAAAGTGATACAGTGTGGAAACAGGCCCTTCGGCCCAACTTGCCCACAGCAGCCAACATGTCCCAGCTACACTGCGCTTGGTCCATATCCTCCAAACCTATCGTATCCATGCACCTGTCTAACTGTTTCTTAATGTTGGGAGTGTCCCAGCCTCAACTACCTCTTCTAGCAGCTTGTTCCATACACCCACCACAGCATTGTATCATGAGCTTCCCACTCTGTCTTATATGAATGCCACTAATAAAGAAACTGTTACTTGTCTCGTGTCTCAGATGCCATTGAGCTATTGGTATCGTGCCAGTTCAAAGCAGACAGCAGTCAGAAAATACATGCCAATTATTTTGGAAATAGAGTGAAATTAAAGGTCCTGTTCAATGCTAACTGAATGATGTAACTAGGAAAATGGACAATGGAGAACCAGTGGATGTAGTGTACCTGGGCTTTCAGAAAGCATTTGATAAGGTACCACATAGGAGATTAGTGGGCAAAATTGGCACACATGGTATTGGGGGTAGGGCACTGACATGGATAGAAAATTGGTTGGAAGACAGGAAACAAAGAGTAGGGATTAACGGGTCCCTTTCAGAATGGCAGGCAGCAAATAAGTGGGGTACCGCAAGGCTCGATGCTGGGAACGCAGCTATTTACAACATACATTAATGATTTAGATGAAGGGATGAAAAGTAACATTAGCAAATTTGCAGATGACACAAAGCTGGGTGGCAGTGTGAACTGTGAGGATGATGCTATGAGAATGCAGGGTGGCTTGGACAGGTTGAATGAGTGGGCAGATGCAATTTAATGTGGATAAATGTGAGGTTGTCCACTTTGGTGGCAAAAACAGGAAGGCAGATTATTATCTAGATGCTGTCAAGTTGGGAAAGGGGAAGTACAACAAGATCTGGGGCCACTTGTTCATCAGTCAATGAAAGTAAGCATGCAGGTACAGCAGGCAGTGAAGAAAGCTAATAGCCTGCTGGCCTTCATAACAAGAGGAGTTGAGTAAAGGAACAAAGAGGTGCTTCTGCAGTTGTCCAGGTAAGGCCACACCTGGAGTATTGTGTGCAGTTTTGGTCTCCAAATTTGAGGAAGGACATTCTTGCTATTGAGTGATAGCAACATAGGTTCACAAGGTTAATTCCCTGGATGGCGGGACTGTCAAATGTTGAGAGAATGGAGCGACTGGGCTTGTATACACTGGAATTTAGAAGGATGAGAGGGGATCTTATTGAAACATATAAGTTTATTAAGGGACTGGACATGCTAGAGGCAGGAAATATGTTCCGAATGATGGAGGAGTCCAAAACCAGGGGCCACAGTTTTAAAATAAGGGGTTGGCCATTTAGAACGGAGATGAGGAAAAACTTTTTCACCCAGAGGGTTGTGTATCTGTGGAATTCTCTGCCTCAGAAGGCAGTGGAGGCAAATTCTCTGGATGGTTTCAAGAGAGCGTTAGATAGAACTCTTAAAGATAGCCGAGTCAAGGGATATGGGGAGAAGGCAGGACCAGGGTACTGATTGTAGATGATCAGCCCTGATCACAGTGAATGGCGCTGGCTCAAAGGGCCGAATGGCCTACTCCTGCACCTATTGTCTATTGTCTATTGTCTAAGAGTCTTATCACAGGCAAAATCTGGTCATGTATAATAAGTAATATTTCACAAGTAGATTATATTAAGCAATGATATTCCAATTAGAGCACGGTAAAGAATAACATTTCCTGGAATTCAGTTATAAACATGATTTTTAAATGGCTGACAATGAAATCTTAGTTTCTTCAAATTGAAAGCAAAGAAAGCACATTGAAATATTACAATTCCATATTTCCATTGATATAATCATTGCTTTGTCATACTTGAATTCCAATTTCTGCCCAATTAATTGAATCATCTACCCATTCTATAACATAGTTTTTCTTATATTTTAAAAAGAATCTTGATACTTTCTTGTACTATGGCCTACCCCTTAGCTCTTGGTCTAGATTTTCAATCTAAAAGGTTTGAACGTAATAATGAACTGTCTACATCCAACATTAATATCAAGGGATTCTATAAGGCAGTATTATTCTCAAGGCATGCCTGTGAATGTGCCCTTTTCAATGATAGTTTGTTTTTCGTAGCATCTTGATGCAAGCAATAGGCATTACTTTTGGATGTGCCACAATGCTGCAGGCATATTTTGGGGGGGGGAATCCAGGTTCCTAACATTTTTAGAGGAAGCCAAACACCCCTGACCAACACTACAGGCATACCCTAATGAGTGCTCCAGGCACTCAGAATTCTCCCTACAGGGCCTGTCAAGCTTCCACATGAATGCAAGAGTTATCATCATTGAAATTTGTAATTTTAATTATAACAGAACCAATTCTTGACAGCCACATCTTTTCTGGATAGGCCATCCGTACTTTGTTTGTGCTACAACTAAATTCATTCAGTCAGTCAGTCAATTTTATTTGTATAACACATTTAAAAACAACTCACGTTGACCAATGTGTTGTACATCAGTGCAGATACTAATGTGCTACATACAATGTTACACAGACCTAACGATACATACATAAACTGTTTACAGCGCCCCCTCAGAGGCCCTCAAAAACACTAGGGAGTAGAAATAGGTTTTAAGCATCAATTTAAAGGAGTCGATGGAGGGGGCAGTTCCAATGAAGAGAGGGATGTTCCACAGTCTAGGTGCTGCAACTGCAAAAGCGCGGTCTCCCCTGAGCTTAAACCTAGACCGTGGGATAGTCAGTAGCACCAAGTCGGCTGACCTGAGGGACCAGGAGGTAGAATGATGGGTTAGAAGATTTTTGATATAGGAGGGGGCAAGCCCGTTAAGGGCTTTGTATACGACTAAGAGGAGCTTGAAATTGATTTTGTACCATACTGGGAGCCAGTGGAGAGAGGCCAGAATCGGGGTGATGCGGTCCCTTTTACGGGTACCCGTCAGAAGTCTCGCTACGGCGTTTTGAACCAATTGCAGACAGGACAGGGATGATTGGCTGATGCCAGTGTACAGGGAGTTGCAGTAGTCAAGGTGGGAGGAGATGGATGGTTTTTTTCAAGGTCGTCGCATTGGAGGAATGGTTTGATTTTAGCTATGGTATGAAGCTGGAAGAAACTAGCTTTTATCACAGAGTTGACTTGCTTGTCAAACTTTAATGCAGAGGAGAAAATCTTAAATTGTTTGCATTTGAAATGCTGGATTATACTTTGATGTTTTTTTTTAGCAGTTTGGCAGCAGAAATATAAACAGTAAGTAATGGGATACACATAACATATATCAAATGTATTCTGCAAATTAAAAATAAAAATTGAACGAGCAACACCACTGTGACATCACTGTTTTTAAAAACTATTTTTGGATATGAAGATAAAGCTCATTTTGAAACCTAAAATGCTCAGAGTAACAGATAAAACGTTGTGTAGGATTATTACAGCAATGGAACTTTACAGTGAGGGTTATGGGAGGGGGGTGATCCTTCAACTGAAAGAAGCAGACCTAATGTTGTTTTACCATAGGCACTGAAACAATCAATGCACAATTGATACAAAAGCTAAATGTAACCAGGGCCGGATTTAGATGAAGAGAGGCCCAAAGCTATTTCACATGTGAGGCCCCCACCCCCCCCCCCCCCAATCCCCCACCCCCATGACTAGAGGACTATGACTACCTGACAGTGACAGTGTGACACTTTTAGATCCTACTGTATGTTGTCATTAAACAGTTGGTTTTAAAATACTTATTGGATTCATCACAGAGCGGGCGATGCCTTACCTGGATCGCCGTTTGAAGCTCTGGAGTGTTGGGCCTGCTGCTTCAACATCATGAAACTGTGGTTTGCGGAGCTCCCAGTCTTGGGCCGCGCTGATTTCAATATCGTGGAGCCCTGGGATCCCTTTGCCGAGGGCCGCCAGCGTGAATCTCCGCCCAGCTCAGCCTGTGGACCTCGGGAGCCGCGGTGTCCGGTAGGATGTGGCCGATTTGGAAGTCCAAGCTGCTGAAAATGTTCTCCCGTTCCGACGTCGGATGGTGACCCCCAAATTTAATTGTACCAATGGCCATGAGGGGGGGGTCCAAGAGGAAGGGGGTCCATTCGAGATGGGAAAAGGGATCATCAATGGGGGCGATGACTCCTTCCCATGGAAGAACGGTGTGAGGCGGAGGCGACGGAAGAAGTGCTCCAAATCACGGCATGCGTGGAACTCATTGAGGTGGGGACGGAGGGGGACAAAGGTGTGGCCTCTGCTGAGGACAGATCGTTTGGTATCTGAGAGGGGGAGATCAGGGGGGATGGTGAACAGACGGCAGAGATGGGGGTTGGTGCCGGAGGAAGGCAGGTGAGTGGACTGAGGCCGAGGCGATGTCTGGTGGGGGGGTGGTGAGTGGTCAGGGGGTAGGAGGGTATGAGGACTGTAGTGTGTGTGGGGAAGAGCTGGGGTCACATGGTTTGAGGGGAATGGGGAAGACCCAGTGGAACAGCCACTGAGGTTACCAGCACTAGGACCCAGCGCAGTAAAACTCACGGGAGTTGGAGTCTGCAGCATGGAAACTTCAGGCCCGGTGCCCGGTGCTGAGTCCAGGGTGCAGGTAAGGCGACGGCTGTGAGCTCCTGGAGGGTGGTGGAGTAGCGAGGGTCGGCAGGCAAAGAGTACGAGGTCCTCTCCACAATGAATATAAACCTCACCTGCATTTTAATCCCCCCCCACACACACCACCAAAGCCTCCGGAATCGCAAGCACAGCGCCACTGATGGTAGGGTTTGTAACAACGCCACTATGTCAAATGTTTTATACACTCTGGTGGAGCGGGCCGAGGTCCCCCTAGATCTCGAGGCCCTAAGCTTAAGCTTGTCTAGCTTATACGTAAATCTGGCCCTGAATGTAATCATGTGTAGGAAGGAACTGCAGATGCTGGTTTACACTGAAGATAGATACAAAATGCTGGAGTAACTCAGCATATCAGGCAGCATCTCTGGAGAAAAGGAATAGGTAACGTTTCAGGTCGAGACCCTTCTTCAGACTGATGATGCATTTAAAATTAAGAATCATGATGCATTTCAAATTAAGTATCTACAAAGAGTATTAAAACATATTTATCAATAAGGGAGATTAAAAACATATACATTCTGGAGAATATAATATCTTTGATAATAGAACCTTGTCTTTTTTTTAATCATACGACTATTGCTTAGGTACTTGAGTATAATTTTATGCAGAAATTAAAATATTAATGCTATTAAACTATTTGCATGTGTTGACCAGTAATGTGACATAAAGATGAATAAACTACAACATTGGTGTCACATTCTGGCATTGCTATAAGCAAAAATAGAATTAGGTTATATTTGGTGCCGAGTTTGAAGTTCTCTAATAATAGGCCAATGAGTTATACACGGGTATTAAGTCATATCAGTGTGACTTATCTGCTGTGCTTAAGAATATGTGAGTTGTGCTTAGCTACCATTCAAACAGCAGGTTTTATGCAGCACCATTTTATCGCCCACACTTTAAATTTAATTCAGTTTGATGCACATAGTTCCCTGAAGGAAAACAGAGTTAATAATTTTCAAGTGCAGTAATTAAGTAATAATGGACAAACAGGAGTGTAATAGGTTACAAGTGAGAATAGCTGGCTTCATTGACCCAGGCCTACCAATTCTCAATTACAACTGTTGCATTCCTTGACTACATGAGCATCATTCTTTGGTAAAGGTAAACTCAAATCTGGAACAGCGGAATGCACCTCTTTATTAGTTAAAAATGACATCCTTGCACATGATCACGTGGGTTCCCTTGGGTGCTCCGGTTTTCTCCCACTCTCCAAAGACGTACACATCATAATTAGCTTCGGTAAAAATTGTATATTATCCCTAGTGCGTAGGATAGTGCTTGTGTATGAGGAGTTCGCTGATTGGTGTGGACTCGGTGGGCCATAGGGTCTTCTTCCATGCTATGTCTAATAGCTCATCAGGAGCATGTGTGGCCTGGTGGGAAGGGCAGATCTGGTAGAGTGGTTCGTGACCATCAAAAACATGGCCCTCAGACCATAATCATTTAGCATCTTAATGATTGCTCGGACACATCAGCAGATATGGGCATCTGTTGAGGTGCCCCAGCAGGAGTGGTCACATTTCAATTCCCATGCCCTATCCTCTCTCCAATGGAGACAACTTATACAACTGTACATTATATTGCCGTACTGTTCCTTTTACCATACATCAGCAGAAATATTGATTAATATTCAATCATTACCTCATTTTTGTTAACATTTTTCATTTAAATTAAATATTAAAAGCTTAGAGGGATCATCTTGATCGGCATGGACGGGTTGTGTGAAAGGGCCTGGTTCTGTGTTGTATGATTGTATGACTATATTAGAATGGCCTTCACTTTTACTGTGGTAGAAAACAATGCCATCTTACACTCCTCACTGTCGAATGTAGTGTGGGATCGATGCTGCATTTTCAGGAACCTCAGTCATATGTGTCCTTCAGAAATTAGCCTTTCTTCCACTTCCCTTCAGTTAAAAGTGATCATCTAGGGGACATAAATTAAATCAAAATTTAAATAGTATGTGATTAAATTAACCAATTGTGGATTATCATACAATAAGTAGCATTGAAAGAAAGCCTATGTTGAGCTTTTCAGTCAATCTTGCCATTGTCTGTTAGGTGTACTCCCATGTGTTCATTATTGCCATCCGATTACACCTTTATCTGCATGAATTCAACAAAGCTTCCTTGACTGAAATACGCAATTATTTCATCCAATTGAAGATAGACACAAAATGTTGGAGTAACTCAGCGGAACTGATCAGTCTGAATAAGGGTCTCAACCCGAAACATCCCTCATTCCTTCTCTCCAGAGATGCTGCCTGTCCTGCTTAGTTACTCCAGCACTTTGTGTCTGTCTTCGATTTAAACCAGCATCTGAAGTTCTTTCCTACACATTTCTTTCGAATGTTGGCTGGAATTGTGTAAAATTCTTTTGCGTGCACTCTGTAAAGTTAAGCAATTAAAAATTGCTTTGAAAGTAATTTGTGCAGAAAGGATTTGATGGCAAACTTTTATAAAAAGCCCTTATTAGTTAATGTTGTCCCATGACTGTGTCTGTAAATTTTAAACGTGTCACTCGTAACTGAAGGTAAGCGGAAGAGAGGTTAATTTCTGCACAGGTACTGTTTGAAATGTGGAGATAATAAAATTTATTACCTTCAGTGCAAACAGCAGGGTTGAAAACTGAAGCCCATTAAAAACAGTCTTTTATGTTTTTATTTAACTGGTTGACTGAGTAACCACCAGTTGTTTAAGCGGAAAAATGGCTGTAAGTGTTACTGCCATGCTATGGGAGAGGTATAAACTCTGGGCTTAAGGTGGAAGGAACATTATTATACGATTGTACCAGCTCTATCCTGTTAATACTCTCACCTCAGAATCAGAGGGTTGTGCATTTAAGTTTCTCTCCAGAGACCTAACCCCAACACTCCATTTTCAATATTGAGGGAGCACTGCACTGTCATAGGTACACTGTGTTTTATTAAAACATTAAATCTACCTGCCCTCGTGATTAGATGTAAAATAGTCCCAATGCACTCAAATGAATGTTAACTGCTGCCCTGATCAATTTTTATCATGCAACCAACATAACTAAAGTCAAATCCAAATGAGAAGAACATCTCCTCATATTCTGTATGGGCAGAACATTTAACTTTTCCACTCTCAGGTAACTTGTTCCCCCACAAGTTCTCTTCTTTCTCCTTCTGATTTACCCAGGTTCTCTCACTAACACCCCCCCCCCCCCCCCCCCTACTTGTTTCCAAGCTTTCCCTCGCCCAATGTGACCCATTTCCCCAGTTTTTTCCCCTCCCCTGTCTGGTTGCATCTGCCCATTCAACTACACACTTAATTGACTGGGTCTCCTATTACCCCACTGGCTCCATCCATCCACTTATTTGGTTCCACTTATCACCATCCTTACTTACCCAATTTCAGGACTTGCAGCCGTTTGTGTCTCCACTCATCAGCCTCTGCCTTACCTCCCCTCCCCCTAACCATTATCTTCCACCTCACATGGATCCACCTGTCATTTACCCCTCATCCCATCTATCAGTCCTGATGCAGTGTCTTCACCCAAAACATCAATTACCCCTCTGCCTCTACAGATGCCGCATGACTAGCTGAATCCTCGAGTTTGTTTTGTTGCAAACATGTATTTCTTTTTTATGCTTATCAACAAATTCTGGTCCAGGAAAATTCATAAACTATTGGTTTTTAATTAAAAGCTCACTATCAAGATAACATTGAACTTAGATTAGATCATAATAGTAAGATTAAACGAGAACTTACCAGTTTGAAGTTTGATCTGTATTTTATGAGGAGTTACGGTGAGTGAAGAAGCCCTGCCAGTGCGCCTGCGCGTCAATCTTCAAAGCAGCGGCGTGAAATCACAGTAACTACAGTCAAAGTGATATAGTAAGACTCAGTAGACAAGAACTACCAGATGATCTTTGCGATTATGAGGGCCGGGAGCGGAGGGCACGTAATCGTTCACCGTAACTCCTCATAAAATAAAGGTCAAACTTCAAACTGTTAAGTTCTCATTTAATCTTACTATTTTACTTCGGAGTCATGTGAGTGATTCCGTGAAGATATCAAAGCTCTGTGATTTCATGCCGTAGGTCCAGTTACATACGACACACTGCTTCGGTTGACGATAAACAAATAATGTATCGAACATTGTTTAAATTATACAATGAACGTTTTAAACAATAAAAGAACAGTAATAACCCCTCGCTCCCAGGGGAAATTACAAAGGAGAACTCAAACAGAACCCAAAACAGCATGCCCAAATCCTTCCATTACGAGGACAGGTTTATCATAAAATCGTGAAAAGGTTCCTTCACTGGACCATCCTGCGGCGAGGATTTGGTCTAAAGGCACGCCACCCTGGTGGAGTGAGATTTAAACACATCAGTGTTTACTCCAGGATAATCCAAAACCTGTTTCAGTCATCTAGAAATAGTTTGTACTGACACCTTTCTATGAGGTTTTTTGTGGCTGATGAGCATCGCTGTTTCAGAGCCTCTGAGACTCTTGGTGACCTTGATATATTGACTCAGGTGCGTAACTACACATAGTCTCAGGTCAATGGGGTATGCTTTAAAGCTTATTTTGGTTCCAGCCGTCCCTGGCCTGCTTTGTTTGATTAGATCATATACATAAAACATAATATTATCTACAGAAGAATGCATGCTGTCCAGTCATAGCTTTTGCAATATCTGGGCCCGTTGCACTGACACTAGTGCCATGAGAATGACCACTTTGAGCGTTAACTTATGGAAAGACAGAGATGCAATTGGAGCCCATTGCCGAAGCAGTATGAGAACTATGCTCACATCCCAGATTTCCGTATATCTAGGTCTGGGAGGGTTTTTGTTAAAATACCTCTCATGAATTGGTCCACCAATGGATGAGATCCAACAGAGTGTTGTTCCGACCCTTGCCCTAAATAGTAGGACAAAGCACTTTGAGCACTATTAATGGCACTATAGCTCAACTGCTCGTCAAAATGTAATGTAGCAAGGAACTCCAATACATCCGGTATGCCTGCAGTATGACAAGATATATTTGACTGTAAACAGAATATCTCCCATTTCTTAATATGGTATACATATTGTTTTTTAGTACTATCTCTCCAGGCCGCAGTAATCACATCCAGGGTCCTACTCAATAGTCCAAGTCCCTGGAACGGTCTGGTCAGAATATACAAATCAACAGATTAATACGATCGTGTAAAGGGAGACTCAACAAGTTGCTGCATTTGGGGATAGTCATGAATGGCTGTGTCATCAGTCTCAGGACCAATGGGAACCATGGCTGTGTGGGCCAGTTAGGAACTACCAAAACGCCTGAAGTGGAGTCGTGCTCTATTTTGGTGAGACATTGACTGATGAGGCAGAATGGGGGGAAAGTGTAAAAGAACGTACGTCCCCAATGTAGCGAGAATGCATCCACCGCTACTGCCCCTGGATCCAGTTCCCATGAGACGTATTTAGGTAACTGGTGATTTAACCTGGATGCAACAGATCTATGTCTGGCAATCCATACCGGCTGACAATCATTTTGAAAACTTTTGGATTCAGCATCCATTCTGTGTTGTCATTGAATTTACGTGACCTGGTGTCTGCCACTTTCACGTTATCTCTACCTGGTAGGTAGATATCTGAGACCCAGATGTTTCTTGTAATGCACCAGTGCCAGATGAGGTTAGCCAGATTGTCACATTATAATGACTTAATTCCACCCATTGATATATGCAACATCTGTGGTATTGCCAATCTGAAGCTGAACATGTAAATCATGCATTGTTGAGTAGAATGCTTTTAGGCCATAGAATGCACCCAGCAATTCTACATAGTTTATCTCATGCCTCTGCAAGATAAATGCCTCTAGCACATTCCATCTGCTGCCACAGCTAGACTCGGTATCAGTGGCTCCCCATCCTGAAGCACTCACATCAGTTTGTAAAACTGAAGGTTGTTGAGTCAGAATGTCTCTAGTACATTGTGAGACATTAGTTATCTACCATCGCAACTCGGCGATAGCTTTGACTGTCAACTGCATTGGTCTATCGAAATGACCTGCATGTTCTTTCAGTGCTTGTTCTTTAGCTCGTTGCACATTCTAATAGTGCAGAGGTCCGAACTGCACTGCATGAAAACCGCCACTAATTTACCAATAACACTGACTACTCATTGACTGGAGGGTTGTTGTTCATCTACCAGATTGCTACAGGCTTTCATAATTTCTACAGTTTTGGCCATAGGCAAAGTCACTGACATGTTAGTTGAATCAATGATGAACCCCAATAGTCAATCATTCTAGATGGTACTAATTTGGATTTAATTGGATGGATGAGTAACCTAACCTCTCAAACAGGTGTTTGGTAACTGAAACCAATTCCTCAGCTGCTTCGTGAGTTTTGTATATGTTCTAAAACATCATCCAAGTATGCCATTACAATGTGATTCTGAGAGCAGAGTAGCCCTAATACTGGTTTCAACCATTTTTTAAATAACCTATGGCTGAGGTTAACCCATTGGGCAAAGCTTTAAATTGCCACGGCTGTCTCATCCGACTAAATTTCAAGTATCTACAGTATTGGTGATGAATTGATACTGAATAGTATGCATCTTTCAGATCTATGGTTGCCATATAACACCCTTTTGATACCAGTTGCTTAGCAGACTGAAAGTTTCCATTTTAAAATGTTTATACTGGACATAAGAGTTAAGTCGGGTTAGGTCCAGAATGACTCGGCACCCACCATCGTTCTTTTGCCTGGGGAATATATTCGACACAAATTGTTGAGGCTGTTATGCCGTTCTTTCAATTACCCCTTTTTGGAATAGTATTCCAATTTCATCATTCACCTGTAGAGTTTCTGGTCTTGAAAACCCAATACCCGACTAGGTGTATTTTGTACGGGTGGATGTACTTCCGAAATAAACTCGATTCGAGACCCCCCGGATACAGTCCAGTATGAATAGATCTGATGTTATGCAGCCCCATTCATCATAGAACAATTGCAACCTACCCCTGACTGGTGACTCATTTCTAGAGGATATATCCTGGACTAGTCCAATACTTGTACCTTCATGGTTGCTGGATTCCTCGGTCTCCTGGCCCTGTTTGGGGTGTGCATTGGAGTGTGCCAATGTTTTGGTCCCTAGATAAGGGACCTATCAGATATTAAACTGATAAGAACAGATACTACACTTGATCTTAGCCAAAAAGCAAAGGAGCAATGCGAGTCGCCCGGCTTGGTCCTTGACCTGCACCATCGTCAGTCTGAAAGGGTATGGTTTTCGAGGCGGCATCCTGCTCCCAGGATGAGTTTTTGATGAGGCTGATTGTTTTTGCCTCACCGTCCAGGTCTTTTTCTAAATATTAGAGGATCTGCACAAGGCTGTGAACCATGGGTTGAGTGTAGGCTTGATGGCTATTTTGTGAATAATTAATTTTCAAAATGGGCATTACGCAGCAGTGCCCATATCCTGCTGTGTTTTTTGATAGTAGTGCCCTTGTACCATTTGCCCAATACTGTTATTCCTGCTCCAACCAGTTTCAGGACTTTCTGCAGCCTCAACTCATTCACCCTGATGATGCGCCCATTTGCCCACAGATAGCCTGGTTCACTGTGGGCACTTTGAGCGATGCACAGTTAACAGGTGTCTGATATCTCTGCGAAGTTTCCTCCATTATGGAGTCCTGGAGCTGGTGTGAGGCCACATAGTTAACATTGCCGGCCAGGTTTTCATCCATCTGTTCACCAGCTCCAGCCGGTATGGCAAATTTTGCTTGCCACATCCAGCACACCTGGAGCATAGCTCATGAGCTTTGGTGCATGCTCTTCTGCAGTCAGGGTCAGAGTCATACTGCCCTGGCTCTCCCAGCTCATGCTCAAGGGAGGTATCATGCAGCCCTTAAAAAGGCACTGTTGTTATGGGTCCCCATGCAGACTCGTAGGCATATTGTTCTTCCTACCTGTACAGCTCTTTGCTATACGGACCTCTGCTAGAGGTTGCTGCTGAAAGCTGCTGGGAAACCCTGGGAGTATAAAACCGCAGCTTGAACACTTCCTGGTTGATCATTTTATCTATGAGGTGTTCCATGTTGTCCAGACGTCCCCAACCTTTTTATTGGAAGGGGGGGAGTTTTCCTGGCCTGACTCATCAGAGTCGACAGGCCTGGACAATTTACTCTTGGCCTGCCTCCCGACAGGAGTGGCCACAGTGCTCTGAAGCACCGGAGCTGCTGCCGCTGGCTGAACTGCCGGCGGCTCTGAAGTCGGCGTCTCAAAGCCGGCGTACACCCGCGGGTAGGTTTTACTTTTATAGATGACACCCTCGCCTTACTTTCTGTTAATATTTTTCCCTTTGGAAGTGTCCCTACTGGTTCCTGCAACCAGCCTTATGGGACCTAGCAAACCACAGCAAGTTTAAAACACTTACCTGCGGGTGTTTTACTTACTGCTGGTGGAGCTGCCTCTCCAGCTCGTCGGTGCGCCAAGCGCGTCTGACGTAATGACGCACAGGTGCACTGGCGGGGCTTCTTCACGGAATCACTCACGTGACTCAGAAGTAAAATTATAGTGGTCCATTAGAAAAAGGTTAGAGGAAAGTTAACATTGGTAATAACCTATCAAACCCAGGTTTGATCCTGATTTTGGTTGCAGTCTGTGGGGAGTTTGTACATTCTCCGGGTTCCTCCAGGTGCTCCCGTTTCTTCCCACATCCCAAGGATGTGCTAGTTTGTAGATTAATTGCCTTCTACAAATTGCCCTGAATGTGTAGAGAGTGGATGTAAAAGTGGGATGACATAAAGTTAGTGTGATCGAGGGCTCGCATGGACTCAGTGGACCGAAGGGCCTATTTCCATGCTATATCTTTCAATCACTCAGTATAAGCAAACATTGTTTTGCTGAATTAAGTGAATAAAGTTAACTATAAGAGTAGATCTTCAGCTCCTTGAGTTTTATAATGGTGATTTCCTTCTGCAGACCTCAATACTAATAACCATCTCCCTAATAACTTTCAAGAGAACCTAGAAATCATGATTTTGAAATGTTCAATGTTCCAAGACTCACAGAGTTTTTGGGGAGAGATAATTCCACATTTCAATCTTACTTGGCATAAAACGATCAAAACCTCACTGGTATTCTAGTCTCCATGGAGAGGCAAAGGCATTTCATATTATTTAATCTAAAAAAGGAAGAGGGTATATTTTTGACTGGGCAGGCTGATTACCAAGGACTGCCTAGGGAAAGATTTGAGAGGAAAATCAAATGAAGGAGTTCACACATGCCTAACTTTCTGTTTGGAAGGGAAATTTTCAATTGTTGCAATGGGGCTAAATTTCCCACTTTCTCCTTCTCTTTCTGCACATTTCCTGGGTAACATGTTATAACTGGGTGCTCAGGGCACAAATCCATCCCCAGGATCTTTCAATGAAAGGAAGGCAGGAATTAGCAATGGAAGAAAATTCAGAAGTTAAACATTGCATGTTGCATTATGGCATATTGGCCTTCATAACAAGAGGAGTTGAGTATAGGAACAAAGAGGTCCTTCTGCAATTGTACAGGCCCTTGGTGAGACCACATCTGGAGTATTGTGTGCAGTTTTGGTCCCAAAATTTGAGGGAGAGGGAGACTATTGAGGGAGAGCAGGGTAGGTTCACGAGGTTAAATCCCGGGATGGCGGGATTGTCAAATGTTGAAAGAATGGAGTGACTGGGCTTGTATACACTGGAATTTAGAAGGATGAGGGGATCATATTGAAACATATAAGATTATTAAGGGATTGGACACGCTAGAGGCAGGAAACACGTTCCCGATGTTGGGGGAGTCCAGAACCAGGGGCCACAGTTTAAGAAAAAGGTGTAGGCCATTTAGAACGGAGATGAGAAAAGCTTTTTCACCCAGAGAGTTGTGAATGTGTCGAATTCTCTGCCACAGAAGGCAATGGAGGCCGACTCTCTGAATGTTTTCAAGAGAGAGTTAGATGGAGCTCTTATAGATCGCGGAGTCAAGGGAATATGGGGAGAAGGCAGGAACGGGGTACTGATTGTGGATGATCAGCCATGATCACAGTGAATGGCGCTGCCGGCTAGAGGGGCCAAATGGCCTACTCCTGCACCTATTGTCTATTGTCTATTGCCAGCATTTCTGTAAAATTTGAGCACTAATATGCGAGGAAGCTTAACAAATATCGTGAAAAGTCTAACCCAGTAGGTCAGGCAGCTGGAGAACATGGATGGATAACATTTCCAGTCGGGACCCTTCAATCCTTTAATGATGGTGGGGGGTGGAGAAGACATCTGGAAAAGAGGAGGGACAAGGCAAAGCCTGGCAAGTAATAGGTGGATACGTGATGGGTGGGTTGGTTGATGGTCAGATTGTTGAACTAAGGCTAGAGATGAAAAGGAGGTGAGATTAAAGGATTGAAAAGTTGCAAATTGTGAAGCTAGAGGAAGGAATGCAGGCGAAAAGGAAGAAATATGTATGAATCTATGTGGGACACATGGGAGAGAGTGATGGATAAGAAATAGGAGGAAACAAGGGGGAGTTGGTAGTTGCATAAAATTGGAATATCCAATGTTCATATCAGTGGGTTGCAAACTACCCAAGTGGTATATGAGGTCTTATTCCTCGTGTTTGCGTGTGGACAATGGAAGACACCCAGCACATTCATCTTCAATCCTTTTGCCTTCAATTTCTTTAATCATAGTCATAGAGACATACAGCGTGGAAACCAGCCCTTCAGCCCAACTTGCCCACGCCGACCAACACGCCCCATCTGCACTTGTCCGACCTGCGTCCATTTGGCCCATAAACCTATCCTATTCAGGTACCTGTCCAAATGTTTTTTTTTAAACATTGAGATAATATCTACCTCAACTACCTCCTCTGACAGCTCATTCCATATACCTACCTGAGGCAAAGAGTCTCAGAAATGTCCCCGGAGGAGCGCTCACCAACTTTAAGCAGTGCTACCTTAATCCTATTCGTATGGGTCAGAGCCAGGGCAGAAGGGCAAGCATGATCTCACCGGTTATGCTGCAACTGCAGCTCATTGACATCCTGAGCCCTTTACATCACAGCAAGAAGTCGTGTGTATGAAAAAAATTGGCATCCTATTGTTTCCCTTCTGTCTATGTCATAAATCAAGGGAATAATTATGTAAAATAAAGTGGAAAGTATTTTACTTCTTAAGTTATAGATTCTGGAATTATTGAAGCATTTTATTTAAATAGCAGTGCAAAATTGGATTGAGATAATAAAAAAAAAACTATGAAAGCCCCAGGCAACATTCCTCTTATATAAAAGCACATGACTAGACATAGCTGGTGTAATATTAACAAGAGCAGTGAATTCCAGAAAGCACATGTCTCGATCATGAATATTCATACCACCTTCTTGCTTTAATGACATATAAAGAATAGTCATGATGCTAAAGCCGCAATATATTACATTTACAGTTTCTAATGATCTACAATTTACATATATCAGTATAATAATAAATTTACAGCACCTTTCTGGTGAGCTGGAGTTACGGTTAAAGAGAGAAATTTATTCAAAACCCTACAGATCCCACATACCTTTAACTGGTTTTGTTACATTGATGTTTTAATTAGCCACACTCTGTGGGTTAACTGTGGACACGGGCTGGAAGTGTGAACTGACTCAAACAGGAACAGTTCAGACGAACCATGCTAAAGTCAAACGTTTGATTTAAAAGGTTGATTTGGATGCATTAACGGAGAATTCTGTTGGGTTCTTATTAATTCTTGTAGCTTTCTCTCATAAATATAGCACTGAGTACCAATAAAATGCATGAAGCAAATATCTCTTCCCACGGTGAGGATTGGCAAGTCAAAGGGGACATAAAACAGAACACAATCAGAATGACCAGAGTAATATATATTCAGGGACTGGAGTGCAGTATATGTGCAACTTTCATTTATATAGCTTAGTTTAGTTTAGTTTATTGTCACTTGTACCAAGGTATAGTGAAAAGTTTTTTGTTGCGTGCTATCCAGTCAGCAGAAAGGCTATACATGATTACAATCGAACTGTCCGCTGTGTACAGATACAGGATAAAGGGAATAACATTTAGTGCAAGATAAAGTCCAGTAAATCCAATTAAAGATAGTCCGAGGGTATCCAATGATGTAGATGGTACCGTAGGACTACTCCTTAGTTGGTGATAGAATGGTTCAGTTGCCTGATAACAGCTGTGAAGAAATTGTCCCTGTCTCTGTGAGGGCGGCACGGTGGCGCAGTGGTAGAGTTGCTGCCTTTCCAGCGCTTGCAGCGTCAGAGACCCGCGTTTAATCCCGACTACAGGTGCTGTCTGGATGGAGTTTGTAAGTTATCTTTGTGACCGCATGGGTTTTCTCCGAGATCTTCGGTTTCCTCCCATACTCCAAAGACGTACAGGTCTGTAGGTTAATTGGCTTGCGTTTGAATGCTTGGTATAAGTGTAAATTTGCCCTAGTGTCTGCAGGCTTGTGTTAATGTGCCTGTTTCCACACTGTATCTCTAAACTAAACTAACCCTTCAATGGAGTGAAGATGTTCTTATTCTCCTCATCAAATCATTGTCAAACAAAAAAAATAAACGGCCATATTGTGGCAACTAAATAAAACCATGGTCAGAGAGGTAGGTTTAAGAAGTGCAGGAGATATTTAAGGTTTGAAATCACCACAAACTTGGGAACTGTTACAAAAATAATTAAAAAGGCAAATGAAATATGGGCATTCATCTCAAGCATGATGGAATAAAGAGAGTTCAAGTGCATTTAATTGTCATGTGCATCGGATATGAACTGGAACAATGACATTCTTACTTGCTTCGGATTTATAGGACATTAGACGCAACAATAACAATGAATATATAATAAATTATCAGTTATTCTCTGTGAACCAGACCATGATATTGCAAAAACCGAAGTAGGCAGAGCAGCCATAGTTGTGCAAAATCTGCAGTGGATCAGTGCTGAGGTTAGGATCATAGAGGGTGGTTCAAGAACCTGATGGTTGAAGCTGTTCTTAAATCCGGCATTAATGGCTGCAGGCTTCTGTACCATCTTCCCGATAGTAGCAGCAAGATGAGAGCGTGGCCAGAGTGGTGTGGATCGTTGATGATCTCAGTTGACTTCTGGAGGCAGCTCTTCCTGTAGATCCCTTCGATGGAGGGAAGGGCAGCAAGTGTGATGGGCCGAGCAAAATCAAACACTTTCTGCGGTCTTCTTCATTTTTTACTGAACCAGACCGTGGTGCAACCAGTTAGTCTGCTCTCCATCGTACACCCGTATAAATTTGACAGAGTATTACAGGACATGCCACATCTCCTCAAACCTCTGAGCAAGTGCAGGCATTGGTGAACTTCCTTAGTAATTGCATCAATGTGCTGGGCCCTGGACAGATCATACAAGATGTTTACACTCAGGAACATGAAGCTGTTAACTCTCTCCACCACCATCCAACAATGAAGACGGGCGCATGGTCCCTTCCTGAAGTCTATTAATTGACTTCTTGATTTTACTAATGTTGAAATTAAGATTGTTGTCCTGGCACCATTCAACTAGATTAGTGATCTCCCACCTGTACCCTGACTCATTGTTACCCATTGTTCATCCAACGTCAGTGTACTTTGGGCAAATTTAAGGATAGCTTTCGAGCTATGTCTGACTTCACAGTCATGAGTAAAGAGGGAGTACAACAGGGACTGTGCAAGCAGCCCCGAGGTGCCTCTGTGCTGATGGTCCGAGAGTAGGAGGTGTTATGTCTATGTGTGCTGATTGAGGTTTGTCAATGAGGAAGTTGAGGAGCCAGCTGAATAGCAAAGAGCAGAGACTCTGGTCCCTGAGTTTGACAATATGTTTCTAAGGGCTGATGACATTGAACGTCGAGCTGTAGTCTGATGTATGTATTCCTGTTGTGTAAATGGTCTAGTGTAGAGTGTAGAGCCAGTTAGATTATATGGATCTGCTGTCGATCTATATGTATTGAAGTGAACATACAAAGCATTGAGCTCATCTGGGAGTGATGCGTCTCTGTCACTCGGCAGCACAGTTGCTGCCTTACTGTGCCAGAGACCCCAGTTCGATCCTGCCTATGAGTACTGTCTGAATGGAATTTGTACGTTCTCATCATGACCACATGGATTTTCTCTGGGTGCTCCGGTTACTTCCCACATTCCAAAGACATATAAGTTTGAAGGTCAATTGGCTTCAATAAAATTGTAAATTTATCCCTAGTGTGTAGGACAGTGCTAGTGTACGGGGATCGCTGGTCGGTGTGGACTCAGTGGTCAAAAGGACTTGTTTCCACACTGTATCTCTAAGCAATACTAACTAAATTTAAGCCATTCAGTTTCACCTTGTAGGAAGTTGCTATCCAAGTTGCCACAGTGCCGAGCATCTGACTGAGTCTCCAGTTTAGTCCGGGCGTATCTCTTTGCATTCATGTTGGCATCTTGGAGGTTGGACTTCTTGCCTGACTTGAAAGCCACATATCAGGACCTCAGCAGACAATGGAGCGCCTGGTTCATCCCCGGCTGCTGGTAATGCAATACTCAGATGTTTTTAAGAAATACTCTCCCCCACACATTTCCTTATGAATTTGGTAACAGCCACAGCGCATTTATTCGGGTCCACAGCCGAGTCCTTGAACATGGCCCAATTTATAGAGTCCACATTGTCGCAAAGTTGCTTCTTTGCCTCCCTTGACCTCTGTACAAGTGTCTTCACCGGAGCTGAGCTGTTCAGTTGCTGCCTAGATGAAGGAAGGAGAATGCTTTGTAAATTATTTTAGAAAACACATCGCCACACAATAGATAGAGGAAATCTGGAATCCTCTTTACGGAAAAGCAGCTGCCTCCAGGTAATTGAAAATTTCAAAATAATTTGGGACGGATTTGCATTAGACAAGGATGTTAAGAGTTATCAGATAGCTCAGATATGATTTAATGGAATGACAGCAGACCCGAGAGCTGAATGGCGCGCTACTGCACCAACTTTAGCAAAGAGAAACAGAAAGCATTGGCATGGATGGCAGATATTAATCTATCAATCATGTTAATTAATCTTTCCCTTTCTCACCCTATTTCAATATAATTTAGTTTAGTTAAGAGATACAACGCGGAAACATGCCCTTCGGCCCAACGAGTACGCACTGACTAGCGATCCCCGCACATTAACACTATCCTACACACTAGGGACAATTTGCAATTGTACCAAGCCAATTTGCCTATAAATACAATACAAGTATTTATTGTCATTTGAACCTCAAATGAAGTTCAAACGAAATTTGGTTTCTGCAGTCATACAACATGAAAACCACAAAGACACACAACCAAAACAATTTACACAAACATCCATCACGGTAAATCTCCTCCTCACTGTGATGGAAGGCAAAGTCTTGTCTCTCCCCTGTGTTCCATTCTTCTCCCGATGTTATAGCCCCCAGCAGGCGATGGCAAGTCCCGCGGCCGTTAAGGCCGTGCCGGGCGATGTAAGGCCCCGCTCCAGGTCTTTATGTTGGAGCCCCCGGTAGGTGATGGCAAGTCCCGCGGCCGTTAAAGCCACGCCAGGCGATGTAAGGCCCCGCTCCGGGTCATTTTCAACCCTGCAACTCGGGCGGGAGAAGTTGCCGTTGCTGGAGCTCCGAAAAGCGGTCTCCCACCAGGGATCTGCGCGCTCCCGATGTCCACCGGACCTGCGGCTGGAGCCTCCGAGCGCCGGAGTCGGGCTGCAACCGCACATCACCACAGCTCTCCACGCTCCGAAGCCGGCCAGCCCCACGATGGTAAGTCCGCAGGCTCCGCGACTGGAACCACCAGGTTGTTCCGGTTGGAGGCCGCACCACGGTGCTAGGCCCCAATGACAATAGAGACCCAACAGGGAAAAAGTCGGGTCTCCCGTACAGGGAAGAGATTAAAAGTTTCCCCCCCCAACCCCCCGCATATACACAGCTAAAAACAATATAAAAACCACAACAAACTATACATTCAACGGGACAAAAATAAACCTGTATGTCTTTGGAGTGTGGGAGGAAACCGAAGGTCTGAGAAAATCCACGCGGCCACAGGGAGAATGTACAAACTCCGTACAGACAGCACCCGTAGTCGGGATTGAACTCGCGTCTCCAGTGCTACAAGTGCTGTAAGGCACCAATTCTACCGCTCCGCCGCCGTGCCATTTAACTTGTCTTGTGATGTCTTGCTAACAGTCAGAATTCATGCTCCTTATCACCTGATCTGTCTTGTTATTGCAAATTAGGCTTTTGTCTTACACCTCACTCCAACCTCCAACCCTGCTTTGAAGTGCCTTGACAGGATCTTGCCCTGAAACTTTGAGCATTTTTCTGTCACCGCAGATGCTGCCTAACTTGCTGTGTTCCTTCATCAATTCGTTTTTGTGATCTAGCCAGTAGCATCTGCAGTCTTCAGTGTCTCCTTTGAAAACTGTAAACAGTCTACTCTTCGTTTAGTACTGAAGAAGAGTCACTGACTCGAAACAGTGACTGCTTTTTCATTGAATAAATGCTGCTTGAGTGCCTGAGCAAAACGCCAAGTGCTGGAGGAACTCAGCAGGTCAGGCAGCATCTGTGAAGGGAATGGACAGGCAATTTTTCAAACTGATTGAGTAGGGGTGAGAAAGCTGGAAAAGAGAAGTGTGGGTGGAGCAAAGCTTGGCATCTGACAGATGGATGCAGGTGAGTGAGTTTAATTATCAGATGGGTGGAGTAAGTAACAAAAGCTACATGTGAAATGGAGACAACTTGTCCTCATCCTCAAAAACGTCGCCTTTGACTCTTCTCACTTTCTTCAAGTTAAAGGTGTAGCCATGGACACTCGCATAGGCCACAGTTATGCCTGCCTTTTTGTTGGTCACGTTGAACAATCCCAATTCCAAATGTACACTGCCACCATCCCCCAACTTTTTCTCCGCTACATTGATGATTGCATTGGGGGTGCCACATGATTTAATTAACTTTACCACTAACTTCCACCCTGTCCACAAATTCACGTGGACTATCTATGGCACCTCTCTCCCGTTTCTGATCTCTCTGGCTGCATCAGAGTGGACAGACTATCGACTGACTTCAATTACAAGCTCACCAACTCTTACATCTGAACTAAACCTCCTCCCACCCAGCTTCCTGTAAAGACTCGATCCTCATCTCTTAATTTCTCCATCTCCACCATATCTACTCTGAAGATGAAGTTTTCCATTCAACGTCATCCACGACGTCCTCATTCTTTAGATGCCCCCTCCTGTTGTCATAGAAGGATCTCTCACCCATGTCTTTTCTGTGTCCTGTGGTTCTGCTCTCGTTTCCCTTCCCCCCAAATGGAACACATATAGAATTCCCCAGTCCTCACTTTTCACCCCACCAGCCTCCCTATCCTACATATTATTCTCTGACACTTCCATCACCGTCAATGTGATTCTATCAACAGTCGCATCTTCCCATTCCTACCCCTTTCTGCCTTCCACAGAGACCCCTGCCTGACACCTTACTGGTGTGGACCAAAGGTGTAAAGGGACTGAACATCCATGGTAATGATGAGGTGAAGGGGACTACATTAGTAAAGTGATAGAGAGTATGGGAAATGTCTTGAATGTGGGTCGGTAGGGACTGGTCAAATGGGGATAAGATAGAATCAAGCATATTTGGAGATTTGTTCTGTGGGGCAGGAGCATGCTGAACCAATGGGTTTACCAGGGCAGTCCTGTCTGTGGAGTTTGGGAAGGTGATAGAAAAGGGCTGTAAATGGTGGGGAACTATATGACTGGTGATTGGTGAAGGTTTGGGAGATGGTTGCCTGGTCCTTGTCTGTGGGGTCATGGTCAGTGGGTAGGTATGAGGAGGTGGCAGAGAGCAGAACACCAGGCTTCAACGTGATAGCGATCAGCTGGTCAGACGACGATGACATCTACCTTGTCAGCGGGTTTGATGACAATATTAAAATTGGTACTGAGTGAGCAGGATGCCGAGTTCTTCCAAAATGTCTGTATTTTTATGTCAGATTCCAGAAACTGCAGGTATATTTGCTTTCCAATCATGTTTGGTCAAAGTAACAAGGAAAAAGTCCATCTTAGTTTATACATCTAGAGAAACCCTGCAATTGGATCAGAGTGGTGTTATTTATTGACGTATCTAGAATGTAATCAAAGAGAAATCTTCCTGAACACAATTTTACAATTTCAAGTATGAAGGATGATGTATATCCAATGTCCAATGTGATGAATTTAAAAACAAACCCTTGTAAAGTACAGTTTTGTGCAGAAAAAGTCAACTGCCAATCTTCCAAAAAAATGAGCATCAGAGGAAATTCTGGTGGGCAAAAATTGAACACCTATTTACCGGCCTAATTCAATTTACAGTTAGACTTACAAAAAGGAATCAACAGTCACCCAAAACAATGAAGAATCACTTAAATATACATTGCCAGTTTAGGAAGTTAGTTAAACTTTTAATCACATAATTTGACGATTGGTGAAAAGTGAAAGGCTTGGATAGAGTGGGCGTGGTGAGGATGTTTCCACTAGTGGGGGAGTCTAGGACTAGAAGTCATAGCCTCATGAATCTGCGGAATTCTTTGCCACAGAAGGATGTGGAGGCCAAGTCAATAGATATTTTAAGGCAGAGATAGATAGATTTTTGATTAGTACAGGTGTCAAGGGTTATGGGGAGAAGGCAGGAGAACAGTGTTAGGAGCAGACTTGATGGGCTGAATGGCCTAATTCTTCTCCTATCATTTATGACCTTATGACAAAACATATACATCAGATTTTATTCTCATTTCAGAAAGTACTTAAGTTGCCTAACAGGTGGTTCAAAGGCAATGGTTGCAGTATCCTCAAGATTGATATTTGAAACAAAAGAATTTAAGAATTGGTTAAATTTGTGTCTTCTGGGGCCAGTAAGTTGCTTTTGACAGCTGTCATTCACTGGCAATGTCCAAATTAGGTCAAAACCTAAAGTGGTTCAATTCTCTGAAATTTGACTTTGGTGGCCTCTGCAGTTACAAGGCTGGTCTTATGCTTATTTTTATGTGAAATTAAAAAGACTTTCCCTAGAATCTTGTATGTATAAAAGTCACAATGTTAAGATGGCCCATATTTTAAAATTCCCCAAATGTTAAATATAGACGGCAGGCAGAATCTGAAAAGTGTCAATGTAGGTTAGCATTTCACCAAAAGAGACTTTGTTGAAATTTGCAATATGAAGACAAATTAGAGAATGATTTTAACAGGGCAAGAATCTCAAAATAAGAAGACAGTTAATTCAACGCATTCATCATTTGCTTTTTTGTTGAAATGATGTGATATTATTGAATATTTCCAGAATTGCTGTTTTCATTGTTAATTTCACATCCTGTGCTTTTATTCAACATTTGTTATACCTAGACTTTGACATGACTTATTCATCTCAAGCATAGAAAGCAGGTGCTGTATGTTAAAGTAAATATTTTTTTAGAGAATAATGTCCAAATTCATTGGAGATCTGTGTATTCATTGTCCTTAATACTTTAATTGTGAACAATGATGAAAAAAAAGGTGATTTTAATTTCCAGAATGCATGTACAACATTTTTTGATACGAGTAGATATTTCACAATGTTTTTGCACTTTTTAAAAAAATGTTTCTGTATTTTTCACAAAACATAGCGCTGGAGAAACTCAGCAGGTCGGGCAGCATCTGTGATTCTCCGAGTCTGAAGCATCTTTGGTCTGAAGATAAATCCTGACCTGAAATATCCTCCACCCATTCCCTCCACAGATGCTGCCCGAGTTCCTCTTGCACTTTGCGTTTTGCTCAAGACCTGCAGTTCCTTGTATCTCTGTATTTTCCTCCTTCAATTCACTAAATCTGTCGTTTCCATCAACCAAATCCACTATTGTTTAAGTCTTAATGGGGCACAATAAATCCACAAAAGTATGGGATATACAATTGCTGGGTGTCTGGGCGAACACAGATGGTGACTCTGCATTATTTAAGGGGACAGCGTAGAAAACATATTTTAGTTTCTCCTCACATCGTTTATTTTTCCTTCTGTGAGTGACACTATTGAATGGTCTGTTGAAGACAAACATTGTTAAGTGGGAAAAAGAATAGTGCTGGTCGAATTCCCCACTGCAAAATGACGAATGCTTAGTAAATGCATTTAGCTTTGAAAGAAGTCGCACAGAAATTTGATGTGGCCCCATGACCCTGGGTAAGCACATGTATCTTCAGCTGTCACATAACACACTGCTGCTTGCTTACTTTTTCAGCAAAGACTATTGATTTTGCTCATTGGCTGCAGGCTAGTCCATAAAGAACAAATTACAAAGTCAGAGGTCTATTGCTACTGATCGCTTGCATGATAACAAGGGACTCGTTCCTCCAATCCTTCTCACCGTATTTCAACTCATTTGTACTCTTGGTGAAAAACAATTAATAAAACCAAAATTAACAGTCCAGCAAATGGAACCCAGCTCAACACTGTAGGTTAAACACAAAAATACAGTGGGATGTTTGAAAGCTTTAATTAGCAACTGTTTCAGTAATGTTAAGTCCGGGAGGAAGGGATCCTCTGGCTACAACTCCAAAAGCTCTGAATCCCTGGGTTAGATCCCAATCTTAAGTGACATTTGCGCTCAGGATTGCCCCGGGAGGTGTGTTGTTAATCTTAAACAGGTTGTCTGGGGGGGAAAGGGAATCTGGCTGAGCGCAGCGGAGAGTCCCACCCCGCGGGGCATGGATGTTTATCTTCTGTTGTCCCACTTATAATTTGATAGTCGCCACCACATCACTCCTCGGGGACTGGGGCGCAAACTTTTCTCTGGGTGCTGTAAGAGCTGATTTGTGAAATGCCGACTTGACTCCTATTTTCTACAAAGGCTGTTCGTTGTTCATACTTACCGCACGATGCTCCACCTAGTGCCCTGGCTGTGAACAAGGCAACGCTCTTCAGTAAAGCGAAGGTGAGTTTGATTGATACACATCCTTGCGACTCAAATCTATGATCATCTCCAGCCAGTGACTCCGTTTCCTCCACAAATAGACTGGTCTAGCAATGTTTTTGAAACGCTGATCCACTTAACCTACCCATTCATGGAAACGTCTCCAATATTGTGAGTGTAAAGAACAGTGGCCGGTGTGTACTTAGCTTAATTCACAGCGATTGCATTTTCGAAAGTGCTATTAATAAGCAAGTCTTCTCAATGATTGCACATTGGAAAGTGCCATTAATTAACGAGTCTTCTCATAGGCCTACCGTTCCCTGCCTCTACGAGGTTGAGGAACCTCAACAAAAACAGTTGTGTTTGACTACTCAAAACAAGAAGTTGTGGCAACATAGCACCGTGCGTTTGTGGTTCATCAAATGTCTGGCTGGTTATTTAACAATCCCATCAGATGGCAAGTGTGAAACGTTAAAATTGGAATTGGAGATTAGGACATTTTTTGATTGACATGGCATGTTACACACAAATACCATAACGTTACCACGGAGAAGGGGAATCAAGAACTGGGGGTCATAGGTGTAAGGTGACAGGGGAAAGATGTAATAGGAACCTGAGGGACAACCTTTTCTTTTTTTTTTCTTTTTTTTTAATAGATATTTTTAAAAATGTATTAGAAGTAAGTACATTACATTTTAATGGTACATTTTTACACGTTCCCAGAATTATTAAAACATTCTTTGTACAACTTCCTTTTTTTTAGAAAGAAATGAGAAAGAAAGAAGGATCGAAGAGTAAAGAATAGTCTAGTGAGTGTAGTGTAAAGAAAGAAATAAGTGAGAAAGTGAAGCAGAAAGGAGATTTTCACACGCCACGCGTCGATGTATATATATTTTTTGTTCTTAATCATTTTTCACTCAAACCCAGAATTTTTAATTTTACGATGTTATTACACCTCATGAATCCACAAGATCAATAAATGGAGACCAACTCGTTAGGGAAAAAACCCCCCAAAAAAACCTTTTCACACAGAGGTGTTGGGTATATGGAATGAGCTGCCAGAGGTGGTAGTTGAGGCAGATACTATAACATTTAAAATACATTTAGAAAGCTACATGAATAGGAAAGGTTTAGAGGGATATGGGCCAAATGCGGCAGGTGGGATTAGTGTAGATGGGGCATGTTGGTTGGCATGGGCAAGTTGGGCCAAAGGGCCTGTTTCCATGTAGTATGTAGGTTTGGAACTGAAATTGCTGCATGTTGATATCTAACATGACATCATAGATTCTTGAAGTTATTCATTTGTTTACCTTGTTAGTAATTTCTTGATTTACTCTTGAGCTCATAAGTTCATAAATGATAGGAGCAAAAGTAGGCCATTCGGCCCATCAGGTCTACAACGCCATTCAATCATGGCTGATCTATCTTTCCCTCTCAACTAATTTTCCTGCCTTCTCCCCATAATCCCAGACACCCGTTCACAATGTTGTGTTGTATATCTGTATCTAAATAAACTATTATTTCCATGGTTGGTAGTATACAGTCAATGACATGACTGGTAATGCCCTTTGAAAGTTAAAATGTAAGGATAATTTTTTATTCTTATTGGGAGATTGAAAACAATACCCTACAGTAAAAAATCCAATGTTTTCTTCCCACTTTGGAAAGTAATTCCATGCAAGTTCATAAATTAAAGTACCTTTGTCCCAGAGCAATCAGGCTTGGTATGTTAATGAGATTAAAATGGTGCACTAGAGAGTGTAGAATCAATTGGACCATTCATAAATTGCCAACAAAGTTCACATTGATGCTAACTGGATTAAAATAGAAAGGCTGGGTATCATCTGCATTTAAGAAAACAATACAATATATTTATAAAAACATTTTTAATTCCATTTCATTATAGTTTTTCTACTTCATTTTCTTCGACATATAAATCATCTAAAGAAGAAAGAAGACAAACATATGTACAGCACCTTTCACATCCCTTTCAGGATGTCTTAAAGCACTTTACTGCCGATAATGTGTTTTGAAGTCACATTGGTAGACAAAATGTTCCAATGCACATCAAGATTGCACACGTAGCAATGTGATAATTACCAAATTAGCCAGTTTTGTGAAGTTCATTAAGGGAAGAATATTGGTCGAGCTCTTTTTTTGGTGATAGTACCATAGTATTTTCATATCTATCTTTGAGAACAAATGGGAATTTGGCTTATGTTTGTTTGGAAAGCAGTGCGGTGTTCCGTCAGTGCAGCTTCAAAGCAACGTTTAAGAAGCATTTAGACAGTACAGGTTTAGAAGGATATGGGCCAAATAGTTCCATATTTAGATAGATAGGTTTAGAGGGATATGGGCCAAATGCAGGGAGGTGGAAATAGTGTTGGTGGGTCATGTGGGTTGATGTGGGCAAGTTGGGCCAAAGGACCTGTTTCCATGCTGTATGACTCCATGCCAGAATATGTTTATATGTAAAACTTTTAGACGGCATTTGAACCCAAGAACCTTGGGATTAAAGACTAGAAAATGTTTTGCACAAATGTTGTTCTAATTTATTACAAGTTGTTGAAAAGAAGTCTTGGGAAAGTTTTCATTTCCTTTTTCTTGTTTATGTTACCAAAAATACAGTAAATATATTGGACTCAAAATGGAGTAAATATTTCAAGGATATTGTTGATACATTTTAAATAGGGCAAGCTGACAGAAAGATATACTTGTTGAAAAGACAATGAATTCCAGAGAATATAATTCCAAATTTCATTCTAAATTGTGACGAGGGTAATCCAGAATGGGTGAATCATAATAATTCTTTAAGCATTGGGTGTGTGCCTAATGACCACATTGCAAAATGAAGCAATACTAATATAAGCATATTGATATTTTGCTAAAATGTCAGTGCTATTGTCAAGAAAGTTTGTATTTTGTCAAGGTACAAGGTGTGAACACCGTTTGGTAATTAATGCAGGTAGTGAACCAAGCAGCAACCCACATGGTACGATTGGTACATAGTGATTTGATACTCTGTATATTGTGCTGATATGATCTCACTTTATACTTTGCTAATGACAGTGGAAATCTCTTTGTACACAATATGACTGTGCAGAAATGATGGTAAGTCAAGATAAGGAACCTCTGTTATGATGTATCTGTTGGTTATGACGCAGAACATATTGACAAACTGCCACTTGTTTATGTTAAAACACTTTTGCGTATTTCCCTTGTTTTTATGTCTGAGGAACGTTGATGGTCTAGTGCAAACCACCAACAGGTGCGAGGACACGGGTTTGTCCATAAAATCCCACAGACAGGTCTCAGTCACACCATACAAGAAGATGTGGAGTGCTGATTAAGTGCTTTCCTAAACAGGAAAGAAGGAACGATTTTACTTAGAGAGATGGAGACACAAGGGACTGCAGGTGCTGGATTCCAGATCAAAAAAACAAACTGGTGGAAGAACTCAATAGGTCTGGCAGCATCTGTGGAGGCAAAGTGACGGTTAATATTTTGGGTCAAGATCCTGTATCAGGACCGAGAGTGTCGAGGAGAGGTAGCCAGAATAGGGGTGAGGGAGAGGGGGTGAGGCAGGAGCTGGTTGGCAATAGGTATTATTAGGTGAGGAGTGGAATGATAGGTAGATGGAGCCAGGAAGAGGGAAAAGAGGAGGCAGAGGCAGAGACTGAAAAGTTTCAGAATGGCTGCCAATTCTCAAATCTGGGAGGTAAGAAAGATGATGGGTGAGACCCATATATGGGTGAGATGGTGGGCAGTTGGAGCCACTGGTAGAAGGGAGATAGGAGACCCAATGGCTTTTTATATCTTCAAATTCCAATTTTAGGTATCACACACACTCTGTATTACTTTCTCCTTCTGATCCTCCCAGGTTCTCTCACCCTTTATCTTTCCAATTCCATCTCAATCCCCGTTATCCAAAATCTTTCCCCTCCCCCACATGGTTCCACACAATTAACCCACTGAGTCTCCTATCTCCTCCTCCATTGGTTCCATCTGGCCATTATCCCTCTCATATCAGGTTCCATGTCCCATTTCTTTACTTACCAGATACGTTTGTTGTCTCCACTTATCATTCCCGCGCTCCAATGAAGAAGGTACTAGCCTACTCAACCTCTCCCTGCAGCTCATGCCCTGGAGTTCTAGCAACATCTTCATAAATCTTCTCTACATTCTTTTCAGCTGAACGGCATCCTTCCTATAGCAGGGTGACTAAAACTGAACACAATACTCCAAATGCGGCCTCAAAATCATAATGTGTAACTGTACCATATCATCCAAACTTCTGCACTCAATACCCTGACTGATGAAGGCCAAATGTCCCAAAATCCTTCTTGACCACCCTATCTATCCTATGTGACACCGCTTTCAGGGAACAATGTACCTGCACTGCTACATCCCTCTGCTCTTCAACATTCCCAGGGCCCTGCCATTCACTGTGAACATCCTGTCCCAGTTTTACTCCCCAAAATGCAACACTTATCTTCATTAAACTCCAATAGCAATTCCCCATCCATTAGCACTATTATACACACTAGGGACAATATACATTTTTACCGAAGCCAATTAACCAACAAATCTGTATGTTTTGGAGTGTGGGAGGAAGCAGAGCTCCCAGAGAAAACCCACGCAGACCTACAAATTAAGTCAGAATCGAACCCGGGTCTCTGGCACTGTAGGACAGCGAGTCTACTGCTTCACCACCGTGCCCCCCCCCCCCAAACCTGAAGTGTTGACTATCCCTATGCCTCACCTGATGCTGCCTGACCCACTGAGTTCCTTCAGCAGTTTGTTTCTTGTTATGGTTTTACTTAGGCATATTTTTTACCATAAGCTAGATAAGCAAGGGGAAAATGGACACAGGGGAGAAATGCATGGGAAATTATGCTGCATAAATCGTTTTGTTTAGAGATACAGCGTGAAACAGGCCCTTCAGCCCACCAAGCCCATGCCCACCATCGATCACCTGTACACCTGTAGTTCTATGTCCGACACACCAAGAAGCCAATTAACTTACAAATCTGCACATCTTTGGAATGTGGGAGGAAACTGGAGCACCTGGAAAAAAACACACATGGTCACAGGGAGAATGTATAAACTCCAATACAGACAGCACCCATAGTTAGGATTGAACTTGGATCTCTGGCGCTGTGCAGTTTAGTTGCACCACTGTGCCGCCCTTATTGGATTTAAATTCCTATATAGACATTTCTGAGATTATCCGCTTTAGATCTAAAACGATAGAACAGAATACTTCCCACTAGTGAAGGATTCAAAGCAGTGGAGTCACAGAAAGACGATGGATCCACACCCAAGGATCATTAAAATGTTAAGGGGCTGTCCCACTGCGACGACGTAATTGACGAGTTTAGAAGAGTTTGCCCTCGACTCATACTCACTGCATGGTCGACACGAGGTCCTAGGAGGTTTTTCTAATTCTCCTTCATGCTCGAGCGTAGTCCCCATGTACTCGAGGCCTCGGCTAGGTCGCGGCGTATTTTTCAACATGCTGAAAAATGCCCACGAGTAAAAAAAGGTCGCCATGGAAAAAATTGATTTTTTTTTTTAACTTGTAGGTTTAGTCGAAGTAGGTCGGCATGTAATTCATAGATAATCGAGGGTAATCGAAGGTAATCGAAGGTAGTCGTAGATAGTCTTCAACATAGTCGAAGGGAGGTCGTGGGAGATCGAAGGAGGTCGTCTTCACTCTCCACTATTCGGTGTCCAATTTTCCCGTAATTGGACACCGAAGCTAATCGAAGCTAGTCTTCAACATAGTCAAAGGAGGACGAAGGAGGTCTACAACATGACACTTTTTCAACTCTTCTAAACTCGCCAATTAGGTCACCGCAGTGGGACAGCCCCTTTATAGGCAGGAACAGGAAACAACCTGGAAGGTTATTACACCTTGAACAGCAGAATATGGTAAATAGAAGAATGACCACATATATAGAGCCTTATAAAAGCCTTTATATAAAGCCTTTATACAGACAACTAATGGCATTTCTTATTTAGACAACTAAGGACATTTCTGAGCACCATTAATTAGCATGAATACCCTGAATGAATACAACTTGCTTCAAGTTGAGCATAGATTTTCCAGGATATTACCTGGACTCCATGGGTTAAATTATGAGGAAGAACTACATGGGTGAGATCGTTTTACCTGAAATTTAGAAAGTTAAACCTTGACTTGATTCATTTTTGCAAGAAATTTAGCAAATTTGGCATGCAGGAAGAGATGACCCAAATTTCTTTGTTGGATAGAGGATATAATCTGTTTATAAGAGATAGATCTTTTGGGAAGGAAGTCAGGAAACCCTTCTACCTGCAAGTTTGGAAGTCTCCCCTGCAATTGACAGTTTTAAGGCTGATATTGATAAATTATTTAGTAACCAAAGATACGCAGGCAGGTGGGACAAGTGTAGATGGGGTATGTTGGTTGGCGTGGACAAATTGGCCCGAAGGGCCTGTTTCCATGCTGTATGACTAATACTCTATATCAGGCAAAGGAATTACACTGCAGATCAACCCTAATCTATGAAGGGGCAGAAGAGGTTGAGGGGAAGAAGGAGGATGAAATTTTTGGGGTTGTAATTATGAGTGTTTAATGGTCAATCCTATTACCATGTTCCCATATTGCTCGGAATATGTTGAAGGGATAGTTGGGATGAGTGGAGTTCATGTGGAGTGTAGGTTTTGATCCTAGGCCATTTCTGCAAGGCCTATTTTTTTGTGAACAAGAATATGAGAACTGGGATTGGTACATGACCAAGTAAGAAAAAAAAGTTAATAAAGGAGTATTTCAAATACCCATTTTTAAATATTTTCCTTAAAGAGGTAAAATATTAAAAGAGTATGACAAGAGCTCCAAAATAAATGTATTCAAGTATAAAAACTACCCAGTTGTTTACTATGATAAGTAAGACCAGAGGTCTGCTGAAATACCTTAAACTGTGTTTGAATTGGAGGAAACTTAGACATAATCCACGCCAAAAATAAAATATTAACTACCATCTTTACCTCAAATGTGTAGGAAGGAACTGCAGATGTTGGTTTAAACCGAAGATAGACACAAAATGCTGGAGCAACTCAGCGGGTCAGACAGCATCTCTGGAAAAATGGAATAGGTGATGTTGCGGGTCGAAACCAAAGATCTCAACCAAAAACTTCACCTATTCCTTTTCTCCAGAGATGCTGTCTGACCCACTGAGTTACTCTAGCTTTTTGTGTCTATCTTTACCTGAAAGGTACAATATGAAACTCATGGTTCACGAACACATGTTTCCATAGCAGCTGGTGTCTTCAGGATTTGCATTACTAATTTTACACGGCAGAGGAATCCAGTGTGCACACTTTGGTACAAAAATAGTCATGGAAACGGGGCTGCACCAGTGAAAGTATTCATATCGATAAATAAAACCTTTTTCCCGCCAGAAACAGAATGATGCCTGACCTGCCTTCGATCAGTTAGCCTATTCCTACGTTTGCAAAATTGAACAAACTTGCAGCAGTGCAGAAGGCGACACCTTAATGCAAGTGGAATGGCCGCGTGATTGCACGGACTGTTCCAGCGCAGAGACTATTGGGCTTGAAGCGGCTGGAAAAAATTGGTCACCCCACAGAGCCGGTGGCAGCCAAGTCCAAGATGTTTTACACGGATCATGGGTTAAGAGATCCACTGTATGAATGCAATGCAGCAGCTGTGCACGGAATTTAATCAAATATGGCCAGGAGAGCGCGCACACTGTGGCTCGGCTTGTGATGTCAAAGCATTTTCCAGCTACAGGCTAGTTGTAGGTGCAGATCATATGACTGGAATCACTGCCAGACCTCATCACTTTTCATAGGGGAAAAACCTGATGATGGCAACACAATTTATGCTGATGACACATTGATAAAGAAGATAAATATGTGGCTAGGCCCTGCTAGCTGTCTTTGAGCGCACATGAAGGAAATGACACAGCCAGAGCTGACAAAAGTTTTTAGTATTTTCGCAGGGAATGTCTTACTGTTCAAGATCAGAGAAAAACATCTTTATGGCAGATTTAACAGTGCAGAATAACATCTTTGTTTGGACGTTACTAGCTATGCTGAAAAGCTGCTTTGCTGAGAATCAGTGAAGCCACTTAAAGAAAGAAAACTCAAAAAAGCAGGTGACAAGTGAGGCATCACCACCCCTGTAAACAAAGGTTATCTGCTGAGTATCTGAGTGATCAGTTTTCCACTAGTGTGATCAATTGGAGTTTTAACAAGTGATTTGTTATCAGGCCTTCGAGTAAATATGTTATTAAAATAAATAGCTACAATAATATAAAGATTTATTTCCAGTTATGTGCTAATAAATAAAAACAAAAACAATGCTTGAAATTTGCATATATTAGGAAACATCCAAAAGAAAATAAATGTAAATACATAGATCACTGTCTGACCTTCTTTCCGTTTCTGATATACCACTTTATGGATTTGAAGCACTTTCTATGAGGCAACACATTTGGATGTTTTTATTTCCTATTTCCAGTAATTGGAGGCCACCTTTTCATTAATGCTTATTTTCTACATTTTGCACATTGTGGATAACTGATCCCAAAACAAGAAATGGCTTCATAATTTAACAAACATTGATTTTGAATGCATTTGTATTAGCAGGACATGTGCACACAGTACAAGTTCTAGCAAGAGTTGGTGCTTATGCAAACACAAACATGTGCTCAGTAAATTTTGGTTTCATTTATTTATTATTGCATGTAAGCTTATGCTATTGTTGTCTTGACCACATTCAGGGGAACAGGAGAACATTGGAAGATTGTGACAGGGATAAATCATTTAATACCTTGAGCTTCTCTTCGTTCAAATGATTGTGCCAGATCAATCATCCAACATCCTTTGCTCCATTCCTCCATGTAGCTTTGGTTAGTAAATGTCTATCATAAAATTGACAATTAACTTAGTACCAATTGCTCTTTGTGGAAAAGAGCTCCTGCATCCACCTCCCTCAGCATATGCCTCAAATGTCTGGCTCTCATTTTTGGACTTTAGTTTCGGACTTCTCATTCAGCCAAAATCGTTCCCTGCACCTGTCCTATCGGTTCTCCTCAATATCAGGTCAATAATTTCCTTCAATTCTGTGGTGTTTAATTTTCTCTAGCAGAGTCTTATAATCAACTTTTTCAAATGTTTTCTGTGAGTCTTTAAATAACATTAATGGAAATGCCCCAAATATATCAGTGACTTTTCAAAAATATCATTCACCTGGGCAGGTGGCAGCTTTTTACAAGGTCATTATCTTTCAAATCAGCATACATATTTTAATGTGAGCACTAAAAGAGTTTATGAAAAGAAATTTGCAAGGAATATCCAAAAATAAAAATTGAAATTAAACAATCCAACACTGCACCCATAACTACAGACTACAAGTATTGCATCGCAGAGTCTGTGACAACTGGCCTTTCATTAGTTTATTTCCTTCTCTCAGTTTAAATAGTGGAGTGATACGTACAATTATACAATGGTCACTAAATCAAGAGGATTTAAGAGGATTATACCAAGGTCGTCTACAATGTTTTGACCACCTATATCAATTAAACCCTAGAATAAAATCATCTGACCCTAAGTTAATTTTCTTTACACTATTTTCTTTACTAGTATTGTTACTTTTGATATGCCTCTGATTCAATATTTGTTTTGTCAGAATGTCCTGTGCAGTATTCTCTTGTTCCAATGCGCATATTAATGCAAAGTGATTGGTCAATGTTCCTCCCTTCCGTCATCATAATCATTAACTTTCAAGTGGCCCATACTTCTTCTAACCACATATTTTCTTAAGTTACAAGTTCACAAGTTATAGGAGTAGAATTAGGCCATTCAGCCCATTGGGTCTACTCTACCATTCAACCATGGCTGATCTCTGCCTCCTAATCCCATGTTCCTGCCTGCTCCCCATAACCCTTGACATCCATTCTAATCAAGAATTTGTTTATCTCTGCCTTAAAATATCCACTGACTCGGCCTCCACAGCCCTCTGTGGCAATGAGTTCCACAGATTAACTACCCTCGGACAAGAGGAGTTCCTCCTCACCTCCTTTCAAAAAGAGTGGCCTTTAAGATCCCCTCTCAATCTCCTAAATTCTAGAGAGTATAAACCGAGTCTATCAAGTCTTTCTTCATAAGACAGTCCTGACATCCCAGGAATCAATCTGGTGAACCTTCTCTGCATTCCCTCTATGGCAATAATGTCCTTCCTAAGATTTGGAGACCAGAACTGTACGCAATACTCCAGGTGTGGTCTCACCAAGACCCTATACCACTGAAGTAGAACCTCCCTGCTCCTATACTCAAATCCTTTTGCTATGAAAGCTAACATACCATTCGCTTTCTTCACTGCCTGCTGCATCTGCATGCCTACTTTCAATGACAGGTGTACCATGACACCCAGGTCGCGCTGCATCTCCCCTTTTCCTAATCGGCCACCATTTAGATAGTAGTCTGCTTTCCTGTTTTTGCCACCAATGTGGATAACCTCACATTTATCCACATTATACTGCATCTGCCAAACATTTGCCCACTCACCTAGCCTATCCAAGTCACCTTGCAGTCTCCTAGCATCCTCCTCACAGCTAACACTTCCCCCCAGCTTAGTGTCATCCGCAAACTTGGAGATATTGCCTTCAATTCCCTCATCCAGGTCATTAATGTATATTGTAAATAGCTGGGGTCCCAGCACTGAGCCTTGCGGAACCCCATTAGTCTCTGCCTGCCATTGTGAAAAGGACTCGTTTACTCGTACTCTTTGCTTCCTGTTTTCCAGCCAGTTCTCTATCCACATCAATACTGAACCCCCAATGCCGTATGCTTTAAGTTTGTATGCTAATCTCTTATGTGGGACCTTGTCGAAAGCCTTCTGGAAGTCCAGATACACCACATCCACTGGTTCTCCCCTATCCACGCTACTAGTTACATCCTCGAAAAATTCCACAAGATTCGTCAGACATGATTCACCTTTCATAAATCCATGCTGACTTTGTCCAATGATTTCACCACTTTCCAAATGTGCTGCTATCCCATCTTTAATAACTGACTCTAGCAGTTTCCCCACTACCGATGTTAGACTAACTGGTCTGTAATTCCCGGTTTTCTCTCTCCCTGCCTTCTTAAAAAGAGGGGTTACATTTGCTACCCGCCAATCCTCAGGAACTACTCCAGAATCTAAAGAGTTTTGAAAGATTATCACTAATGCATCCACTATTTCTGGGGCTACTTCCTTAAGTACTCTGGGATGCAGCCTATCTGGCCCTGGGGATTTATCGGCCTTTAATCCATTCAATTTACCCAACACCACTTCCCGACTAACCTGGATTTCACTCAATTCCTCCTTTGACCCACCGTCCCCTGCTATTTCCGGCAGATTATTTATGTCTTCCTTAGTGAAGACGGAACCAAAGTAGTTATTAAATTGGTCCGCCATATCCTTGTTCCCCATGATCAACTCACCTGTTTCTGACTGCAAGGGACCTACATTTGTTTTAACTAATCTGTTTCTCTTCAATCTGTTTTTCTTTTCCTAATTAAGCCCTTTGTCCACCTCTGTTAGTCTCTGAATTTCTCCCAGTCATCTGGTATGCTGCTTTTTCTGGCTACTTTTTTCTGGCTACTGGTTTCAATGAGGTCCCCCTCAACCTTATAAACTCCAGCGAATAGAGGCCAAGTGCTACTCATCAGTTTAGTTTAATTTTTTGTTTTGATTTTGAATTTCTTCGCAAATTTGTTTTCAAATCCTGCTTTTATAGTTCTATTCCTTTTACTCTTCTATGTACTTATCTCAGTTTGTGAGATCTATGCCCACTTCTTCCTTGCTACTCGAAGCTTAGTTTTGTGTTAACTCTCATTTCCTTTTAGCATTTCTGTAAGTAGGTAATAATGCAACATGCCAGTACTGTACCATGGTGATTTTTTTTTAATTGAAATGCTCCCATTAACTCATTTGTTTAGTATGCCATAGACAGTCTCGGTCACTTCAGGCAAATCGTAAGTCGAGAGTCTTCATGTTTGTTTTGTTATTTTCCCTCCTGAATTCTTTGTTGAATTGCATTACATTATGATTACCATTAGATAATGTTCATGATTCATTAGGCTGTTAACCAAATCTGGATCATTACTAATTATAGGATCGATATAACCTGATCCTTTGTTAGTTCTGGGACATTCTGACCTGGAATTTCCTTGAAGTGGTAGGCCAGCCATGCTAGCAGTCTGTTGACACTGTTTACTTCAAGCAGTGTGAGGTCTTCCAATTGCAAATCCCAAGGTAATACAAGGTAATAAAGTAGGTTAAATGCCACTACCAAGCAGAAAGACCTGACAATATTTTAGGACAACTCTGTTTCTGTCACAAACATATGCTAAATTATATATGCTAACATATAATATCTATCTATCTATCTATCTATCTATCTATCTATCTATCTATCTATCTATCTATCTATCTATCTATCTATCTATCTATCTATCTATCTATCTATCTATCTATCTATCTATCTATCTATCTCTCAGATAAAATATAATTATATATATACACACCCACACACACATATTATTATCTATATTACTAAAAGTCTGATCTTGACCACTTCCTGTTGTTCTGTATATTGATTTTAGAAAAAATACTGCCACTTGCGGCTGTGATTTTTGGCCATCTTACTCAGAGTCCCCCTCTGCTGTGCAGGAGAAGAGGATTTTTCCCATCCATGAAAAATAAAAGAGTTACTGGTGTTTAAATATGTTGAGATTCTCTCTCCTGAAGGTCACTCCCCTTCCGGAGGGACTATAAAACCCAGAGGTATAGAGCGCCTCAGTCAGTCTCTGCAAGATGGGGGAGCGAGAGGGTCACGTCTCAGTCTGAGCTGTGAATAACACCGAACACGTGACTACTAAATTGTGAGTGTGGTTTTACTGACCTTGAGTGCCCTTAATGTGGTTTGAAAAAGAAAATGGGGTTGCTTTGAAATGAAGCACATGATTAAAAGTCTAAACTTGACAACTTCCTGTTTGCACTGTGTATTGATTTTAGATAAAACGCTACCACGTAGAGCTGTGATTTTTGGCCATCTTACTCAGTCCCCCTCCGCTCATCAGGTGCAGAGGATTCTTCCCATCAATGAAAACTAAAAGTGTTATTAGTGTTTAAAAAATGTGGAGAATCTCTCTCCTGTCAATCATGCCATGAAGGCCACGCCCCTTCCAGTGGGAGGGGGAGGAATTATAAAACCTGGAAGTGTGGGTGTGGCTCAGTCTCTGTAAGATGGGGGTGGGAGTGGTCACGACTCTGTCTGAGTTGTGAATCAACTGAACACACTGAATGTCTACTGAACAGCGAGTGTAGTATTTATGTTGTGTTTATGTGGTGTTTTGTGTGCATTTAATGGTGGTTTTATGGTGGTTTCACAGTGGTTTCTCCCTGCTTGAACTGGTATGCATTTGAATGTGGTGGACTTGTGCCCTGCTTGAAGTGGCATGAAACTGCACTTGAATTTGGTGGCCTTGCACCCTGCTTGAAGTAGTATTAAACAGCACTTGAATTTGGTGGCCTTGCACCCTGCTTGAAGTGGTAGGAAACTGCACTTGAATTTGGTGGTCTTGCACCCTGCTTGAATGGAATGAAACTGCACTTGAATTTGGTGGCTTTGCACCCTGCTTGAAGTGGTATGAAACTGTACTTGAATTCAGTGGCCTTGCACCCTGCTTGAAGTGGTCGGAAATTGCACTTGTATTCGGTGGCCTTGCACCCTGCTTGAAGTGGTATGAAACTGCACTTGAATTTGGTGACCTTGCACCCTGGTTGACGTGATCGGAAACTGCACTTGTATTCGGTGGCCTTGCTCCCTGCTTGAAGTGGTAGGAAACTGCACTTGAATTTGGTGGCCTTGCACGCTGCTTGAAGTGGTAAGAAACTGCACTTGAATTTAGTGGCCTTGCACCCTGCTTGAAGTGGTAAGAAACTGCACTTGAATTTGGTGGCGATGCACCCTGCTTGAAATCCTAGGAAACGGCATTTGAATTTGGTGGCCTTGCACCCTGCTTGAAACAGAACTTCAAGGAATAGCCATGAGTCAACTGCCAGCCTACCAGCCGTGAGAGCTGCCAGCACATCAGGCTTGAGTGACTGAGCTGCCACCCCAAGAATCCATTTGGCCCACAATGTCCACACTAGCCCTCTGGAAATCAGTCCCTTCAGCCCACAGCATATATATATTTCTATATATAATAACAGAATTTTAAAACTAAACCTAGAACAATTAAGAGAAAAACACTTAATTTAGATTAGTTCAATTAAATCAAATTACATGACACATCCCTATTCTCCTTTCTGAAAAGAAATGGACAAGGTCACCGATCTGATGCACTTTCAAAGGGCAAACTTCCCAATGAAGCCGATGGAAACGTGATGGAGGTCTTTGCTCCACCACTGTCTCAATGAGTGCCAAAATCAGAGCACCATTGAATGAGTACAGTATTCAACAATGAAGAAGTTTGGAATTTCATGCCTATGCAAACTTAGCAGAGATATCACTTTTTGTGGACATTTTGGGGCATTGTGTAGTAAGTACTTGTAGACATAAGAAATACGTTGCCTTTCACAAATGCAAGTTCATATTTCAATCATGATGAAAGTTGTATTTCTCATTACAATATTTGAACTCTAGTATCTCGTTGCCCATCTACTTCTTTCCAGCTGCTAACACTCCATTTATTTACACAGTACCTTCATAATCTCATGGCACCCCAAGGGTTTTACAGCCAGTGAAATAATTGGGAAGTGTGGCCACTGTTGTAATGCAGAACGCACACAATATATACACAGTGAGCTCCTGCAATTAGCAGTGTGATAATGGACTTAAATCCATTAATTATTAAGGGATATGTAATGGCGTGGACACTAGAAATAAGGCTTCTATAAAAATGATGACACCAGATATCTTCATGACACCTGAAAAGAGCAAAAGAACCTTGGTTGACATTTCATTTAACATATTGGCCTAGATTAGGTCGACACTCACAAGCTTTTTCTCAGGTTGGAAATGTCCAACACTACGGGACATAGCTATGAGTTGAAAGGGAGAAGTTTAATGGAGATGTGTGGGGCAAGCTTTTTACCTAGAGGATGGTGGGGACCTGGATCGTCACTCCACGGTTGTGGAGGAAGATATGTTGGTGAAGTTTAAGAGTTTTTAAAATTGAAACATAGAAAATAGGTGCAGGAGTAGGCCATTCGGCCCTTCGAGCCTGCACCGCCATTCAATATGATCATGGCTGATCATCCAACTCAGTATCCTGTACCTGCCTTCTCTCCATACCCCCTGATCCCTTTAGCCACACGGGCCACGTCTAACTCCCATGGGGACATGGATTTGCAGGGAATAGAGGGATGTGGATCTTGTGCTGGCAGATTAGATCAGTTTAACTTGGCATCATGTTCGGCGCAAACATTGTGGGCTATTCCTGTCCTGTACTGTTATATGTTCTATGTTCTATCTCATGTAAATTATATCATTTGTAAGGGGGTGACACTCCCTTGGTGCTGCGGGAATATTAGACTAGATGCAAAGGCTCCAGAGTGAAACTCCTAAGGGCCTGTCCCACTTAGCAGACCTTCACCACGACCTCTGGAGACCTTAAGCAACTTAAAAAAAAAATAATAATGGTCACGGTGACCTACGACCTCCTACGACCTTCCTCGACTATGTGTACGACCTCTTACGACCTTCCAAGACTATGTTAAAGACCTGCCTCGACTATGAAGAAGACATCCTTCGACTATGTTGAATATTGGCTTCGACCATGTAGGTTGGTCTCGGCAAAACATTCTGAACCATGCAAGCAAGGAAGGAACTAGTTTGGAGGATGTTAGTAAAAATACAACTACTGTTGTTTGCAGTAGCCCTTTTGCTTCAGCATCCGTTTAAGAAAGGCAGAAGGAGAAGTGCAAGGGTGAAGAGGAAGCACAAGAAGAGGTCTCAATGGGTGAATGGAGATGATGTGATGGACTGTCCCAGTACACCAAATGACTGAAAGCGCTGGGCTTTGACAAAAGATGAAACTTTAAGCACACATGTGGGGCAGTGGATGGCGAGCATGCCATTCTTGTCCCTGTACCCCTCATTTTCCTTTTCGTACAGGATGGCATTCTGCTGGAACCATTCCTCAAGGTCCCCCTCATGCTGCCTGGTGAAGGTGTAGGGTATAACCTTCCCCCAGCCCTGCCTCGCCACCAATGGGGCATCTGCCTCTGATGCTGTGTCAGACACACTAGAATGGGCTGCTTTGCTTCCTTCAAATGAGGCAGTGTAGGATGGGGCAGTGGTGGGGACATATACTACCACCCAGGTCTCCTCCTCCAGGGGTCTCTCATGCAGGGCTACCTCCTCCTGCACTATCACCTCCTGTGGCATCACCTCTTGCCACTGCTCCTCCTGGGTGGGCAACACCTGCATGGCAGGTTTTTTTGAGGATTGTGCCCTCCCCCTGCGCTGCTGCCTTTTTGGTGCCACCTCTTAAAACACAAGTCTCCTCTCCAAAAAACTCTCCGAATGAACATGCCTTGGAGTGAAAGAGGTGACGTTCTGCTGTTTAAATGACCTTTTTTTCTGCTGACCTTTTTTTGACCCCGGAGCTATTACCCTCCTACGACCTCGTGGCGACCATGCTGCGAGTATGAGTCAAGGGCAAACTTGGCAGAGGTCGCCAATTAGCTCGTGAAAGTGGGACAAGGGCTTAAGAGGGAGGAATCAACCAGCTGACCCGGTGCCGACAGAAACAATAGAATAGATTTAAACAGGAAATAAATACTGAAACCAAACTATTATCTTCATTGTTTTAGCTTTTTGAATGCAATGGTATTGTACTGCTGTATAAAGGATTGAAAATGCGAAAAACAAAAATCTCTAGAAATCATATGGGGTTGAAAGCATATTCAACTATGCTTTTGAATATGGTAAACCATTTCTTCTGTGTCTAGATATTTGCCTTCTGAGACATGTTTCCTATTTAGAAATCCTTAATATAAAAACATAACAACATAAAATGGTTATTTCCTTATTATCAGTCAGCTTGTTGTTGGTTTAACCTATGATGGACACAAAATGCTGAGGTAAGTCAGCAGGTCAGGTCGCATCTCTGAAAAACATGGAGAGGCAACGTTTCGGGTAAAAACCCTCCTCTGTCTTAACCTAGACTAACCTTTTTTAGGTCGGTTAACCTAACTTGCTTTTGGTTACATCATCAGAGACCACACCATACTGGCCCCACATTCATCTCACCACTGCCATCGGGAAGAAGGTACAGGAGCCTGAAAACTGTAATGTCCAGGTTCAGGAACAGCTTCTTCCCTACAGCCATCAGCCATATATATATATATATATATATATATATATATATATAATATATATGGCTGCATATATATATATATATATGAGTATGTGTATACAGACACACATTAATTTTTTTTTCTCTCTCTCGTTTATCATATTATTTACAGTGTACTATGTTTACATATTCTGTTGTGCTGCAGCAAGTAAGAAATTCTTTCTTCTATCTGGGACACATGACAATAAAACACTCTTGACTCTTAATTGCCTTCTTTCTCTAATATTTTTGGCTTCACTGACTTCATTTTTCTATCTTGTTCAAGCACGGTGTTATTTATCTCTGAATCATCCTGATTGAAGGTATATCAACATTATGTACATTTACATTATGTGTAGGAAGGAACTGCAGATGCTGGTTTAAACCGAGGATAGACACAAAAAGCTAGAGTAACTCAACGGGTCAGGCAGCATCTCTGGAGAAAAGGAATAGGTGACGTTTTGGGTCGATTCCCTTCTTCAGACATTTATATTATGTAGTTAATAAGTCATGCAGCATGAAACTGCCTATATGGCCCATGATGTCCACATCGACCTCAGTGGGCACCCATCCACACAAATCCATTTTCCAGCACTTTGGCTATAACCTCAATGCCTTGTAAATGCTGTCAACAGCACTCTGCTTCCACCAATCACTCCAGATACTCACCATTCTATGGGTGAAAAGAGTCTCCCCTCAAATCCCCTCTAAATCTCGACCCCTTTGTTCTAAATCTATGTACGCACTTTTAATATTTAAAAAAAAAGAATGATCACCTTCAAAGTCCTAATTTCAACAGATGTTTGATCATTGCATGTCTACCTTACTGCGGAGAAGGCTTAAATTATTGCAAGGAAGTGGTGATACACTTTGACTTATTGCCCCCCATAAGGCAAGTTCTGTAAATCCATAGCATTGGAAAATGTAACACTGTGCCTCCGCTCAGGAGGAGGGAAGCAGCTTTCAAGCAATGCAGACATTGTGAAGTGTACCTGCTACAGACCAGTCATGCTTTGGCATTGACAATGATTGTAGATAAACACACCACAGCGACAGCATTTGGCACAGTGGTAGAGTTGCTGGCTCACAGCACCCGAGACCCGGGTTCGATCCTGACTACTGGTGCTCTCTGTTCGGAGTTTGCACATTCTCCCCTTGACCAGGTGGCTTTCCCTTGGGTGCTCCGGTTCCCCCTAATACTCCAAAGACTTACAGGTTTATAGGCTAATTGGCTTCGGTAATGATTGTAAATTGTACCTAGTGTGTAGGATAGTGCTCGAGTATGGGGTGATCACTGGACAGCGCAAACTTGGTGGGCCGAAGGGCTTGTTTCTGCACTATATCTCTAAACTAAACGAAATCAACTACACTGGTCGGAAGAGAATACATGAATACAGGTAGAGCTACCAGAATATAATCAGATGGGAGATGTTTTGCTTTATCTCCAGATTACTACTTACTTTCTTTTCCTGTTTCCATGGAGCTTCTTTAGTCTTGTCACATCTGTTTTCTGGGGGGGGGGGGGGGAGGAGGAGGAATCGGAGCAGCTGTTCTTTCTTCTGATGTTAAGCACTTTACTACCATAAAGCTTTCCGCAGACAGTCTGAGCAAGGACTTCTCAATTTATGCTCACAGTTTTAAATGTTAGGGTGTGGCTGCGACAAGCCTTTCTAACATTTATTACCAGCAAAGTTTCTGTGAGCAAAGTGAGAAATTAAGTATATTTTCCCATTCTGAGTAACTAATAACATGACTAACAAACACATTTGAGGATAAATGAGTAGTAGAAGGCCTTTTGGCTCTAATCTGGAATTATTTTCAGTGTGTTGGTTAGTCACCATTAATTGGAGAATACATTGTTCATGCTGTTGGGTTGGAAGCTACCAGGCAGAATATGAGGCCCTGTTCCTCCAGTTTACTTATAGCCTTGTTTTGGCAATGGTGGAGGCCCAGGACAAAAAGGTTGGTATGGGAATGATAATGGAAATTACTGCAGCACTTTGCCTTGTATTATAAACCTGCATCTGCAGTTCACTGTGTTTACTTGGTAAATTGAAGCCTTATCTGCCCCATTTTAGGAAGAACCCCTAGGTCCAATCACAGAAGGATGCCATTGCACTAACATACCATTTTCCATTCTTCATGTTGGCAGTGTACGGTATTACTATGAAAGAGATTGTCAACATAGCACAAGCCATGATTTAGGAGGAGGAGTGTAAAGAGGGCCAGAAATGATTTATTATTATTTTTTTTACTTTTGGGCCACTGCCAAAATGAAGAACAGGATTACACACAAAAATCTGGAGTAACTCAGCCTTGAGACAGGCAGCATCTCTGGAGGAAAGGAATGGGTGACGTTTCGGGTCGAGACCCTTCCACATAGGATTGCTTGTTCTCAAGACTAGTTACGATGGTGGGAAAGACTCCAGCAGGGCCTGAGGTGAAAAATCAGGGGAGGGTGTGTGAAAAAGTGGAATCAGGTGAGTCATGCCTCATGGTGCAAGGTATGTTTAGCTAATACTGAAACCAGCAGAAAACCTGGCTTACGGCTGATTTGATTTACAATAGTGGTGTTTTGGAATGCAAATTTACAGTGTCTGGCTTTGTAGAGATTGTGTCAGTGTAAAAGAAATTCTGGAGACTCCTTCTTTACAATAACAGCAAAGATAAACAAAGGCTATTGACATCAGACAATGTGACGCATTAACGCCTGCGTGTTCTGTAAACTGCCACTGTAGTATTGTTCAGAACTTGGCTTGTGTATAAACAAAACTGTGAGGAATTAATGTAGCGTGGAGTGCTCAGATAGGGGTTTGCTCACATGACTCCCCACATAGGACTTCTGAAACTAGTTGTACCATTATGGGAAGTACTCAGTGGAATCCAGACATATTTCTGCAGGCGTGAGACAATCTGGTGGCAGTGGAGAACGGGCAATGGAGGGAATAAGGATGCAAAAATAAGGTGTTAAAGAAGGAACTGCAGATGCTGGAGAATCGAGGGTTACACAAAAAGCTGGAGAAACTCAGCGGGTGCAGCAGCATCTAAGGAGCGAAGGAGATAGGCGACGTTTCGGGTCGAGACCCTTCTTCAGACTGAAGAAGGGTCTCGACCCGAAACGTCGCCTATCTCCTTCGCTCCTTAGATGCTGCTGCACCCGCTGAGTTTCTCCAGCTTTTTGTGTAACCCTGCAAAAATAAGGTGATGCTCCACAGGGTGTGCCTGTGAACCTGAGGTCAAGGAGCAGGTCATGCCTCTTATCAGTTAAGTTACCTGTTCACCAAAGGCTGACCATGTTGAAAGAAAGGGAAGCAAAAATAAAAATCAGATCTTAATTGTCGTTTGGCATCTTTGAAATATTATACTTCACATGAATGCAATTTTGAATGTCATTTTTTTTTCAAGAGCTTTGAAAAACAATTTACGATAGTGTCATACAATAGTGTCTCTATATGCGCCACATAAGCTAAGGACGTATTTCTAGTTTAGTTTAGTTTATTGTCACACGTACTGAGGTACAGTGAAAAGCTTTTGTTTTGTGCTATTCAGCCAGCAGAAAGACTATACATGATTATAATTGAGCTATTTACAGTGTGCTGATACACCATAAGGGAATAATGTTTAGTGCAAATTAAAGTCAGTAAAGATGGTCCAATGGTCTCCGATGAGGTATATAGTAGTTCAAGACTGCTTTCTGGTTGTGGTAGGATGGTTCTGTTGCCTGATGACAGCTGGGAAAAATATTGTCCCTGAACCTGGAGGTGTGATCCAGAAGAGGGAGTGGTCTGGGTGCATCTCGTCCTTGATTATGCTGCATGCCTTGCCGAGGCAGCGTGAATTATAAATGGAGTCAATGGAATGGAGGTTGGTTTGTGTGATTGTCTGGGCTGCGTCCTCAATTCGCTGCATTTTCTTGTGGTCTTCGATGGAGCTGTTCCCAAACCAATCTCTGATGTATCCGATAAAATGCTTTCTACGGCGTATCTGTAGAAGTTGGTGAGGGTTAGTCAAACGTTGGTCTGATCCCCTTATCTACCGCGGCCTTTGCACTTTCATTCATCTGCAATTTCTCTGTAGCTGTAACACTATACTCAGCATGGTCTGATTGTATTAATCTACAAATGTTTTACTTGGATAATGCACATAACAATGTTTTTTGCTGTATCTTGCCGCATGTGACAGTAATAACAAACCAATATCAATACCAATAATAATACTGGAGTAAATCACCGGGTCAGGCAGCACCACTCTGAGGAAGGCGTCCCGACCCAAAACTTCACCTATGCATTCCTTCCATAGATGCTGCCTGACCTGTTGAGTTACTTCAGCACTTTGTGTTTTGCTTACGATAACAGCATCTGCAGTTCCGTGTCTCCAATAAAAATATTAATGCTTGATCTGATACGTGGCAAATATCATTCACCCACAGGGGATCAAGTCCAACAAGAAATAATGTAACCATATCCTCTTGGCATTAATGACTTTGCTACTGCCATGTTGTTTGCCATCATCATCCATGACATTATGACTGAGCCACCTCAATACCATAGCATCCCGTGCATGTCCGAGGTTGGGTATTCGCTGGCAAGAATCTCACCTCGTGATTTTTAAAAGACCTTTTAACAACTGCAAGGCACATTTAAACAGTGTGGTGGAATATTTTTTGTTTGCCTGTATGAATGCAGCCTTAATTGTTCAATTGTACTTTATTGTCATGTGTACCTTAAGTGAATTTTTGTTGTTGCATACTGTAAAGTGACAATCCTAGTACACTCTAGGCACAATCATACTAGATACAAGAGTTTAAGATAGTAGACCACACTGCAAGAGTTGCCACGTGTTAAGGGTCACACGAGGTCCCAAGAGGTCCTATGAGGTGGCTGGAACTCTCCTTCATGCTCAAGGGAGGTTCCTGCCCTACTCGCGGCCTCAGCTAGGTTGTGGAAAAAATTTCAGCATATTGAAACATTTTCCATGAGTAAGATTTGGTCAACATGGCTCATTTTGACTCGTGTAGTGCAGTGGAGTGGGGTCGCTATTTACTTACAGGCAGTCGAGGGCAGCCGTAGGCAATCTCCTTTGCTGACCTGCCATTATGATTGGCTCATTGGAGTTTCATGACCAAGGAAGACCTAGGCGTAGGTAAAATGCCCGCTAAACTTTATTATACTTCTTAAACGTGTCTCCACTCCTTCTCCCCCTCCCCTTCTCTTCCTCCCTCCCCTTCTCTTCCTCCCTCCCCTTTCCCCTCCCTCCCCTTTCCCCTCCCTCCCCTTTCCACTCCCTCCCCTTTCCCCTCCCTCCCCTTTCCCCTCCCTCCCCTTTCCCCTCCCTCCCCTTTCCCCTCCCTCCCCTTTCCCCTCCCTCCCCTTTCCCCTCCCTCCCCTTTCCCCTCCCTCCCCTTTCCCCTCCCTCCCCTTTCCCCTCCCTCCCCTTTCCCCTCCCTCCCCTTTCCCCTCCCTCCCCTTTCCCCTTTCCTCTCCCCCCCCTCCCCCCCTTTCTCCCCCGGGGGGGAGATAGGCCAGTGGGAGAGAGAAAGGAGCCAACCGAGGAGCTGAGAGAGAGCCCCGAGAGAAAGCGACCCCTGAGCGTCTTTTGAATAATGGGGGGGGGGGGGGAAGGAAGGAGAGGTGGGGGGAGAGCATGTGGTTAGGAGAGGGGAGGGGGGAAGTCACTCGCTGCATGTAGAAGGCATGCAGATCCATTGTGATGTCATCAGTGAAAGAGTTTTTATTTTCAAAGTTTTTTCAGATGTTCTTAACATTTTCATTAATAACTCGTGAAATAAGGCTCTGCAGAGAGTAGTGCGTTCGACTGAACACACTATGGGAACTTCTCTCACCCCTCTGCAGGAACTATACATCAGGAGGTGCAACTCCAGAGCCAATAAGATAATGGGAGGCCCCTTCCACCTCTGCAACGGACTGTTCCAGCTCTTACGGTCAGTCAAACGCCTCCGTTGCCATGCTGTGAGAACGGAGAGGATGAGAAGGAGTTTCTTCCAGAGGCCATTCGGACTGTAAAACTCCTATCTCACCAAGGACTAACTCTACTAACTTACTGTACCACAATACCGCCCACAATATTTAATATGAAAAAGAACATGTGATTCTGTTTGTAGTTTGTTGGTTGTTTGTTTGTTTTTTGCACAAAGTCCACAGGCACTGCCACTTTTCATTTCACTGCAGATCCCGTATGTGTATGTGACGAATAAACTTGACTTGACTTGAAATAGAGCACAAAATTTTCAGATAAGGCAATTTTGGACTCCACGGAAAAAATCTCTACCGGAATATGTAATTTTATCATTAGAGAGTCGTTTTTTGAGAAGATGTGCACACACACACACACACACACACACACACACACACACACACACACACACACACACACACACACACACACACACACACACACACACACACACACACACACACACACACAGACTTTTAATAGGTAAATTATATGAATGAATCAAAATCAAGAATTATAAATTCACACTTCAAAAATGGTTTCACAATTCAGTAGTACTGATTTTCAGTATTCCCTACTGATATTTAAGAATACAAGAGGTTGCATGTAAAATACTGATTTTCAAAAATTCAGTTTTTGTGTAGTGCGTTCTATTTCCAGCCATCAAAATACGGAAATGCTTGGTGAAACTTGGCAGCTCTGCAATTATTCACAATCACATTATGTTTGAGAATTCAAAATGTGATTTGTGATCTTGTTTATGTCATCATGGAACTAGAATTCATTATAATAGTATGACAGTAAAATATGTCAGTTTGAAAGCAATTATAGTAATGTCAATGCACAATTTAGTGTGACTTCAATTTTCATGATGGAAATTGAAGTCGAACTAAATGTTGTATTCACATCACTATTCCATGTTGTAATTTATGTGAAGTTGTTAGATCAGGAGGACCATTAAAGATGCACTGCACACACTAATCCAGTCTAACAGTAACATGCAATCAAATCAACTCACAAAGCATTTTCTAAAAAAGGTTTTCTTTACTGCAAAAATGTACTGTATTTTATTTGCAGTTTTTGCATGCTCCTTTATAACATTTTACATAACATTTTACAACAGTACAACTTGATTATTAAAACAAGGACAACTTCAATTCTTAATTTAAAAAAATACATACAACAATGACTCTAATCATCCCATTCCACCCACTCATTACTCGGGACTCAACCAAAATTATTTCTTAAATATTGGTCATAAATTTGGTGCAAAAATTCTCCAAAATAAGACTCAGAATGCGCCAGAGAACATCTAAAACCCCAGAGCTTCCAGGGCCCTTAAGCGGGCCATGGACCCCGGCCATGAGGGACTTTGCGCCTCATGCTCATGATGTGTGCTGCGCACACATTATTTCATATCAAACTTTTGTAATCCTGTCATGCCACCCCCCCTTTTTGAAAAGCTTCATACAGGCCTGCAGCACGACAAATTTCACTCCAAATTACACATCTTCCTCACTTACATGTAACCCCTAAATACAACTGCATTCTGGGTGTATCTTCAACATGTTGGTTGCAAAAGACTGGGCAAAAAAAAATGTATTTAATTCATATGATTAAAAACTACGATCACATGATCTCATTCACCTCTTGTAAAACACAGTTCTAGTCTAGTAGATATAAAATTCAGTTTGCTGAGCATATATTTATATGCTCAGCAAATAAATTATATACATTTATTTGCAACAAAATAAATGAAATAACATGTTCAACATTGTAATAAAGTTAGCGCATTAAACATTAAATGAGCTTAGAAACAAGGAACTACAGATGCTGGTTTACAAAAGTCCACAGAGTTGTGGGGTAGCTCAGCGGGTCAGGCAGCATCTCAGGATATGGATAGGCAAGGTTTCGGGTCAGCTACTCCAGTACTCTGTGCCTTATTAAGTCAAGTTAGCATGGTTGACACAAAAGCTTTATCCAATGTGTAATTAAAAAAAAACATCTTAAAGAGAAGAAGAAAATTGTTAATGTTGAGCCCTGTTTCAAATGTTCAGATTTAAAATACTTCAATTAGATTTATGCTGTATAGTTATTATTTTGTTGGAAACAAATTAGAAGGTGTATAAACACGACTAAATAAAATGCAATGTTGCATAAAGTCCATGTATTTTCCATGATGCTTAACAGTCAGCTGGGCTTTACATGGTGTTCTTGTCTTCAGTTGCAGGCATAATGAACTCACTGACATTATAGAAAGTTGCCTTTATCTATAACTATGGGCGAAGATGCATTAAATGAATTGCTCATTGCGTTAGGTTAATGTTGTGAAACAGTTGTAACCCATTCCATTCAGTGGTATCAATGCCAATTATTACATCAATTAGGGTCTGTTGCTGTCAGTCCGGCTGGACAAAGTATTTTCGTCTCAACCATCTAGTGCTAATCCCTGGATGCAGCTGGCCTCAATAATGCCAAAGTCATATAAAAGAACAAGGAACTTCAACCAGCAGATATATCACAGAAATGGGAGAATATAATTTGATTCATGTGGCAGATGCTGGCGCAGAGCAAGAGAGCCTGAGTGGACAGATGTTTGCTGACATGGTCTCACTTAAATCCTAAATTTACTTTTGAAAATGGAAAATTAGGCAGGTTATGTAAATACTAAATAGCATAAGTTTATAAGATATTGGAGCAGAATTAGGCCATTCAGCCCGAGTCTGCTCCTCCATTCAATCGTGGCTGATCTATCTTTCCCTTTCAACCCCATTCTCCTGCCTTCTCCTCGTAACCTTTGACACCCTTACGAATCAAGAACCTGTCTATCTTCGCTTTAAAAATACCCAATGCCGACTTCTACCACCGTCTGTGGCGATTAATTCCTAATGCCCCTGTCCCACTTAGGATACCTGAACGGAAACCTCTGGAGACTTTGTGCCCCACCCAAGGTTTCTGTGCGGTTGCCGGAGGTTTTTGTCAGTCTCCCTAATGGTCGAAAGTGGTTCTTCTATGTTCCGGCTATTATTTTAAAAAATTCAAAACCGGCCGCGACTTAAAAATAGGTTGTCGTTTTAAAAATAGGTAATTTTTTAATCAAAGACCTCCCTGGTGGAATAAAACCGGGTGAAAAAAAGGTCTTGCCTTCCACTACCTGCAACCTCCAGCAACCACCTTCAACTAGCATCACAACCGGCTTCGACTAAAAACGGCAACCTATTTTTAGTCACGGCAGTTTTGAATTTTTTGAAATAATCGCCGGAACATAGAAGAAGCGGAAACCACTTTCGACCATTAGGGAGACTGACAAAAACCTCTGGGAACCGCACGGAAACCTTGGGTGGGGCGCAAAGTCTCCAGAGGTTTCCGTTTAGGATTCCTAAGTGGGACAGGGGCATTAGATTCACAAACCCCTGGCTAAAGAAATTATTTCTCATCTCCATTCCAAAGGTACGTCATTTTATTCAGAGGCTGTGCCCTCTGGTCCTCGATTCTTTCACTAGTGAAACATCTTCTCCACATCCACTCTATATATAAAGTACATTTCAGCAATGGGGTCATTGGCAGCCCATCCTACCCCCCAAATAAAATACTCATGGTAAAGAAATAGACATGCACAGTTTGAACCACTACATTTTCCATTGATGATGAGGATAGCAGATGAATAACATGTTTTCTCCTGAAATTAAGTGCTGTTAGAGGAGGTACAAATGCATTTTCTAGGGCAGTGGGCAACACACCAGTTTTGTAATTTCAAACATGGATGTTCTCATTATGTTTATTAAGAGATGCTTGACAAGCTGTAGCAGCCGAATTGTTAGTTCTGCGATAACATTATCCAATTCACAATGTAAAAAGCTGGTAACAATGTTACTATTCCTTGCAGAGACTCCACTACTAATGCTCAGCTTTAAAATGTTCCAAGTCAGGCTGTTGCCTTTCAAATATGCTTAGCTTGAGCTCTATAGACGCTCAAGGATTAGGTGATAGGAATTGCTCGCCAAGAAAAGGCCAAGTTCCATTCAGTTCACCGTTTTTCAATCCTGTTAGTCACAGCGAACAATAATGATTGAGTTGTTAAGTTGTTAACTAATCACATCAATCAATTTCTATCGATGAATCAATAACAGGCCCAGAAATGACAGGAGAGAAAATCTCTGTGGTGTGGAGCTTTGTGAAGAATAGATTGGAAGTATTTTTTTTCCATCGAAGCATTTTGCACTGCCTTCTGTATTCCAGAATGTTATTTGCTGGAGGAAATTTATCTAATTTACATCTGAATTACTTAACCGGTGGTTTACTGTATGGTCTTTGTATGGTAATCAAATGGTCTTCATTATGGACCAACAAATTCCCAAAGAGTTCCTACAAATCTTCAAACATCTTTGAATCAGTAATAAAGCAGATTAATTGGTTATTTTAACATAGTCTAAATTCAGCTAAAACGGACAAGATGAATATTCCATAAGCATCACAGTTGTCAAGGTACTTTATAAAATGAGTTTCAAGATTCTCAACTAAATTCCTCATGTCATGTGTCAGTTGTTGTCACCCTTGCACAATGGTGCAACATTATTGTGTGGAACAGTATTGGGTAGCAGGTAGTGCTGTTGCATTTCAGTTGCAGTAACCCGAGTTTGATCCTGACCTCTGATGCTGCCTGTGTCAAGTCGCATGTTCGCCTTGTGACCTTGACAGATTCCTCTGGTACTCCGGTTTCTTCCCAAATCCCAAAGGTCAGCTTGTTGGTATGTTAATTAGCTACTGTAAATTACCCCTAGTGTAGGTGGCTTATGAGACAATTGGGACCCAGTAAATCGGCTATGTTACTGATTCAAAGATGTTTGACAAATTTGAGAGAAAGAATGGATTACCGAGAAATAAGTGGGGAAATGAGATCTGTGTGTTTGTTCTAAGGGCTAATATAGAATTGATGAGCCAAATGGCCTCTTTATATGTTGTAATAAAATATGGTAACAGACCCTTATTTCAAAATCATGAATCTGGTAAGTCCAGTCTAAAGGGCCTGTCCCACTTTCACGACCTAATTCATGACCTCTGCCGAGTTTGACCTTGACTCATACTCGCAGGTTGTCACGGGGTTGTAGGACGTCGTAGCAGGCCGTGATGCTAGTCGTAGGTACTCGTGGCATCAAATAGGTCGGGGCGTTTTTTCTAGCATGATGAAAAATGTCCACGAGTAAAAAAGGGCGTGAATTAGGTTGTGAAAGTTGGACAGGCCCTTTACACTGCTCCTTTGAGCTGAACACACTGGTCCAGTTTTGAAATTAATTTTGTAGTAAAAGCAATGTTTTTATCATAGGCTACATTTGTTAAGTCAACACCATTAAGGTAACTTTGTTCGTCTTCTGTCTGATTGTTACAGTGGAATCTTGCCATGTGGAAAATTGGCTGCCAATAATCAAAGGAACCTAATTGGGTAGAAAATAATCTGAGACACCCATACACGCTCAAATATATTTTTCTTTCATGTACCTCAACCAAAATAAATAAGCAGAATAGGCCTGCTATAAACCATACTTTGGTTAATTGTGGTGCAAGTTCATATGATTTGAGAGTTTTTAAACCAGATAGGACAATTTCTGGTACAGGAAATATTATTTGCATTATCTTGTTTCTTCCCTTTCAGTATTTATTTTCCTCCCTTCACCATGGACATAGGTATTACCATCAGTTTAATCTAATGTCCTTACTTATCAATTCATATATTGTTTTTGATTCATTTTCACTGAGCACTGACAGTACAGAGTGCAACGGTATAGTTATAAATTCAAGCCTTGTAAGATAATAAGCAGTTACTTTCTCAAGCTTGTGCCAGCATTAAAACAAATGGCTGGGCAGTTAGAGATTGGGCCTAATTCACTTCAGAATATTTTTTACTGTTGTTATTGAAAATGAAGAGGCATTGGAACAATTTTATTTCGTAGTGTCTTTGCTATGAAGAGACAATCACATTAAATTAATATTCCAGTCTTCTTTGCATAAACTAATCTCTTTAGATTAATTACAGATGCTAGTTTTGATGAACAGTATCGATTACCTTTCATCATTTTAACTTTATCTTTAATTAGTTCTTACTTTTTTTCCTTGCCATTTGCTGATTTTTAATGTTCCATTGTTTTTATTTTTTTGTTTTTTACGTAATCCTCTTGACATTTATTGTCTTTTCGTTTATAGTTTGCGTCTTCACGTATGGAAACATGTTTCTTATAATAACGTAAAGTTCTTCGACGATGATTTCTTTACAAAAAGATATTTGTTATGCTCACCCTCTGCAAAACGCATTCTACAGGAATTACAGTTAATTGGTATCTTTATTGGCGACTTACTGTGTCATTTTTTTGTCTTGGATAACATATTGGTTGTGACAAAAGCTACTGCATCATGAAATTATCTCCTATTCAACAATCAGAACCCACCGGATAAACAGGAAGGGAACAATTCAACCATCGGAGGTAGTGTCTGTGTGTGGCGGGTCATTGTTGGAAGCTTTCTTGTGTCTAAGTAATGATTGAAAAAAATGTGTATATAACGTAATTTGGAAAACAGTTTCATTTTAGAAAATACATTTTTGCGGAAAAATTATATTAAAATTGCTGAATAAAAATAAAATTCTGAAAAGCCTCCTGCATTATGTGTAAATGTTACTTGCAGTGACACAGTGACACGTGTTTAAGCGAGTACACAAATACAAAGAAACACGCACAAAGTAAATATAGACACAGACACTAAAAAGCCAACACACACAAATACAGACAATGGTATGCACACAAAACTCCATTCACTATTGGATGCACCTATGGGCAAACACATACACACAAGCACTAACACATACGGTAGCTATTTCTATTTCCTTTGGTTAACGAGTAATTCCTGTTACGATTTATGTATCAAATGTCACGTGGTATTTCATTTTTGCAGTCTGGTGTGTTTTTTACCAGAATTCTTACCATGATTGCTGCCGAGTTCATTAATAGGTTTTAGATGAGCCTTGTCCCTCCTTCACCACTTTAGTGAATTCATTAAATTTAATTTACAATTATGGAATCTTAAACTCTATATGGCACAGAAGCAGACTATCGAGCTTCATGCCATTTCTCTGTAGAACAACATGCACAATCGAATTCCCCCATCTTTTTCCTGTATCCATATTTTCTGCAAGTACCTATCTCAGAGATCCATTTTATCTAATTCGTCATTAAAAATATTGATTCACTTCTCACTGTTCTTACACACAGTGGCCGGGGGTGCAGTTGTGAGGTATTCACACTTCAGGCTGATGTATTTCATCAGAACCCGGAAAGATTTGAAATGCTTTTGGCAGTAAGACTAACATCAGATGAAGGACCGATGTGGAAGCAATTACGTGGTTGTCCTGAAAGAGTAATGGAAGCATGTGGCCCTATAACCAACTACACAAGTGTGGTAGTTTACTCTAATCCCACATTCTACATGACTTCACTCAGTAATAGAGAAATTCCCTTAGTTCAAGCTATTCCCCTCCAGATACCTGAACTAAGTTATTTCAATCCCTCTCAGGTCTGATGAAGGGACCCTCATCATCGATGGTCCACCTACCCAATGGATTTTAGTAGTAAGATAAATGTGGTGAAAATGAATATTTTGTCAAGGCTATTGTACTTGTTTCAATCTCTGCCAATTGAGGTACCATTAAAACAATTCACAGAATGGGATAAATTAATATCTAGATTTATTTGGGGAGGAAAGAAGGCCAGAATTCGATATACTACACTACAGTTGCCAAAGGACAAAGGTGGAATGGCACTTCCAAATTTTAGGATATATTTCTATGCAGCCCAACTTCGACCACTAATTAATTGGTGTGAGAACAGCTATATAGCTAGGTGGAAAGAGATTGAGACATATATCCCACATCCAAACACTTTTGGGAGAAAAAGCGCTTCCTGGACATATCAGGAGTATAACCGATCCAATAACGATATGTACTTTAGAAACCTGGTTCACTCTTACCAGACAACTAAAACTGAATAAACGACAAAAAATTTTCAGATGGATAGCTTTGGATAATGAATTTAAACCAGGGATGTATGACTCAACATTTAAAGAGTGGATGAAGAAAGGAATGATTGCATTTTGTACTGTTATTGAAAATGGAGACCTAACAAGTTTTCAAGATTTGAAGGATAGATTTGCACTTCGGAACCAAGACTTGTTTAGATACCTCCAAAAGAGAGATTATTACAATAAAAAGGTAAAAAGGGAGGCACTAGAAGAAAAGAATCCAGTGATAGAAGTGATAGTTAGTGCATATCATCAAAAAACATTATTTCTAAACGTTATCATAGTTTAACGGGATGTCAAGCTAAAACTACATTTTATGTAAAATTTAAGTGGGAAAAGGAATTGAATATCACAATCTCAGAAGAAGAATTGCATCATATGTGTGTAACACTACAGACATCCATTAATTCACACAATTGGAGAGAATTTAATTGGAAAAATTTGATTTGTTTCTTTATTACGCCTACCATAAAAAGCAAGCAAATTCTAAGGCAGCAAACATGCTGGAGGCAATGTGGTCAAACAGACGCAAATCATGCACATATCTTCTGGAGTTGCCCAAAAATAGAACCATTTTGGAACAGAGTGAATTCAGAATTAACGGAGGTATTAGGATATACAGTCTGCAAGAAGTGTTCCATTTTATACCTGGGTAATATAAATACAGTGGTGCTGAAGGAAGACCATTACTTGGTTTAAAATCCTACTCACAGCTGGCAGAAAGGCCAGTACAAGAAACTGGCTTGGAGCGGACACACCCAGACTTAGACAATGGTTAGACATAGTACAGGAAATATTTGTCATGGAGAAAATGACATATTCTCTAAGAGTGAAAGAAGACGAGTTTAATAGAAAATGGGAAAAATGGATTAGGTATAGAAATAAAGACATCAACACTGTATAATTTTATTGGCAATAATGTAAGTTATTGGAAAATGTTTTAATATGAAAATAGTTCTGTATACTGCATCATTAATTGTAAACTGAACCCCCCACTACACTGTTGTACGTTTCATTGGATTGTTGTATGTTTTGTTGTTATATTTGTGTTTTATTTGTGTATATGTAAAAGCAATTAAAAACTAAAGTGTAAAAAAAAAGAAGGGACCCTCATCTGCACATTATGTTTTTTTTCTCTTTCCACAGAGGCCTACCTATCTGACTTTTCCTAAAATTTAAATTTTTTGTTTTGCATCACGCTCAGTTTTTTTAATCCTACATGTATAAGTGAGGCCTGTAGTGCAGGTCCAACAGATTTACTATTACCAACACATTACACAGACCAAGAGCTTAATATGCTGGTACCTGCCCCTCTTAAGCTATTTTGCCTTATCACAGACAGTCCCTTTGTTCTACACGTCCCTCCCGCACCTTTTCCTCCACTGACCATAAACTTATGAAACATTCTTCACAATTCCTTTTCCCCTAGCCCTTCTTGCCTGTATCCGCCTATCACTGGCGAGGTTTTATTCCGCGACCCCATCTTTTCCAGCTTCCTCCTCCTCCCCCCCTCAGTCTGAAGAAGGGTCCCGGCCTGAAACATCACCCACCTTTTCCTTCCACAGATGCTACCTGACCCATTGAGTTACTCCAGCACTTTGTGTTTTATTCATGATTCCAACATCTACAGTTCCTTGCAACTTTAGAAACCTGTGTCTTTTTTTCCCCTCAATTCTGACAGAGAATTTCAGATCTGAAAAATGAACTGTTTCTCATTCTACGGATGCTGCCTGACCTGCTGAGTTTTTCCAGCGCCTTCTGTTTTTATTTTATATGCCATATGTCTTAAGGAGCTTTCCTCTCAGCACTAAGGAGAGCAGAATGGGGGAGTGCCATGTCATCTTGGAAGTCCATATTCATGTTAAAATCCAAGCAATAATCTGAATGCAAAAGTGAAGCCCACAGTCTGTATGCCCTCAGTATATGGATCCCTGAGATGTGATGGCACGAGAGCCAGAGAATTCTCAATAGACATTACCCTCTCCTGAAATGTTACACAAAGCCCCTCTACATTAGCAGTCCTTGTTAAATCATTCACAACACTCTTAAACCTGAATTAAACAACATTAAAACCATCCAGCCTGCTTCTGTATCGATGACACATACTCTCACTGCAAATTCAGTAGCTGCTATAAAATAACACTGCGGACAAAAGTACCAAATGTGATAAAGGTGATTAATTTAATTACCAGCACAATAATTGCTTTTCATTAATTTCTCACCCAAGGGCCAATCCATGATGCCATTCCAGCGAAGGCTTCCCCTCATGCAGCTTCTCCTCTGAGCCATGGCCTCGGTGAGGTTATGCTTCTTGCGCCGGTAGTGTGGAGCTGCCTTTGGCCAGCAACTCTTCGGTCTGAAGAAGGGTCTCGACCCGAAACGTCGCCTATCTCCTTCGCTCCTTAGATGCTGCTGCACCTGCTGAGTTTCTCCAGCTTTTGTGTACCCCAGCTGCAGACCGGCTGCACTTCAACCATTGCCGGTGCGATCTGGCCTAGCTGACACCGCAGCTGTTGATTCCTGCTGTGTGTGTGTGTGTTTCACATCACGACATAAAATGGGGCCATTTTGCCCACTGAATCGAAGCCAGCTCCCAGACCAAGTCCAAATATGCAAGAAAGAACTGTGGATGCTGGTTTACACTGAAGATAGACACAAAAAGCTGGAGTAACTCAGCAGGTCAAGCAGCATCTCTGGAGAAAAGGAATACGTGATGTTTCAGGTTGTGACCCTTCTTCAGACTGAGCGTCAGGGGAGAGGGAAACGAGAGATATGGAAAGGTACATAGAACAAATTAATGAAAGATATCCAAAAAGACAGATCAAAGCTAGCAACGATGATCAAGGAAATGTGGAGGCCACAATGGTCCATCACCTGTTCCTATACCACCTCCTTTGACTTCATCCAGGGACACCAATAACCCCTTCAGATGAGGCAGAGGGCACTCGCACCTCCTGCAACTTCAACAACTGTATCCGCTGTTCTGAGTGTGGACTCCTATATATTGGCGAGACCATGCGCAGACTGGGCTATCGTTTCACTGAGTCCCCCTGATCTCCCATTTGCCAAACATTTTAACTCCCTTCCCTTTCTCATACTGGCCTTTCTGTCCTTGTCCTCCTCCACTCTCAGAGTGAGGCCACACGCAAATTGGAGGAACAGCACCTCATATTTTGCTTTGTCAGCTTACAACCCAGCAGTACGAATATTGATTTCTCTAACTTCATGTAACCCTTGCATCCCCTCCCTTTCCATTTCTCCCCCACCTTAGTCGCCGTACTACTTTCATTGTCGTCTTGCTGAGTTTCACTGTTTTACTCGTTATCACTTTCCTCACAACCAACAATGGGCCACTGTGGGCTCCATCTCTCCTGGATCATCGTTGATGGGTTTGATCTGTGATTTTTTAATATCTTTCATTAATTTGTTCTATGTACCTTTTCATGTTCCACTCCTTCTCCCCTGACTCTGTCTGAAGAAGGGTCTTGACCCGAAACATCACCTAGTCCATTTCTTCAGAGATACTGCCTGTCCCGCTGAGTTACCCTAGCTTTTTGTATCTATCCCAGAGAAGTCCCATCAATCCATTCCACCAATTATTCCCTTGTACCCTGTTGTCTTTCACAATCCCCCCCTGGTGATTCTTCTATGTCCCATCTACATCAGGAATGATTTACACCAACCAATTAACCCTATAAACCCACACTCCAGATGTTGTGGAAAATCTAAGCGGTCGCAGGGAAAAGTGAAAGCTGCACATAGATAGCACCAGAGGTCGCGGTGAAACCTGTGTTGGCAGAGATTTGTCATTGTGCTGCCCTTGTAATATCCTCTCATTTGCTAACTCATCGATGGGAAATGCTTTCTCTGGAATACTGTCCCGTAAGGCATCTCCATCTGGGAGAAGTGTTTGGTTGGCAAGGATCAGGCAACGGACATGAGAATTGCAGCTTGAAGTGATTAAAGTTTGTAGACCACCCGTTGAAGTGAGGGGAAAGGTTAATAGTAATCGGTCACCACTCTACTCAGCCATGCTGCTTGCTTTCCCTTCCCTGATGCTCATGGGCCTGTCAGCATCCTTCCCGGGATTTGTGCAGAGCACTGAGGAGCATGTCCCAAGGCAGAAAATGCTGGAGTAACTCAGTGGGACAGAAAGGAATGGGTGACGTTTGGGGTCGAGACCCTTCTTCAGACTTTAGACTATCCCAAGGCAGCTCTGATCATGCGCACCACCGATCATGCACACCACCTGCTCTGAAGACCACCCAGGATTTGCTGCAGCCCATCCAGGTACTGCCAACATCAGGTTAGATAATGTAACTATAATGCCTGCTCCTCCTGGTTGCACTGGTTGAATTATGGGAGAAAGCTGCCAGTACCTGATAGCATTCACCTTTCCTCTTTTGATGAGAGCTGTTCCCAGAGCATCAGCCAGTGCTAATTAACCCTCTGTAGACCAGATATATGCATCTTGATTCATAGCAGATACTGAGCATATTGTCACAGTCATTAAGATAAGGCATTGAACATAATATCAGGAGATCCTTGGGCCTGTCATCAGTTTAGTTTAGTTTAGAGATACAGCACAGTAACCAGGCCCTTCAGCCCACTAAGTCCGTGCCGACCAGCGATCCCCGTTACACTAGCACAAACGCCACACTAGGGACAATTTACAATTTTTACCGGCCAATTAACATATAAACTAGCCCGTCCTTGGAGTGTGGTAGGAAACAGGAGCTCCCAGGGAAAGCATGAGTGGTCATGGGGTGAACGTACCAACTCCATACAGCCAACACCCGTGGTCAGGATCGAACCCAGGTCTCTGATGCTGTAAGATTCTACCGCCGTGTTGCCCTGCCACTCCTAGTTTGCAAACAATTTTTAGCTCATTGCATAGACAAAATATAAGAACATGAATCTTGAAAGGAATTCTGGTTGATTCAAATGGTGTAGTGTATAGCTTTTATAATTTTTCTTAAGGATATTCAGCTGAGGCAAAGGTTAAAACCATTAAAATTCTTGATTGGTTGGTTACCTGAAATTTTGAGACTATTGAATTTTTTTGCAAATCTCGAGCCATCTTTAAATTGAAGAAGTTTAAACACCGATTTCGATCAATTTTGAAAATTTTACATTCTGCCTGGAATGCACTTCGCATTTATTAATAACCCCTGACATCTTCTGTACTAAACTGGTAATCATACCATCATACCTTGCTTGGGGTTTCTCATCGAGATAGCCAGAAGAAGTTGAAAATGTGAGTATTTTAAGCAATTTTTAATCTTAATCCTGAATCCAAACCTCGATCCTTTATTATGATTTGCAGTTAGATACTGAGTTATTCACTATCTTATGCATATTATGAGATATAACAATAATTGAAGATGTACTAGACACATGCTATTATTAATACAATTTGATACTAACCTCGTGCAGCTGCTCAGCTGTAGACAATTTTAAAAAAAAATCCATATTGACCTCATCTCCATCTAGTTTCTATCGGCAGTTGTCAGTCAAGCTGTGATATCACGTTAACATTTCTGATTCCTATCATAGGTTTCCATAGCACAGCAAAATCCTGTTAACTTCTGACACTGTCACCTCTATAGCACTCTCCCTGCAGCTTATGAACAGTGGCTGAACTTTACAGCACTGCAGCTTGAAGTGATATAATAATATTACCGTGTTCGTTTCATTCTATATGTTGGATGAAACTCGAAGTTAGAAAACTGTTGCACCTGACAGTTTTAAATATATATATATATATTCATTGCTTCCTTTTCAATTGGATCAGAAGTTGCTGATTTAAAAAATAACATGTCCTGTCTTTACATTTTTAACGTCAGAATTGTTGCCATATTTTGAAGATTCAAAAACAAAACAAAGCAATTGTATATACCAGTTTGCTCAAGATGCTTCAGGGAAGCAGAACTTTATAAAAACCAAAGCTCACTGCCATAAAAAGTACATTAGCGTAATCACAAGGGAAAGATAAAAGGGCTCTAGTCCCTGTGTGTTTTAGTGGAATAATTAACCTTTAAATCTCCAGTGAGATATAATGGAATGTTTGAGACTTACTATAGTTTAAGGCAAAGAAAATACAATGTCTCATCTTCTTAAAACATTGGTGAGTTCCATTCCTCCATTGTTAATTTTATTGTTGTAGAAAAGCACATATGAGAATTTGGCAAGTATTTCAGGGTAAAACCGATTCAACTTAACCCAGATTTTTTGAATGGAGTCCTTTAACATCCTCTGGAATATGACAATAAAAAATCATTCATGCAATCTTTGGTGAGTTTTCCAATTCTGCTGTGTCTGAATCAGTGATCCTTAAAGAGTCCACTGAACGCCAACAGGGAAATGAAACAAAAGTTTTTTTTGTACTTTACCTTCTGTGGAACCTGGAATAGCAGTACTCCTCTCTCTAAATAACCAGTGCTGACCATGAATAATAGCCCTTGTGTTCCTCCCATTCCAAACCGTGTCTTGAATATAATCATGTACAGTGAGGCTATTTGGCTATTTGAGTTTATGCCAGCTCTTACAGCAATCATAAATTCATAGAGCAACAAATCAGGCCATTCATAGAAACATAGAAACATAGAAAATAGGTGCAGGAGTAGGCCATTCGGCCCTTCGAGCCTGCACCGCCATTCAATATGATCATGGCTGATCATGCAACTCAGTATCCCGTACCTGCCTTCTCTCCATACCCTCTGATCCCCTTAGCCACAAGGGCCACATCTAGCTCCCTCTTAAATATAGCCAATGAACTGGCCTCAACTACCTTCTGTGGCAGAGAATTCCAGAGATAAACCACTCTCTGTGTGAAAAATGTTTTTCTCATCTCGGTGCTAAAAGACCTCCCCCTTATCCTTAAACTGTGACCCCTTGTTCAGGACTTCTCCAACATCGGGAACAATCTTCCTGCATCTAGCCTGTCCAACCCCTTAAGAATTTTGTAAGTTTCTATGAGATCCCACCTCAATCTTCTAAATTCTAGCGAGTCTATCTAGTTCTTCATATGAAAGTCCTGACATCCCAGGAATCAGTCTGGTGAACCTTCTCTGTACTCCCTCTATGGCAAGAATGTCTTTCCTCAGATTAGGAGACCAAAACTGTACGCAATACTCCAGGTGTGGTCTCACCATGACCTTGTACAACTGCAGTACAACCTCCCTGCTCCTATACTCAAATCCTTTTGCTATGAATGCTAACATACCATTCACTTTCTTCACTGCCTGCTGCACCTGCATGCCTACTTTCAATGACTGGTGTACCATGACACCCAGGTCTCGTTGCATCTCCCTTTTTCCTAATCGGCCACCATTCAAATAATAGTCTACTTTTCTGTTTTTGCCACCAAAGTGAATAACCTCACATTTATCCACATTATACTGCATCTGCCATGCATTTGCCCACTCACCCAACCTATCCAGTCACCTTGCAGCCTCCTAGCATCCTCCTCACAGCTAGCGTTGCCCCCCAGCTTCGTGTCATCCGCAAACTTGGAGATGTTGCATTCCATTCCCTCGTCCAAATCATTAATATATATTATAAATAGCTGGGGTCCCAGCACTGAGCCTTGCAGTAACCCGCTAGTCACTGCCTGCCATTCTGAAAAGGACCCGTTTACTCCTACTCTTTGCTTCCTGTCTGCCAGCCAGTTCTCTATCCACATCAATACTGAACCCCATTACCGTGTGCTTTAAGTTTGCATACTAATCTCTTATGTGGGACCTTGTCGAAAGCCTTCTGAAAGTCCAGATATAACACATCCACTGGTTGTCCCTTATCCACTCTACTAGTTACATCCTTGAACAATTCTATAAGATTCGTCAGACATGATTTACCTTTCATAAATCCATGTTGATTTTGTCCAATGACTTCACCACTTTCCAAATGTGCTGCTATTCCATCTTTAATAACTGACTCTAGCAGTTTCCCCACTACTGATGTTAGACTAAATGGTCTGTAATTCCCTGTTTTCTCTCTCCCCTTTTAAAAAGTGGGGTTACATTAGCTACCCTCCAATTCTCAGGAACTACTCCAGAATCTAAAGAGTTTTGTAAAATTATCATTAATGCATCCACTATTTCTGGGGCTACTTCCTTAAGTACTCTGGGATGCAGCCTATCTGGCCCTGGGGATTTATCGGCCTTAAATCCATTCAATTTACCTAACACCACTTCCTGGCTAACCTGGATTTCACTCAGTTCCATCTCATTTGACCTCTGGTCCCCTGCTATTTCCGGCAGATTATTTATTTCTTCCTTAGTGAAGACAGAACAAAAGTAGTTATTCAATTGGTCTGCCATGTCCTTGTTCCCCATGATCAATTCACCTGTTTCTGACTGCAAGGGACCTACAGTTGTTTTAAGTAATCTTTTTCTCCTATACAATATGGTTTTATTCGTCACATTGCACATAAAGTGCAAGTTAAATGAAATGGGCCATTCTTCACATATCTATAAAAACTTTTGCAGTCAGTTTTTATGTTCCCTGCCAGTTTTCTTTCATAATCTATTTTCCCTTACCTAATTAATCCCTTTGTCATCCTCTGCTGGACTCTGAATTTCTCCCAGTCCTCTGGTAGGCTGTTTTTTCTGGCTAATTTGTATGCTTCATCTTTTGTTTTGATACTATCCCTGATTTCCCTTGTTATCCATGGATGTACGACCTTCCCTGATTTATTCTTTTGCCAAACTGGGATGAACAATTTTTGTAGTTCATCCATGCAGTCTTTAAATGCCTTCCATTGATATCCACCGTCAACCCTTTAAGAATCAATTGCAGGTATATCTTGGCCAATTCACGTCTCATACCCTCAAAGTTACCTTTCTTTAAGTTCAGAACCCTTGTTTCTGAATTAATTATGTCACTCTCCATCCTAATGAAGAACTCAACTATATTATGGTCACTCTTGCCCAAAGGGCCATGCACAACAAGACTGTTAACTCACCCTTCCTTATTACTCAATACCCAGTCTATAATAGCCTGCTCTCTCGTTGGTTCCTCTACATGTTGGTTTAGAAAACTATCCTGCATACATTCCAAGAAATCCTCTTCCTCATCACCCCTGCCAATTTGATTCACCCAATCTATATGGAGATTGAAGTCACCCATTATAACTGTTTTACCTTTGTTGCACGCATTTCTAATTTCCTGTTTGATGCCATCCCCAACTCCACTACTACTGTTAGGTGGCCTGTACACAACACCCACTAGCGTTTTCTGCCCCTTAGTGTTTCTCAGCTCTACCCATATCGATTCCACATCCTCCAACCTAATGTCTTTCCTTTCTATTGTGTTAATCTCCTCTCTAATCAGCAATCCTACCCCACCTCCTTTTCCTTTCTGTCTATCCCTCCTGAATATTGAATATCCCTGGATGTTCAGCTCCCAGCCTTGGTCACCCTGGGGCTATGTCTCCATGATCCCAACTACAGTGGCTTGCAAAAGTATTCATACCCCTTGAACTCTTCCACATTTTGTCACGTTACAACCACAAACGTAAATGTATTTTATTGGGATTTTATGTGATAGACCAACACAAAGTGGTGCATAATTGTGAAGTGGAAGGAAAATGATACATGGTTTCCAAATTTTATTACAAATAAAAAACTGAAAAGTGTGGCATGCAAAAGTATTCAGCCCCCCTGAGTCAATACTTTGTAGAACCACCTTTCACTGCAATTACAGTTGCAAGTCTTTTGGGGTATGTCTCTACCAGCTTTGCACATCTAGAGACTGAAATTTTTGCCCATTCTACTTTGCAAAATAGCTCAAGCTCAGTCAGATTGGATGGAGAGCTTCTGTGAACAGCAATTTTCAAGTCTTGCCAGAGATTCTCAATTGCATTTAGGTCTGGACTTTGACTGGGCCATTCTAACACATGAATATGCTTTGATCTAAACCATTCCATTGTAGCTCTGGCTGTATGTTTAGGGTCGTTGTCCTGCTGGAAGGTGAACCTCCACCCCAGTCTCAAGTATTTTGCAGACTCTAACAGGTTTTCTTCCAAGATGTATTTGGCTCCATTCATCTTCCCATCAACTCTGACCAGTTCCCCTGTCCCTGCTCAAGAAAAGCATCCCCACAGCATGATGCTGCCACCACCATGTTTCGCAGTGGGGATGGTGTGTTCAGGGTGATGTGCAGTGTTAGTTTTCCGCCACACATAGCGTTTTGCATTTAGGCCAAAAACTTCAATTCTGGTCTCATCAGACCAGAGCACCTTCCTCCGCATGGCTTATGGCAAACTGCAAATGGGACTCCTTATGGCTTTGTTTCAACAATGACTTTCTTCTTGCCACTCTTCCATAAAAGCCCGATTTGTGGAGTGCATGACTAATAGTTATCCTGTGGACAGATTCTCCCACCTGAGCTGTGGATCTCTGCAGCTCCTCCAGAGTTACCATGGGCCTCTTGGCTGCTTCTCTGATCAATGCTCTCCTTGCCCGGCCTGTCAGTTTAGGTGGATGGCCATGTCTTGGTAGGTTTGCAGTTGAGCCATACTCTTTCCATTTTCGGATGATGGATTGAACAGTGCTCCGTGAGATGTTCAAAGCTTGGGATATATTTTTTATAACCTACGCCTGCATTAAACTTCTCCACAACTTTATCCCTGACCTGTCTGGTGTGGTCCTTGGTCTTCGTGATGCTATTTTTTTCACGAATGTTCTCTAACAAATCTCTGAGGCCTTCACAGAACAGCTGTATTTTTACTGAGATTAGATTACACACAAGTGGACTCTATTTACTAATTAGGTGACTTCTGAAGGCAATTGGTTGCACTGGATTTTATTTAGGCGTATCAGAGTAAAGGGGGCTGAATACTTTTGCACGCCACACTTTTCAGTTTTTTATTTGTAAAAAAATTTGAAAACCATGTATCATTTTCCTTCCACTTCAGAATTATGCATCACTTTGTGTTGGTCTATCACATAAAATCCCAATAAAATACATTTACGTTTGTGGTTGTAACGTGACAAAATGTGGAAAAGTTCAAGGGGTATGAAAACTTTTGCAAGCCACTTTATATCATATTCATTAATAACTATCTGCACATTCAACTCATCCACCTTATTACGAATGCTCCTTGCATTGAGACACAAAGCCTTCAGGCTTGTTTTTACAACACTCTTACCCCTTAAACAATTATGTTGAAAAGTGGCTCTTTTTGTTTTGTGCCCATGATTTGTCTGCCTGCCACTTTTACTTTTCACCTTGCTACCTATTGCTTCTACCCTCATTCTACACCCCTCTGTCTCTTTGCTCACACATTTAAGAAACCCACCACCTCTTATTCTCTGTTTATTATATTTTTCTTCTTTCTCATCTACATGTTGGGTCTGAGTGCTTCCCTTCTCTGCCTCCTGCCTCACACACTGTCAACTAGCTTTCTCTATTTGAGTCCCTCCCCCCAACTGTTCTAGTTTAAAGTCTTCCCAGTAGTCATTGCAAATCTCCCCGCTAAGATATTGGTCCCCCTCGGGTTCAAGTGCAACCCGTCCTTTTTGTACAGGTCACACCTTTTTGTACAGGTCACACCAGAAGAGGTCCCAATGATCCAGAAACGTGAACCCCTGCCTTCTGCACCAGTCCTTCAGCCACGCATTTATTCTCCACCTCGCTCCATTCCTACTCTCACTGTCACGTGGCACAGGCAGTAATCCTCAGATTGTTACCTTCGCGGTCCTTCTCCTTAACCCTCTTCCTAACTCCCTAAACTCTCCTTTCAGGACTTCTCTTTTTCTACCTATGTCATTGGTACCTATATGTACCATGACCTCAGGCTCCTCTCCCTCCCCTTTGAGGATATCTTGGACACGTTCAGACACATCCCAGACCCTGGCACCAGGGAGGCAAACTACCATCCGGGTCTCCTGATTGCGTCCACAAAATCGCCTATCTGACCCCCTAACTATAGAGTCCCCTATTACTAATGCCCTCTTCTTTTCCCTACCCTTCTGAGCAACAGGGCCGGTCTCTGTGCCAGAGGCCCGGCCATTGTCGCTACCCCTAGGTAGGCTGTCTCTCCCAACAGTACTCAAACAGTATTGCCAAGATGTACAGCCACCGGGGTACTCTCTAGTCCCTGCCTTTGCCCCTTGCCCCTCCTAACCGTGACCCACTTGTCTGCCTCCCGTGGTCTTGGAGTGACCACCTCTCTGTAACTCCTCTCTATGACCTCCTCGCTCTCCCTGACCAGACAGAGGTCATCGAGCTGCTGCTCCAGGTTCCTAATACGGTCCCTTAGGAGCCCCATCTCGATGCACCTGGCGCAGATGTGGACGTCTGGAAGGCTATCAGACTCCATGACCTCCCACATTTGACATCCAGAACAGTAAACTGCCCTGGCGCTCATACTCCCCCTTTACCCAGGATACAATACAAATTGCTGGAAGAAATCAGCAGGGATCTGACTCCCAATCAGCTGCTTTCTCTAACCTGCTTCCACCAATCAGCGGCTTCCTTAAGCCCACTTGTTTTGAAATGCGAATGGAACGTTACAGATTTGGAACGTTACAGATTTGGGCTCCAACCGCTCCAACGGCTCCTGGGCCTCTGTAAAAACAAAGCCCTGTGCACGGGTTTTAAGCTTACCGCCCGGACGTCGCTCCTCCCACACCAACGGCTCCCGGGCCTCTGTCCATCAGCCCATCACCTGCACATAGATGTCTATGCAGAGGTGATACAAATACACATTTAATGACTTCCTAAATATTGCTGCTTCCACCAGTCTCTGAGTGCAGAGGGTCCCCCTCAGACCCTCTCTAAATTTCTTCTCTGTTTTCCCCTCTGTCATCCAGCATTCTTATCAATTCTACATCTCCAGCTATTACCCTGTAATATGTGCTCCCATGCATGTCATTAACTCTAATTCCTTCACCAGCCAACAACACTGGGGATAATATAACCCAATAACTATATATTTGGCAGGTGAGAGGAAACGGAGCACCTGGTTGAAAACCTGGCGGTCACAGGCAGGTCATGCAAACTCCACGCTAACAGCACCAGAGGTCAGAATTGCACCTAGGTCGATGGGGATATGACAATAGACAATAGGTGCAGGAGTAGGCAATTTGGCCCTTCGAGCCAGCACCGCCATACAATGTGATCATGGCTGATCATCCCCAATCAGTACCCCGTTCCTGCCTTCTCCCCATATCCCCTGACTCCGCTATTTTTAAGAGCCCTATCTAGCTCTCTCTTGAAAGCATCCAGAGAACCTGCCTCCACCGCACTCTGAGGCAGAGAATTCCACAGACTCACCACTCTCTGTGAGGAAAAGTGTTCTCTCGTCTCCGTTCTAAATGGCTTACTCCTTATTCTTAAACTGTGGCCCCTGGTTCTAGACTCACCCAACATCGGGAACATGTTTCCTGCCTCTATTGTGTCCAACCCGTAACAATCTTATATGTTTCAATGAGATCCCCTCTCATCCTTCTAAACTCCAGAGTGTACAAGCCCAGCTGCTCCATTCTCTCAGCATATGACAGTCCCGCCATCCCGGGAATTAACCTTGTAAACCTAAGCTGCACTCCCTCAATAGCAAGAATGTCCTTCCTCAAATTAGGGGAGCAGAACTTCACACAATACTCCAGGTGTGGTCTCACTAGGGCTCTGTACAACTGCAGAAGGACCTCTTTGCTCCTATATTCAATTCCTCTTGTTATAAAGGCCAACATGCCATTTGCTTTCTTTACTTCCTGCTGTACCTGCATGCTTACTTTCATAGACTGATGTACAAGGACCCCCAGATCCCGTTGTACTTCCCCTTTTCCCAACTTGGCACCGTTTAGATAGTACAACAGCATTGCAGAAAGCCCAGCCATGTCTGTGTCCTGCCGTTGTTGAGCAGAGTGCAAATATTACCAGATACTAAAAGAAAGCCTCGGATCCAATTTCTGACATGATTTATCTTTCTAACGTGCAATAACTCAGATCATGAGAAACTGAAGCAGGAACAGGCCATGTGAACCGCTGCACCATTGTGCAACCCTTCTGTAAAATGAGACCATAACTTTTGGTTATGCAGCAGGTTCATTGTTTTGATTTCTTTTAGTTTTTTTTAGTTTGTCCAAAAGTATGTTTTAGTGTTTCTCTGTGTGTCTTGTGCGGGGAGTGGCAGGGGGGAATAGAGGGAAACCATTTTCAGGCACCTACCTCGATGGAGAGGCGACTTTCTTCCTTGTCACTTTTTCGCGCCCCCTCCTCACGGCCTTACAGCTGTGGTGGATGTCTGTGTTGAATTATGATGTATATTATGTCCTTTTTTGCTTGTAACGCTGCATGGTAAATTCATTTCAATAAATTTGAACTTGAACACATATTATTTTAGACTTTAGAGATGCAGTGTAGAAACAGGCCCTTCGGCCCACTGAGTGCACGCCGACCAGGGACACTAGGGACAATTTACAAGTTTGCTGAAGCCAATTAACCTACAAAGCTGTACATCTTGGAATGTGAGAGAAAACTAGAGCAACTGGAGACAGCACTCGTAGTCAAAATCGAACCCGAGTCTCTGTAAAGCAGTATCTCTATCTCTGCACCACCCTTCTGTAAAATGAGGCCATAACATTTGTTTTATCTTTCACTACTTTTCTGCAATAATCTCACAACCCTTGATTTCCTTAATATCCAACAATCTATTGATCTCCATCTGAAATTCCAAAGACTCATACATCTCAGAGGGAAGGAATTTCTTCTGAATGGTGGATCCTTTATATGGAGACAATGATCTCTGGTTCTACCAAGAGTCAGGTTGAGTCAGGGGAAACATAATTTCAAAACCTAGCCTATCAAGCCCTGAAATAATTGTATATGTTTCAATGAGGTCCCCTCTCATTATTCTAAACTTTGTAAAGTGTAGGCAAAATCTGCTTAGTCTCTCTTCATATGATCATTTCTTCCACCCTCAGAATTAATTTTGTTAGCCTTCACTGACTCCTTTGATCACAAGATAATGGGACCAGGTTGGTAGACAGTCAAATAGAATAATAAAAAGAAACATGCAAAACAGAAATGGGATTTTTGGCCCACTTCATTCCTCCCGCTTGCGATGTATGTCTATGATAATCCCATTTGTCCACATTAGGCCTCTGTCCCTCCAGTCGGTACAGTATCTGCAGGGCCCTATGTAATTTCAGCAAATGTCTTTATTCTTCCACTCAAATATTTGTATAATTAAGGTCAAAATTCCCATCAGTGACTCGTATCCTGATCTCCCTGAGTAAAAACAATTCCAATATTTCACTGATTGAAAAATCCTGTTTTCCAGTTTTTCTACCAAATTTTTCTCATTATGTTCCATTTTCCCCATTTTATCCATTCACTTAGCCTGACTATATCCACTTGAAACATCTGCATCCTCCTTATAACTCACATTGCCACCCTACTTTGTAACATTAACAAATCTGAATATAGTGCATTCAGGAAGTATTCAGACCCCTTCACTTTTTCCACATTTTGTTACGTTACAGTCTTATTCTAAAATGGATTAAATTCTTTTTTTTTAATCATCAATCTACACACAAAACCCCATAATAAAAAAGCAAAAACTTTTTGCAAAGTAATTACAAAGAAATAACTGAAATATCACATTTACATAAGTATTCAGACCCTCTACTCAGTACTTTGTTGAGGCACCTTTGGCAGCGATTACAGCTTCAAGTCTTCGTGGGTATAACATTACAAGCTTGGCACACCTGCATTTGGGTAATTTCTCTCATTCTTCTCTGCAGATCCTCTCAAGCTCTGTTAAGTTGGATGGGGAGCATCGATGCACAGCTATTTTCAGGTCCCTCCAGAGATATTCGATCGGGTTCAAGTCCAGGCTCTGGCTGGGCCACTCAAGGACATTCACAGACTTGTCACAAAGCCACTCCTGCATCGTCTTGGCTGTGTGCTTAGGGTCGTTGTCTTGTTGGAAGGTGAACCTCCACCCCAGTCTGAGGTCCAGAACGCTATGGAGCAGGTTTTCATCAAGGATCTCCCTGTACTTTGCTCCGTTCATCTTTCCCTCGAACCTGACTAGTCTCCCAGTTTCTGTCGCTGAAAAATATCCCCAAAGAACGATGCTGCCACTACCATGCTTCACCGTAGGTATGATATTGGCTAGGTGATGAGCTGTGCCTGGTTTTCCCCAGACATGACGCTTGGCATTCAGGCCAAAGAGTTTAATTTTGGTTTCATCAGACCAGGGAATCTTGTTTAGGTGCCTTTTTGAAAACTCCAAGCGGGCTGTCATGTGCCTTTTACTGAGGAGTGGCTTCCGTCTGGCCACTCTACCATAAAGGCCTGATTGGAAGAGTGCTGCAGATATAGTTGTCCTTCTGGAAGGTTCTACCGTCCCCACAGACGAACTCTGGAGCTCTGTCAGAGTGACCATCAGGTTCTTGGTCATCTCCCTTCTCCCCCGATTGCTCAGTTTGGCCAGGCGACCAGCTCTATGAAGATACCTGGTGGTTCCAAAGTTCTTCTATTTAAGAATGACGTAGGCCACTGTGCTCTTTGGGACCTGCAGTGCTGCAGAAATTGTTTTATATCCTTCCCCAGATCTGTGTCTCGACACAACCCTGTCTTGGAGGTCTCCGGACAATTCCTTCGTCTTCATGGCTTGGTTTTTGCTTTTGAGATACACTGTCAACTGTGGGACCTTATTATAGACAGGTGTGTGCCTTTCCAAATCACGTCCAATCAATTTAATTAGCACTGGTGGACTCCAGTCAAGTTGTAGAAACATCTTGAGGATAATCAATGGAAACAGGATGACCCTCAGCTCAATTTTGAGTGTCATAGCAAAGGGTCTGAATTATGTAAATGTGAGATTTCAGTTATTTCTTTTTAATTACTTTACGAAAATGTCTAAACACCTGTTTTAGCTTCTTCATTCTGGGGTATTGTGTGTAGATTGATGATAAAAAAAACCAATTTATTCAATTTTAAAATAAAGCGGTAACATAACAAAATGTGGAAAAAGTGAAGGGGTCTGAGCAGTTTCTGAATGCACTGTACATCACACTTAGCCCATCATCCAAAGCACAGATAAAAATTGAGATCAGCTGGAGTCCCAGCACTGATCTCGGTATCACCCCTCTTGTCACAGTCTGGCCATCCAGAAATGCCCCATTTATTCCTACTGTAGTGGCACAGCTAGACAGGGTGGTGAAGAAGGCTTTGGACATGTTTGCTTTCTGTCAAGGCACCGAGTACATGAATTGGGATGTCGTGTTGCAAATGTATAAATTGTTGGTGAGACTATGCTTGAACAGGGCCGGATTTACGTATAAGGTTGACAAGCTTAAGCTTAGGGCCTCGAGATCTAGGCGGCCTCCAGCCAAGGCAGTACACCTGCCGTTCCACTCTGGGCGGCCCCCCTCTCTATCTCTCTTGCTCTGTCTGCCAATCTCCGTCTCCACCCGCCATCCGTATCCATGTCCGGGCCGCTAGATCTCTGGTCTCCACTCGCTCCTCATCCGCCGGCACAGCAGGCCATCTTGCACATGCGCACTGCCACGGCCATCACATCCTCCCCTGCACATGTGCACAACCACGGCCAGCACATCATCAGCCGCCCTCCGCATGTGCACTGCCACGGCAACTGGTTGGCGCTGGGCACTTTCTCCCTCACTTTGAATTGTGGGAGATCTGGCCGCCATTGCTGTCCAGTCGCCGCCTCGCCGCAACCGCTGAAAACCAATGCAGAATCACTCCCTGACCCTGGATCTGGAGTAACTCCCTGGAGTAACTCTTGCTTCTGGTTTCTTAGTCCTCCATACATATTCTAAATGGAATTTAAACTGGTGGTGGTAGAGGGCTGAACAGCCTATTGCATTTTATCTGTTTATTTATTGTGTATATATATATATGGTCTATAAATATGGTATATAAACACACTGAACTTTGATCTCCTGTTCTGTATTATGTTTACATATTCTGCTGTGCTGCAGCAAGCAAAAAAATCATTGTCCTATCTGGGACACATGACAATAAAACCCTCTTGACGCTTGACTTGGACTTAAGCAAAAAAGGGTTCTTGGGGAAAAAAGAGGTACCTTAAATTTAGTTGCATCTGGTTGGGTACCTATGGTAGGGTGAAGACTATTCCATGCTTTAATTGTGCGGGGGAACTCCATTGAGCAGCCAGCAAATCTGGATAGAAGAAATTGGGTGAGGTTTTTGGTAGAGACCCTTCTTTAGACTCCCTCTGGTTTTAGTGTTTTTAGTTTAATTTAAAGATACAGCGTGGAAACAGGCCCTTCGGCCCACCGAGTCCACGCCGACCACCGATCACCCGTACACTAGTTCTGTCCCACACATTAGTGGAGTAAGTCAAGAGTGTTTTACTCTCTCACGTCCCAGTTAGAACAATGAAATACTTACTTGCAGCAGCACAACAGAATATGTAAACATAGCACACTGTAAACAATGTTATAAATGAGAAAGCAAAACGGTGTATATTTATATATGAATATGTAACTGTATAAATATATGTGTGTGTGTGTGTGTGTGTGTATAATATATATACACACACACACACACACACACACACACACACTTATACACACACACACACACACACACACACACACACACACACACACACACACACACACACACACACACACACACACACACACACACACACACACACACACACACACACACACACACACACACACACAATTTCCCTCCTGGGATTAATAAATTCTATCGTATAGTATCATGTGTGTAGGAAGGAACTGCAGATGCTGGTTTAAACTAAAGATAGACACAAAAAGCTGGAGTAACTTAACCGGTCAGACAGAATCTCTGGACAGAAGGAAAATATTATGTTTTGGGTTGGGTCTGAAATAGGTTCCTGCACACCTTTGGAATGTGGAAGGAAACAAGAGCACCCGGAGAAAACCCATGTGATCAAAGGGAAAAGGAGCAAACCATACAGACAACACCCATATTCAGGATCAATTCCGGGTCTCTGGCACTTTTAGGCAGCAACTTTATGACCAATGTACTGACCCATAGTCTTGAACTTAGGAAGAGGCGGAGATAGTGGGCTGAGGGAGATCTGGGAAGGGGAGGAGAAAACAGGGACTACCTGAAATTGAAGAAGTCAATGTTCATACCGCTGGGGTGTAAACTGCCCAAATGAAATATGCGGTGCTGCTCCTCCAATTTACGGTGGGCCTCACTCTGGCCATGGAAGAGGCCCAGGACAGAAAGGTCAGATTCGGAATGGGAGGCGGAGTTGAAGTGTTGAGCCACCGGAAGATCAGGTTGGTTATTGCGGACTGAGCAGAGGTATTTGGCGAAACGATCGCCAAGCCTACGCTTGGTCTCACCGATGTAGAGCGGCTGTAGAGTGGATGCAATAGATGAGGTTGGAGGAGGTGCAGATGAACCTCTGCCGCACCTGTAAAGACTGCTTAGGTCCTTAAATGAAGTTAAGGGGGAGGTAAAGTGACAAGTGCAGTATTTCCTCCAAGGGAAAGTGCCAGGAGAGGGGGTGGTTTGGGTGGGAAGGGACGAATTGACCAGGGAGTTATGGAGGGAGTGGTCTCTGCGGAAAGCCAACAGGGGAGGAGATGGGAAGATGTGGCCAGTGGTGGGATCCCATTGGTAGACAAAAAAGCTGGAGAAAATCGACGGGTAAGGCAGCATCTATGGAATAGACGACGTTTCGGGTCGAAACCCTTCTTCAGATTGATGTCGGGGGGAGGGGGGGGGTGGTCGACATGGAAAAGAAAGGTAGAGGCGGAGACAGTAGGCTGGGAATGGGAGGGGAAGGAGGGAGAAAGCAAGGACTACCTAAAATTAGAGAAGCCAATGTTCATTTCGCTGGGATGGAAACTACCCAAGCAAATATGAGGTGCTGCTCCTCCAACATGTGGTGGGCCTCACTCTGGCCATGGAGGAGGCCCAGAACCGAATGGTCGGATTCGGAATGGGAAGGGGTGTTGAAGTGTTGGGCCACCGGGAGATCAGGTTGGTTATTGCGAACTGAGTGGAGGTGTTGTGTGAAGCGATCGCCAAGCCTGCACTTGGTCTCACGAAGGTTGATCATACACTGAATAATCCAACCACATTTTTGTTTGGAAGTGGAAAGAAATAATAAAAATTGCATTAATTGCAATGTGTAAAAAGAGTTGAGATACTGTATTATAATGTTGCTGCATGTCATTGTGGTATAAATCATGTCTTGATTGGTGAATATGTTTAGTTTGTGACTTTATTTGAAGCAGAAACAATATGTGAATGCTTCATTGAGCTTAATTCCGAGTGATAACTACGCACTTCATCCGAGCACATTATTGCACGCGTCATGTAAGTCATCTTAAATGACCACCTAAACTGTAATTTGGCAACTTAAAAAGCTGCCAAGGTTGCCCGGCTGACAACAGAGAAAGAAAATTAAGTGAGAGTCCTGTGTGATTAAGTGAAAGTTGTATAATATTTTTGACACTATCATGGGCCTTTCTTACATATGCTGTCACAACGCACTGTAGTCTCTAAACAACCCTTCAGAAATTTTTCTTGCCTCCATTTCAGAATAATAGTGTTTCAAGCCAATAACTCGACACTAGCACTTGCAATAAATAAATAAATAAAAAGTGCAGCTTCCCAGCCCCTTATCTCATTGGCCACGCTCGGCTGGAAATCGGTGTCACTCTGGTGGACCATCTTCCTCTAGTCGTGGGGGTGGGGGATTGGGAGGGGCCTCACAAGTAAAACAGCTTAGGGCCTCTCTTCATCTAAATCTGGCCCTGCGCTTGAAGTACTACATTGGTGAGTATTACCCTTGGAGACTACGTTACATTTCTGGCCACCCAGGATAGGAAAGATGCCATTAATCTGGAAAGGGTGTAGGAAAGATTCACAGGATGTTACCCAGAGCTGGAGGCCCTGAGATATAAGAAGGGACAGAATGGGATTCTTCCATAGAGGGTAAAAGGATGTGGGGTGAACTTATAGATGTATATTAAATCATGAAGGGGATAGATGCAGTGAATGGTCACAATCTTTTTACCCAGCGTAAAGAAGTTTAAAACTGGAGGACATAGATTTAAGTTGAGAGGAGAAAGGTTTAAAATGGACCAGTGAGGAATCTTTTGCTCACCGAAGGTATAGGGCAAGTATGATTACAATGTTTAAAAGACATTTGGATAAGGTGATGGATGGAAAGGGTTCAAATGGATATGAGCTTTACTCAGACAAATGGGAAGAGGTTGGATAGATATCTTGGTCTGCATGTTGTTTTTCCTTCATAAAGCCAAGTATCCTGAAATGTTTAATTCCTAGCTTTGATCATTTTGCAACCGTCTCTACGATGGCTATTCAATATAGCTATTTATTTCCATCTGTGTCATCAATTGTCTATCTTGTAATGAATTTCACATGTATTCAGACAAAGAGCCTTCCATTTTGTCTTTTTGATTTTTTTTTTCCTTTTCTGACTCAAAACAAGAGATATGCCATATCCGTTCTTGACAGTGTCTGGTCACAATTACTCATCTTGCTATCCTACTCTATCAGTTTAATGTTTTGTTTTAACTTAAAAAATTTCTACTCACCAAAACCCTCTGATTACCCCTCCCATCCGTTCCCTTCCTCCCTACCCCCACTTTGCCTGATCAGCTGTAACAAATTATCGTAAACTCATGAAACAATCTAATGATTAATGATTATTTATTCAGAGTTTGTTATTTATTCACTCACGTAACAAGTCAATTTTATTGGCCATCCCCATTTGCTCTTGAGAAGCTGCTAGTGAGCTGTTTTCCCGGACTACTTCAGCTCTTCTGCTGAATGTTTTCCCACAATGTTGCTCAATTGAGAATTCCAGGGAGCAACAGACTGATGAATAACTGGCTATTGAAAGCAATTCAACTACAGACGGCACAGCAGCACAGCCTGTAGTGCCGCTACCTCATCACGGCAGAGACCCGGATTTGATCCCGACCTCGGGTGCTGTCCATGTGACATTTAATGTTCTCCTTGTGACCGTGTGAGTTTCCTCCAGGTGCTCTGGTCTCCTCACACCTCCTGAAGACACACGGGTTTGTAGGTTAATTGGCCTCTGTAAATTGCTGCTCGTATGTACTGAGTGGATGAGAAAGTGGGGTAACATAGAACTAGTGTGAGTGGTGGTCAGTATGAACTTGATGGGACGAAGGGCCTATTTCCATGCTGTAAATCTAAACAAGCTAAAAAAACTAAAACGCTTTTCGTCCATTTGTTGAAGATTAAGAGTAGCCCAGTTGCAATTTTGCTGCCTTTTTGGACTGTACTTGACAGAAAATGTTCCACCTTTGTGAATTGGCTGGCTTCTATGTACGTTGGGATTTCTCGAGGGGGCCAAGTAGGATCATCCAGGATCATCAATACATCTCAATGAAGATGCTTACCAGTGCCTTAACCTTGTGTTTTGTTTTCACAATACTCAAATCCACCACTTATGAACATATGGATTTCAATGTTTAGAAAGGAACTGCAGATGCAAAGGCAGCATCTCTGGAGAAAAAGGAAATGTTGCCTGACCCACTGAGTTGCTCCGGCTCTTTGGGTATATCTTTGGATTTAATGTAACTATTTCCCTCCGCTAGATAGTTGTGTGATTCCTTAGCTCTGCCAAAAGGGTGTTAGAGCTTGGTGGAATAATAAGTGAGGTCTGCCTGGCTACGTGACTGTGATTTGTGGCAAATTACAACTGTACTGCTCCTGTAGGGCCAGAGAGATGACCTCATGCTGACCCATAGTTTATACATACTGCCAACCTGTTTCATGTTAAAGTCACTACATTCCTTTCAAAAATAAGTGATGGGAACTAGGTTATTGAGATAGACAATCTGTCAGATCCAAGGAAAATATTCCTTCTCTCCACCTGTGGCTTTAATGGTCTGTGACACAAACAATCAACTTCAGCTCTTCCCTTAAAATTTGTTTTCATCAGAGTGCACTTTCAAGTAATCAAGTTCTTTTTCCCCATCCTTTTTGTGACCTAAGGGCGGCTGAGGTCAGTACAATGGCAATCACCATGAGCCAAACAGGTTTGCCGTGTAACCTATCATATTACTGCGGTGGCATTTACTACAATTTCTGTTCATATTTTGCATGAGTAGAATTTGTGAAAATGCTCCTTTTTAGTCAAAAATTATTCTCATAGAAACATGTGTTAAATCCCTAGTCTAAATAAATCAGGTGGCTTAATATATTACTTAGTAGACTAAATAAAAGGTATCCCTGGATATAAGGCAGCATGCACATGCATGGACATTCTTGCTTCTAGCATAGCTCATTCCAAAATTACTTCCTTGCTGCTGATGTTCAATTCAAGTAACACTAATGGCAAAACAAACCCACACAAGGAAGATGGCATACATTGATTTTCTTCTCTCTTCTCACGTCTTCGGGAAATAGAATGGCCAAAGGATCAGTTTGATAATCATAAATTAATCATTGAAGGGTCAGAAGATAAATATTCACATGAACTCTGAGGGAGAAGAGAAATTTCCAGAGTGTTGGGTATGAGGTCACTTCCTCCTCGATAACCATCAGCACAGGAGCACCTCAAAGCTGTAGTGTCCAGCCCTGCTCTACTCACTCTAACTCTACACCCTTGACCATGTCGCTGGTCACAGTTCTCATGCCATCTTTAAATTCACCAATAACACCACCATTGTTAGGGCAATTAAGAATAATGATGAGTCAGAGTATGGGAGAGTGTTCGATCATCTGACTGAATGGTGCCAGAACAACCTTGCTTTCATCATCAGTAAAAGCGAGGAACTCATTGTTCACTCCAGAAGAGGAAGACCAAGGAACTACAAACCTGTCTTCATCAATGGGTCAGTATTGGAGAGAGTCAACAACTTCAAATTACTGGGCGTGCATGCCTCTGAAGATCTGCCCTGGACTAAGCACGTAATACGGTCATAAATGATTGGAGCAGAATTAGGCCATTTGGCCCATCAAGCCCACTCTGCCATTCAATCATGGCTAATTTGTTTCTCCCTCCTAACCCCATTTTCCTGCCTTCTTCCCATAGACCCTGACAAACGTACTAATCACATTGATGCAATTATAAAGAAATCCCATCAATGCCTTTACTTCCTTTGAAGATTGAGGACATTCAGTTTGTCAATGAACATTCTCTTGAATGTCTCCGGATGTACAGTACGTAGACAGCATATTGATTGGTTGCATCACCACCTGGTTCTGCTACTCGAACACCCACAAATGAAGGAGATTTCAAAAGGTGGTAAAAACTGCCTAGTCTATCACGAGTACTGACCTCCCCACGATAGAAGGGATCTACAGGAGGCACTGCCTCAAAAAGGCAGCCAGCATCATCAAAGACCCACACCACCCTTGCCATGCTATCATTTCACTCCTGCTATCAAAAATAAAGTACAGGAGCCTGAAAACTGTAATGTCCAGGTTCAGGAACAGCTTCTTCCCAATAACAATCAGGCTATTAAACACTACCAACTCCAACTAAACTCTGAACTATGGACTGCCTTGCTTGCACACTAGGGACTTCGAGATTTGTTGTTTGAACAATTTTTTTTTGTATCTATTGAACGTTTTTTAAATTACATTTGTTTATTATATTATCTATTGCGTAACGTGTTGTCAAACCTATTGTGGCTGTAATTAAGATACATATGGACATAAAACACTCTTGACTCTCTTGAGTCTTGACTCTAGACAGTTGTGCCTTCTGGATTCTGCTCAGTTTGCATAGAACCAATACACTGTATTTTATGCTTCTGTTTTGTACCCATGCAAATTTCAACCAGCTGGCATTATAGAAAGGTGCTGTGTTTATATCTACAAATGCGCCACTTGCCCTTTCAATGTAAATGATGTTATTTATTACATGACACTATCGGAACAAAGTTAAGGATAAGCCTCCACTGCTTCCCAAGGCACACAGGGAGATGTCATTCCTTCATATCTGATAGATCAGCTTTTATTTCACTAGACAAGCTCAGGGCTGACTGCCCTGTCCTCAGGGGTTTTTGTAATCCATTCATTCAGGATGATTTTGACAAAGCCATTCCGAAGAAATGGATTTCTGATCAAGGTGAACTTAAGTATTTTCTACAGAATTTAATTAAACTTCTATGTTACTGCGGATATAGCATTGGAACTGCGCATTTATTTCACCATAACAGGATTAGTATGAAAAAGTTTTCAATGTTAATGTTTTGCTGCTATCAGTGCCTAAATGATATTAGTATAATGAAGTGTGAATGCTTTGTATATTTCCATAACATTATTTTGTCAACTTGAAACATATTAACAGTCTTTCCAAGCATCATATTGATGGTAAAGTGCCAAAAGTCTGTGATACATAGAGATCTGTCAATAAGGGTTAGCATCAAAGTAGTTATAAACTGTAAGAAAGAGAGCGTGTTATCTTTCTAACTTTATTATTTGGTGAAAACTATTTGAAATCCAGCAGAGTATATTCAAATATGTAGAGATCCCTGTACAGTGACTGATAAAATGGCTAGGTTACTGAAGAGGACCTTGGTGCAAATTAAGCTGTGGCAAAATGTTAAATGTAAGTTTTTAGAAACAAATAAATAGAACATTGATGCTTAAAAATAGAAAACAATTAAGAATAAACTGCAGAATACACAAAATATGGAATCAATAAGTATGTGTGGGAAATGGAGTGGGACAAATGGATGAATAATTTGTGGAGCGTCATAACAGATGGTGAGCATTACCTTTGAACTGAAATGGGCAAATGCTTTAACTATATAAAATGAAATATGATATATATTAGTTGAATTATCACAGAAAAATTGTAATTTAGTAAATAATTTGATTCTTAATAGTTAACGTGTCCTTCATGCTGGGTCAATACTTTTTGCTCGTACCAGTGTTTCCATTATTTCTCGTCTTGGTCCATTGCATTCCTCCAGTGACCACTTATGTTGTGCTATCTCTCAATTGCTGTGTCTGGCCATTTTGTTCTCTGTTGTCCCAGTTGTCTCTTTCCTTCTGTTTGCAATGCAAAATCTTTCAGAAAACACATCTGTCCGATATTATGAGAGCATATCCCAACCTGCTGCATTTTCACCAAAGCTTGACAGCTCCATACCTTCTAACCTTTTTTAATTGTTTATTTTTTTAAATTGTCAACCCAAACTACAGTTAGTTTTAACAATGTTTTTTTTCATTTGCTAAATATATATTTTACTGTCTGCTCTGTTGCTGTATTCAAATTGAATATGGACTGACTGAAATAAGTAGCATAGTTAGAATATATATATATATTTACATATTTATTTCAGCTTTATATTCCAACTATGCTACTCACTGAAAAATAGTCTTTGGCAAGGGTTGCTGTAAAATAGATTTGGCCAGTATCAACCCACAACAGGGGATCATAGTATAAAAGTGTCTTCAATGGAACATAAATTGACACTAAATTGTCAGTCTCACTCAAGCAGATCATAAGGGCAGCCAGTGTGAGAAATGGAAATGGAAGAAGTTATTGATGGTACACAAGTATGTTCTTCTCAGTTTGTGGTTTGACATGCAATTTAAAAATGCTTCATGGAGACACAAGAGACTGCAGGTGCTGGAGTCTTGAGCAAAACACAAACTGCTGGAGGAACTCAATGTGGGAAATAGACAAATGATGTTTCGGTTCAAGCCCTTTGCTCAAACTGAAGTTTGTCTTTTGCTTGAGTTTGCTTGAGTACCTGCCAATACGAGGTTTGTTAAAGTTAAAGATCTTTATGAAAGATCATTGTTGCAGATATTGGAAACAACTTCTCAGTCACAGAAGTTCACAATTTTCACTTAAAATAACCCAAGAATTCTTCAAATTACCTAATATCAAACTTGCTGTACTGTATTTCATAACTCCCATTTTTATTTCTATCTAGCTTATTTTGTCTACATTCTCACCTTCTAACTGCTCCCATTTACTGCTGAAAAATCAATCTGAAGAAGGGTCCTGACGTAGAACACTGTCTGCTCATTCCATCCTCAGATACTGCCTGACCTCCTGAGTTCTTCCAGCAGTTTGTGTTTTGCTCAAGATTCCATCACCTGTAGTTTCTTGTGTGCTCCTATTCACTCATTGGCTGGATAGCCTTGTTTACACCGTATCCCAGGTTTTACCCTGCCAGAGATGTACAAGTCCATCACCCTTCCTATAGCCTTTCAAGCTTCATTTGCCCCCTTTTCATTTCCAATGAAGGATATCCACCCTTAAACTTTGACACTGCTTTTCATCCCACAGATGTGGCCTAACCAGTTGAGTACGGCATTTGTTTGCTTCTCTTTCTGGATTCATGTATAATTCTTACTCACAAATAGCATTTTGGAGAAGGGATGATAATGGATTGACTCATGTTCTCCTCAGTCCACTGCTTAACATGGTCAACTTCATAAGCAAAACTCAATAAAAAATGAAATTAGAAAGAAAAGCAAGGAAAGAATGACTTAGCAATTAATAGACTGAATTAATTCTCCATAAAGATAATTATAAACACATTGCTCTACATTTAATCTTAAATTAGTTAGTGAAGTAAAACTCTTAAAAAACACATTTTTTCATATCCTGTGGAAAAAGTGCATGTTGAAAGAGTACCAACTTTCATTTCAGTCAAGTAGGGTAAATACACAATGAATGTAGTTCAAAGCTGTATTGTTTCTATTGCAGTTGTTTAAATTGTTAAACTTCTTCCTTGGTTATCTGTGTTCCCTTAAGCTGTGAAAGGGTTAAAAATTCATGCTGTATAGGATTCATAAAACATGGCATAAGCTATTCAGCTTCTTCCAATATTCAGTTTGAATCTTAATTTTTAATATCCAGTCTTAATGCCAAACATTTTATGGAGCAATAAAAATGACTGTGACTGATATTTGCAGTATGCCCCATATTTTAATATGCCCTTCTGCAGTAATGGACCCATATTCCACCATATTCCAGAGTACACTAATGATTGCTGTATTTTGCAGCTTTTGGAAATGACCCATTTTTTGACTTAAAGAAGCTTAATTTGTTGCGATTAATGATAGAATTGCTAACTCTCAAGATTTTGCCATCAATCTACACAATAAGTAACTAAAAGGCATTATTCTAAATTAGTTTAATGTTGGCTCATATTCTTATAAACCAGTGAAAGCCACTATTGTCAATACAGACAGGCTGAGTAGACTGCAGCTACTTATTCCTGACTATATGCAGTCTGAATCAGAGACAGACCACATAACGTTAGGACCAGCTAGATTAGAGAATTGAATCCCTGATTATTTAAATATACAATCAATTTGAGAAAAAAAGCAGCGTTTCATGATCTAATAATACCATTAACAGCATAAAGCAATTGCATAAAACATTTTGTACCTACGCCAACTTGCTTGTCTATATGAAGTAATATAAGTGTTAATAATCAAAAGAAATTAGAGGAAGAAGATTCTATACACATGTCAATTCCTCCATTTCTGCACGAGCAGTAACTAAATATAAAGTTCCTCAGTTTCAACCTGCCATCTCCTTGTTTTGTTTGCTACTTTACCCTATTCAGACATGCCTGTAATGGCTTTCTCTATACAGTACATACAAAGTTAAAATTGATACATGTTGAAAACTTGATAATATATTTTACTACTACTACCAGCTACACTGTGGAAATAATGACAGGACAAAATGAATTACATTTTAAGAAATATCTGAAAGTAATTCTAAATTCCTGGTATCAGAAATAATGATGCAAGTTAATATGGGTATGTGCTATGGTAGAAAAACAAGGAAGTTGCTTGCACACTGATTGCAAAATACTGAAGGGAACAGATGAAGAAACAAGAAGTAAAAGTTAATAAATCCTTGAAAATGGAGTTGTGGAAAAAGTTAAAATAAGAAACAGAATTCAGGTTTTATAAATAACAATGCAATGTACAAACAAAATCATAAATGCATAAAGAAATTGGGAATATATCATACGTAGCATAATATTTGCAATTTATCATAGAAAGTATTTCACGCCATATCATTCCGTACATTGCATACGTTCATCAGAATGATGATAAAAATAGAAAACAAGCAGAATAAACATGAGAAGGTTACTAGTTTAAAAGTGTCACCAATGGTCGAATTGTAACCATTTGCCTGTCTGCAACAGAGAGGGTTTGATTTTGCTTGGATTTTTATATCCAAGCATGAATGTGCATCTATGGAGGGCATTAGGAGCCTTCCACTCTATTTGTAGGATTGCCATCCTGCGTGTCTATTTTCGTGGCTTTATGTTCTGCAAATATATTGAATCATAGAATCAAATAATGTTACAGCTCTCTAGATGGCCACAAGTCCATGCTCGCTCCCACGAGAGTAATCCTGTCGATCCCACTACCCTGCTCTGCGCCTGGACCTGATGGTATACCCGGTTGAGTTCTCAAAACCTGTGCAGACCAACTGGCTGGAGTTTTTGCGGCCATTTTCAAGCGCTCATTATTGAGGTCCGAGGTTCCCACCTGCTTCAATAAGGGCATCAATAATACCGGTGCCCAAGAGGAGTAAGGTGACATGCCTCAACAACTATCGACCAGCGGCACTAATGTCCGTGGTGATGAAGTGCTTTGAGTATTTGGTTATGGCACATATCAACTCATACCTCAACAAGAACCTCGACCCATTATAGTTTGCCTACCATCACAACAGCTCAACAGAGGATGCGATCTCCCTGGCTCTCCACTCCACACAGGACCACTTGGACAATAAAAACACTAACTTCAAGCTGTTGTTTATAGATTACAGCTCGGTGTTCAAAACCATCATCCCCTCCAAGCTGGTTACCAAAGGGGTCAGATTGAAAACCTGCAGAACCATCACCAGGAGGAGATTCATCATCAGTCCTTGCAGGATGAGGTCAACAATGACCCGGACGACTAGGCTTCTCATTGTGCCATGTGGCTACAGAATCTCAATAATGGAGTCAAGTAGTCTGTAATCATGTGTGGAAGTACTGTATGCATATCAATAAAGATTCTATGACACCTTTTGCTTTGTGGGCTTGCCTACTCTACAAACACCCTGGTTTATTGGTTTTGGTTCTATAAACGGCAAGAGGCACAACCACTGCAAATTATATAATCTACTGGGTTGTACACTAACTGATACTTTGTATTTATTATTTTTGCTTGATCAGGATTTACTTGATAACCAATATATGTTTCCTGTAATCTACGGTGTTTGTATATGAGCTTGTACACCAAGTGAGGACGCTGGGTGCTGATGTGGCTCGGCGGGTTGGGTAGCATCTCTGGAGAACATGGTTGGGTGTCTGGACCCTTCTTCAGACTGATTGTTGGGATGGTAGGACACCCCACACCTGTGTCCACTTCTCACTTGCCTGGCTTTCCAGATCTATTCCAGATTCTTCCATCCACCTCCCACTGCAGTCGGTCTGGGGAGGGGTCTCGACCTGAAACTTCATCCGACTTCTTCCGAGATGCTGCCTGGCCTGCTGGGTTGCTCCAGCACTTTGTGTCCCTTTTGATGAACCAGCATCTGCAATTCCTGTGTCTGCACAGCACCAAAGGTAAACTAGTGTGTGATGTTCTATATCACATAATACTGTTGAATGGCTGTTTAGCTTGCTCTTTAATGAAATGGGTCTTTGCTTAATTAACATTTAAATAAAGTGGTAGTTCTGGGGTAAAAAAAGAGCTGGTTATCAAGCTCACGGAACTGGGTCTCTGTGCATCCTTCTGCATTTGGATCCTCACCCACTTGTCTGTTCGAATTGGTCAAAATACATCTTCCTCAGCCCCCTGCTTTACTCACTCTATACTCATGACTGTGCAGCCGGACCCAGTGCGAACACAATCTTCAAGTTCGCCGATGACACCACCGTTGTTGGACGAATTACAGATGGTGATGAGTATAGAAGTGAGATCGACCGATTGACCAAGTGGTGTCAGCACAACAACCTGGCTCTCAATATCAGTAAAACCAAGGAACTGATTGTGGACTTTACCAATTGAAAGATGAGGACCCACAATCCTGTTTATATTAACGGGATGATGGTGGGGAGAGTCAAAAATCTGAGTCAATTCCTAGGCGTGCATATTTCTAAAGATCTTTCTGGACCCAGCACACTGATGTAATTATAAATAAAGCGCATCAATACCTCTATTTCATGAGAAAATTACGGAGATTCTGTATGTTAGAGAGGATCCTCTTGAACCTCTACAGGCGTACAGTAGAGAGCATATTGACTGGTTACATCATGGCCCTTTTCGGCAACGAATGTCTGGGAGCGGAAAAGACTACAAAATGGTGTGAACACTGCCCAGTCCATCATCGGCTCTGACCTACCCACAATTTATAAATAGGAAGGAATTTATTGGAGTCGCTGCCTCAAAAAGGCAGCAGCATCATCAGAGACTCACACCATCCTGGTCACACACTCACTTCACCATTGCCATCAGGAAGAAGGTACAGGTGCCTGAAAACCAGGTTCAGGAACAGCTTCTGCCCTACAGCCATCAGGCTATTAAATACTACAACCTCAAATAACCTCTGAACTACAATAGACTATTATTATTATTATTATTGTTATTATTGCACTCAATTGTTTGTTTTTTGAGTATATATATGTACTAGGCTAAGTGGGACCCGTTGGGTCCCAGCATCACACGGGAGGGCTGGTCCCCCAATGCAATATTCCACCTCTGCACCAATTCCAATATTGGTGGCCAGTTGGGGGGGGGGGCTTTCTGGAGTGCTAGTATGGGTGTTGTGTGCTGAAGGGACTGGTTTCCAGAGGGCTAATATGGACATTGAGGGCCGAATAGATTCTTGGGCTGGCGGCTCAGTCATTCAAGCCTGTTGTGCTGGCAGATCACTCACCCACGGCTGCTGGGGCCACAGTTGACTCGCGGCTATTCCTTGAAATTCCATTTCAAGCAGAGTGCAAGTGCACCAAATTCAAGTCCAGTTTCATACCATTTCAAGCAGGGTGCAAGGCCACTAAAGACAGCGAGTCGTGACCTCTCCCTCCCCCATCTTGCAGAGACTGAGCCAGGCCCATACTTCCGGGATTTATAGACCGTCACCCTCCCACCAGCGTGGCCTTCATGGCGTGATTGACAGGAGAGAAAATCGCAACATTTTTTAAACACTAATAACTCTTTTATTTTTCATAGATGGGGAAAAACCTTTGCACCTGATGAGTGGAGGGGGACTCAAAGTAAGATGGCCAAAAATCACAGCCATACGTGATAGCGATTTTACTAAAATCAATATAATGCGCAAACAGGAAGTGGTCAAGATTAGACTTTTAATCAGATATAAAGCGAGGCAGCTCTAATTAGGCAAGGCAGTTCTAATTAGGCAAGGCAGCTCACTTTAACACTTTCAAAACCAAAGGCAAGACAGCTCGCTTTAGCACTTTCAAAACCAAAGGCAACACAGCTTGCTTTAGCACTTTCAAAACCAAAGGCAACACAGCTTGCTTTAGAACTTTCAAAACCAAAGGCAAGGCAGCTCACTTTAGCACTTTCTAAATCAAAGGCAAGGCAGCTAGCTTTAGCACTTTCAAAACCAAAGGCATGGCAGCTCACTTTAGCACTTTCAAAAGCAAAGGCAAGGCAGCTCACTTTAGCACTTTCAAAACCAAAGGCAAGGCAGCTCGCTTTAGCACTTTCAAAACCAAAGGCAACACAGCTTGCTTTAGCACTTTCAAAACCAAAGGCAACACAGCTTGCTTTAGAACTTTCAAAACCAAAGGCAAGGCAGCTCACTTTAGCACTTTCTAAATCAAAGGCAAGGCAGCTAGCTTTAGCACTTTCAAAACCAAAGGTATGGCAGCTCACTTTAGCACTTTCAAAAGCAAAGGCAAGGCAGCTCACTTTAGCACTTTCAAAACCAAAGGCAAGGCAGCTCGCTTTAGCACATTCAAAACCAAAGGCAACACAGTTTGCTTTAGCACTTTCAAAACCAAAGGCAACACAGCTTGCTTTAGCACTTTCAAAACCAAAGGCAACACAGGTTGCTTTAGAACTTTCAAAACCAAAGGCAACACATCTTGCTTTAGCACTTCTCTCTCTTGTTTATTATATTATTACAGTACTATGTTTACCTATGCTGTTGTGCTGCAGCAAGTAAGAATGCCATTGTTCTATCTGGGACACATGACAATAAAACTCTCTTGACTCTCTTAGCCAGGAAGTGATTCATTTGGCTAATTCCTGGGTTGAGCAGGTCATGAACAGCTGAGGACGTTAAATCTGTATTCTTTGAAATTTTGAAGAGTCTTATTAAAGATGGTATGGCAGCTTGGATGTTGTAATTTATCCGCTAGTAGGAAGGTTTTGAATGGGGAGATGTAATTACGAGATAAGGAGGCTGTCATATAAAATGGAATTTAAGCAGTTCCACTGGTGTAGCTGCAAATCTGCCCCATGATATCGAAGTCCTAATATCTATTTCACTTGATACCTGACCACAAGAAGTGGCTCAAGTAACATGTCTCATCCTTAAATGGCTCTATTTGAGACTAATTGCTGTAAAAAGTTAGTGAATTTACCTTGTTGTCTGTACTGTGCATGTCCTCTGTCTTCTTGTCAGCCACTGGAACAAACAGATAGCCCATTTGTAATGATGGCTGGCAGATTTTGACAGCTGCCGAAGTTAGAGGTATTGCTAAAAGCTTATCATTTCCAGGAAAATATGTGTGTGAACTTCATTCAGGAGGAGAGAGTTGAAGAAGAACAATGCACCAATCACATTGATTGATTCATGTGCAAGTGACATATTGGAACTAAGACCATTTTTCGCATTATTCACTGAAAGAATTTTCAAAAGTGTTCAGTCTTGAGGATTGACAAGGAATTTCTCTCTCTGCCATTTAGGACCCAAGGGAAAAGAGAAGAATTTCTCTGACCTTAAAGGGGCTGTCCCACTTGGGCAACCTGATTGGCGAGTTTAGAAGAGTTTGTAAATATGACATGTTGAAGACATCCTCGACTATGTAGAAGACCTCCTTTGATCTCCTTCGACTATGTTGAAGACCATCTTCGACTAGCTATGCCTAGCTATGACTAACTTCGGGAAAATTGGACATCGAATAGTGGAGAGTGAAGACGACCACCGTTGATCTCCTTCGACCTCCCTTCGAATATGATGAAGACTATCTACGACTACCCTCGACTACTTTTGACTACCTACGACTAACATGCTGACCTACTACGACCTACTACAACTAAACCTACGAGTAAAAAAAGTATAGATTTTTTCCATGGCGACCTTTTTTTATTCGCGGACATTTTTTAACATATTGAAAAAAACGCTGCGACCTAGCTGAGGCCTCAAGTACGCAGAGACCACTCTCAAGCATGAAGGAGAGTTACAAAGACATCCTACGACCTTATGTCAACCATGCTGCAAGTATGAGTTGAGGGCAAACTTGCCAGAACTCGCAGATTTGGCGATATCGTCATTCTTGTATTACTATTGTACTTGTATAGTCATGCTCCTACATAAGCATCATCCTGATGACAACACCCAAGCTTCATGCTGGCGATGCGATTATACTGTATTTGCCTCACCCACATTTTATTTTAGCAATGTTCCTATAAACACGTGTACATGTATCCCCATCACACATGCATTGTGCTGATGTTTTTATCAGACACAGGATTGCACCATCTTGCAGCTATTATCACACATGCATAGCCCAGATGACAAGTATTCAGCTGTTGACATTGTCAAAATAACATGCCCTGGTGAAATTATACCATTTCCTGTGCTTGTGGACATTATAAGCATTAGCCAAATAAGTTGATCAGACACATAGCACACTCACTTCATTAGCACAATCCCACTGCTCCGGTGACATTATGAGATACACATTCTGCGAAAATTATTGGGCAAAAATCAGCCTGGCCACGTTATCAAAATGCAACAGTTTGATGAGATGATAACACACATGCCGCAACCAGTTCTTATTATCACACAACCATTATCCTTCTGACGTTACCAACTACGGACATACCCAATGACATTATCACGGTTGCTTTGACCTAATGATGGTATAACAATTAATTGTCCTAATAACATATGCTGTATAACACATATTACTGCATACATATGTCCATATTGTCATGGTGAGATTGTCACACACGTATTAAGCTGGTGACATTATCACACGCATATATCCCTGGTAGCATCACATGTACATTGGTCGGGCGGCATTTTGTGTGCAGAATTGTTCTGGTGCCATTTTCACTTGTGTGTTATTTTGTGAAATTATCACACACACAAACACACTATAATGTGGTGACATTGCAATGTTCTGGTCCCATTATCATCCATTGCCCTGTAATGTTGTGATCTGCATATTTCCCTGGTGTTTTTATCAGATGCATATTCATTTGTTAATGGTAATATACATTACCCTGACATATATATTAAAAAATCACATTATTACAGAACCATTTTCCTGCTGACATTACCACATGCACATGAGATGTTATTGTGGGTGAATTGCCTAGTGGAATTATTAAACAAACAATGCCCAGGTCAAATCAACACAGGTGGCTTGTCCTGGTGGCATGCAGCACACACATTGTCCTGGGGGAACATCGCACGAGTATTGCCATGATAACATGACTACAATGTCCTGTTAATGGCATTGTGTCTGCAGGCTGACCCGGCAACCAACACAATGGGCTTCCATGGCCAGGTTACGAACTGCACTTATATCAACTGGGACTTGAAAATGGTGCCAAAATCTGCCAACTCTTGTACACTGTCTCAGTGTGCTATTCCTGTACACTGGTACTGAATCTAAGATGCGGTTATGTATTACTTATACTTTTACTGAACTGTATGCTTAAAGTAATTTCACTGTATCTTGAACCACTGAATCAGTGTATCAATAAAGTACCGTTGAACCATTGAACCATTGTCCTGGTAACAGTATTATATTGCCCACTATTATATTAAGAGTATCAAGGTGTATTGTGCTGATGATGCTATCAAACGCATTTTGTTCTGGTTGAAATTATTACATGTTGATCATCCTGATGATATTAACACCCAAACAGCATTGCTCTAATGATATAATTTCATAATTGTTCTGGTGACCCACAAGCATTAACCTGATGATGTTATGACACATCCATCAACCTATTGACCACATATTGCCCAGGTGACAGTATCAGATAACCCTTTCCAGGTGACACTACCACACACACATCATCACGACCATGTTATCACATACGCACCTAGAGGGTTATTATATAAACTTGTCTGAGTATTACAAGCACATGCACATGCCTTGGTAACGTTGCCACCCATGCTTACATCATTACAAAGACATTGCCCTTGTGATACCACATTCACACCACTCTGGTGATATTATCAAACGTGAGATGGACACAAAAAGCTGGAGTAACTCAGCGGGACAGGCAGCATCTCTGGAGTAAGGAATTGGTGATGTTTCAGGTTGAGACCCTTCTTCAGACTGAAAGGGAAACGATAATGTCGAGAGATAAAGAACAAAAATGAAAGATATGCAAAAAAGTGATGATGATAAAGGAAACAATCCATTGTTAGCTGTTTATTGGGTGAAAATGAAAAAGCTAGTGTGACTTGCATGGGGGAGGGATAGAGAGAGAGGGAATGCCGGGGTTGCTTGAAGTTAGAGAAATCAATATCCCACTGATTTAAGGGCCTGTCCCACTTTCATCAGGCTAGAAAAATGCCCCGACCTACTTGATGCCATGAGTACCTACAACTAGTATCACGATCTACCTACGACGTTCCTACGACCTCCTACGAGCTTGTGATGACCATGCGAGTATGAGTCATGGGCAAACTCGGCAGAGGTCGTGAATTAGGTTGTGAAATTTGTGATTGTAAACAGACATTACTGTTATCAGAACTTAACATGACACAAAAATAAAGAATGGTGGTATCAAACAAGGCAATCACTTCCTGAAAGAAAAATAAAACAGCCATTCTTTATCAGGCACTAACTTCCTGACCAGCCCCCTCTCTGCCCCCTCCCGCCTGCATGTTCTATAAGCTAGCTTATTCCACATGTCCATACCTACACCTCAACTTCGGCTATGTTCTAGTCACTTATTATTCTACATTTGCTCCTGTACTGGTTATGCATCAGTTGTAAAATGTACATTCTTGTTTTCAAATGGCATCATTGCTTTGGTCATGCCATTTATTTGTAATGTTCTAAGACCCAAGCTTTTCTTCCATTGTTTTCACACACAGAGTGGTGAGTCTCTGGAACTCTCTGCCACAGAGGGTAGTTGAGGCCAGTTCATTGGCTATATTTAAGAGGGAGTTAGATGTGACCCTTGTGGCTAAGGGGATCAGACAGTATGGAGAGAAGGCAGGTACGGGATACTGAGTTGGATGATCAGCCATGATCATATTGAATGGCGGTGCAGGCTCGAAGGGCGGAATGGCCTACTCCTGCACCTAATTTCTATGTTTCTATGTTTCTATGTTTCCATTCTGTCTGCTTGCCCAATCTTAGTTTTCACCGACCTATTATGCCTTTAGCTGTAATCCACTAATTTCTGGATATTTCTGGATATTTCTGCCTGAATTTCTCCCTCTCCTAAACGTTAACAGTAGCGGATATTTAATCTCGTTACAGAGTTTTAACTTTCAATGTTTCCTCTTTTTCTCTGTTTCCTAATTTCAGATTTTAGTTTCCAAACTTTCCTCTTTCTGTTTGAAGGCTTTTTTGTCCCGTCAGATTTGCAAACTTTATTTGAAAAGCTCAATTCTTTTTTGGCTCTTCCATTCCCTCCTCGTGACAAGCATGCTTGGATAAGCACTCGGGCCTGGTGGACAGCAGCATCGGAGGCCTGGATCTCCTCAGCGCAGAGGGAGAACAAGTAGGGAAGAAGACAGAGACGCTAAGACTTTTGCCTTCCACCACAGTGAGGAGGTGCCTGGTGAACTCACTGTGGTGGATGTTAAATATGTGTTTATTGTGTGTTTTGTTTTTTATTATATGTTATGACTGCAAGGTAACGAAATTTTGTTCAGACCGATAGGTCTGAATGACAATAAAGGATAATCTAATCTAATCTAATAAGTGATTTTAAAGCAGAATTGTTAACAATATTGCAACAACACTTTTCAATAGCTAGCAGTTAAAATGTTGATTACAGAACATAGAAGCAGTTCAAATTCAACCCAACTCTGTAACCTATCTTTCTATCAACTTTAAAAAGATTGGTGAGCTGTAAGTGTCTTTCTGTAAGGAAGCAACAAGATAGGGTGGTGAATAGCAAGGCTACATCCATGTCTGCCTTCTCTTGACCAACCCATGGCTATGTCAGCATAAGTACAGATCTTCCATAAAGAAAAATCTTGGAGTGTGCTGCAGCCAATTAAACGGATAAACAACGACAGAGTACTGATAAAAGAAGGTAGAATACACCTTAGTTCCTACTCTGTGCTGAATTAGGTTCTGCAGCAGTTAGGGTTCTAAAATTAGCTCCAGTGTCCCAGGATGGGGAGAATTATAGTAGCCAGTGTTTCCACTTTTAATTTGTCTAATGCTTTGGGTTGGACAGAGTATGATCACTGATTGAAGGCAGGATTGGTTCCTGCTGCAATGGCCATGCATGAAGAATTGTCACTTTGGCCAATTATTGAAGACGAGGGATCCCCATGGAACTGCACCTCAGCGGGAATTATTGCTTTCAGAAGAAAAAGGGTCTAAACAGTATATAAATACTTTCAACCTAGCGTCAATATATTATTAATATTGAAGAGAGTTTAAGCATTTCTACAATTATTTGGAATACAAAAATAGCAATTTATTATATTATCTAATATATGATAACTTATTTCCCCTAGGATATTATCTTTGTTCAGTTTATTTTCTGATTTGAAATGATCACCTAAAATTTACAAAGAAATACTTTTTGCAATCGAAAAATGACTAAAATGTATTAATCTTGACAGATGGAACAGTACTTTGGTTTTAAAAATTATTAATTATGAAGCAAAAGCTGCAACATGCTTCTTTAAAATGTTCATCTTGTTCATTCATTTTTGAACATGCTGCCAAACTGATACAGTGTTAAACAAAATACTTCAAATAAGCAGCAAGTTTTGCTTCAGTTGGGTTGCAATACTGTAGCAGAGTTGTACAACCAAATTTTGAGAAAGAGATACGAAATAGGGTTTTTAGTAAGCAATCCCACTTAATCCAATTCTGCCATGCTGTGAGAGATTCTGAGGTTTGAGGATAGTGACATTTGAAAAGAACAGTTGTGATGAGACAGCTAAGATGCTTCTATCCCTGCCAAGGCTTGTGGAACCCTATTTTCCATTACCTTGTCAGAACTCATCTCCCGCTGTCACGATGAAGAGATAAGTGTGAAGTGATGGAAAGTGTTGATCAGCTGGTCAGAGAAAGAAGACAGCGGTAAATGGATCAAGGCCTTTTCAAGAAGGATACAGTTGTTCTCAAGCTCTTAATCCTGACTAGTGGGCTTTGGCAGCACAAATGTTTTACCAGTGCACTAAGAATACAACAAAGTTCTGCTTCATTTTTTAAAAGCACTATTATTGCAGTATTAGATTGTAACTTTATGAAATGCAATTCCTTCCAGGGATCTTTAAGTCACTGAGAGAACTGCAGTATAATTTTGTTTTTAAATTAGGAGGAATGACAGCTATTTGTTATATGCAGGAAGGAACTGCAGATGCTAATTTAAACCGAAGATAGTCACAAACAGCTGGAGTAACCTAGTAGGACAGGAAACATCTCTGGAGAATGGGTGACTTTTCGGGTCTGAAGAAGGGTCTCGACCCGAAATGTCACCCATTCCTTCTCTCCAGAGATGCTGCCTGTCCTGCTGGGTTACTCCAGTTGTTTGTGTCTATTTATTATGTATTATATCAGCATGCTTGTTTGAAGGCTAAGCATAGCAAATCTTGTCTACCAATTCAGTATACATTAACTGGCTATAATAGTAAGATTAAGCAAGAACTTACCAGTTTGAGGAGTTACGATAAGGGATTACGCGAAGAAGCCCCGCCAGAGCGCCTGCACGTCATACTTCAAAGCAGCGGCATGAAATCACAGTAACTACAGTCTAAGTGATATAGTAAGACTCAGAAGACTAGAACTACCAGATGATCTTTGCGATTATGAGGGTTGGGAGCGGACGGCACATAATCCCTCATCATAACTAACTCCTCATGAAATAAAGATCAAACCTCAAACTGGTAAGTTCTTGTTTAATCTTACTATTTTACTTCTGAGTCACGTGAGTGACTACGTGAAGATTTCAAAGCTCTGTGATTTCATGCCGTAGATACAGTTCCATATGACACACTGCTTCGGTTGACACAGGATAAAAAAATAATGTATTGAACATTGTTTAAATTATACAATGAACGTCTTAAACAATAAAAGAACAGTAATAACCCCTCTTTTGCAGGGGAAATTACAAAGGAGAACTCAAACAGAACCCAAAACAGCATGCCCAAATCTTTGCATTGCGAGGACAGGTTTATCATAAATCGAGAAAAAGGTTCCTTCACTGGACCATCCTGCGGTGAGGGTTTGGTCTAATGGCACGTTCTGCGCCTTTGCTGCATACGTTGACGCCGCCCTGGTGTAGTGATTTAAACACATCAGTGTCTACTCCAGCATAATGCAAACCTGTTTCGGCCATCTAGAATAGTTTGTACTGACACCTTTGTATGAGGTTTTATGTGGCTGATGAGCATCGCTGTTTCAGAGCCTCTGAGACTCTTGATGACCTTGATATATTGGCTCAGGTGCTTAACTACACATAGTCTTAGGTCAATGGGTATTTTTTAAGCCTATTTTGGTTCCAGCCATCCCTGGCCTGCTCTGATTAGATCATATAAATATAATGTAATATTATCTACAGAAGAATGCATGCTGTCCAGTCATAACTTTTGCAATATCTGGACCCATTGCGCTGCCACTAGCACCATGAACATGACCACTTTGAGCGTTAACTTCTGGAAAGGAAGAAATGTAATTGGAGCCCTTTCCAAAAGCAGTGTGAGGTATACCCACGTCCCAGACTTCCGAATATCTAGGTCTTGGAGGGTTTTGTTAAAATACTTCTTATGAATTGGGCCACCAATAGATGAGATCCGGACCCTTGCCCTAAATAGGAGGACAAAAGCACTTTGAGCACTATAAATGGCACTATAGGTTAACTGCTCACCAAAAATGCAATGTAGCAAGGAACTCCAATACATCCGGTATGCCTGCAACATGATAAGATATATTTGACTATTATTAGAACATCTCCCATTTCTTAATATGAGATACATATCGTTTTTTAGTACTATCTCTCCAGGCCACCGTAATAACATTGACGGTCCTACTCGATAGTCCGAGTCCCTGGAACAGTCTGGTCAGAAGATACAAATCAAGAGATTAATATGCTCATGTAAAGGGGAACTCCCCTCCTGTCCCAGTGTGAACCAACAAGTTGCTGTAATTGTAGATAATCATGAATGGCTGTGCCATGTCTCAGAACCAATGGGAACCATGGCTGTGTGGACCAGTTAGGAACTACTAAATGCCTAAGTGTAGTCATGCTATATTTTGGTGAGACATTGGAGAAGAATGGGGAAAAAGCGTAAGAACATACGTCCCCAATATAGCGAGAATGTATCCTCCGCTACTGCCCCTGGATCTGGTTCCCATCACGTATTTAGGTAACTGGTGATTTAACGCGGATGCAACCGATCTATGTCTGGCAATCTATACCGGCTGACAATCATTTTGAAACTTTTCGATACATCATCCATTCTGTGTTGTGTTTGAATTTACGTGACCTGGTGTCTGCCACTTTCGCATTATCTCTACCTGGTAGGTAGATATCTGAGACCCAGATGTTTCTCGTAATGCACCAGTGCCAGGTGAGGTTAGCTAGATTGTCACAGAATAATGACCCAATTCCACCCATGTGATTGATATGCAAAAAGCTTTGGTATTATCAATCTGAAGCTGCACATGCAAATCGTGCATTGTTGAGCAGAATGCTTTAGGCCATAGAATGCACCCAGCAATTCTACGTAGTTTACCCCATGCCTCTGCAGGATTAATGTCTCTTTCACATTCCATCTGCCGCCACAGCTAGACTCGATATCAGTGGCTCCCCATCCCGAAACGCTCACATCAGTTTGTAAACTAAAGGTTATTGAGTCAGAATGTCTCTATACATTGCGAGACATTTGTTACAGTTTTGGCTGTTGGCAAAGTACTGACATGTTAATTAAATCAATGATGAACCCAAATAGCCAATCATTCTAAATTATACTAATTTGGATTTAATTAGATGGGTGAGGAACCTAACCTCTCAACACATGTGTGGTAGTTGAATATTATGCATCTTTCAGATCTATGGTTGCCATATAACACCCTTTTGATGCCAGTTGCAATACTGAATTTTTTCATTTTAAACCGTTTATACTGGACCTTAAGAGTTAAGTCTGGTTAGGCCCCGAATGACTCGACACCCACCATCATTCTTTTGGCTGGGGAATATTAGACACAAATTGTTGAGGCTGATATGCCATCCTTTCAATTACCCCTTTTTTGGAATAAAATACCAATTTCATCATTCATCTGCAGAGTTAGTGGTATTGAAAACACAATACCCGACTAGGTATATTTTGTACGGGTGGATGTACTTCCGAGATACCTTATTCGAGACCCCGAATACAGTCCAGTAAGAATAGATCTGATGTTTATGCAGCATCATAGAACAATTGCTACCTACCCCCGACCGGTGACTGATCTCCAGAGGATATATCCTGGATTTTCAATTACCCCTTCCTGTTCTGAAAGGGTATGGTTTTTGAGGTGGCATCCTGGTCTCAGGATGAGTTTTGATGAGGCCGATTGTTTTTGCCTCATTGTCCAGGTCTTTCCCTGGATATTAGAGGATCTGCGCAAGGCTGTGAACCGTGGGTTGAGCGTAGGCTGGATGGTTATTCATGCATAATGAATTCTAAAAAATGGGCATTACACAGCAGGGTCCATATCCTGCTGTGTTTAGATAGTGGTGCCCTTGTGCCATTCGCCCAAACACCATTGTTCCTGCTCCAACCAGGTTTTTAGGACTTCTGCAGCCTTAACTCATGCGGCCTCATGATGCGCTCCTTTAGAGCGATGCATAGTTGACAGGTGTTTGATATGTCTTGCAAAGTTTCCTCCATTATGGAGTCCCGGAACTGGTGAGAGGCCATATAATTAAATTGCTGACCAGATTGTCATCCATGGCTTCACCATTTCCCGCCGGTATGGCAAATTGCTGGCCACATCCGGCACACCCGGCGCATAGCTCATGTGCTTTGGTGTATGCACATAAGCAGTGACACCAAACTTCAGGGTCAGATTCATACTGCCCTGGCTTCTCCCGGCTTCTACTCACATGAGGTAACACGCAGCCCTAAACAAGGTGCTGCTGTTATGGGTTCCCATACAGACTCGTTGGCATATTATCCTTCATATGTGTACAGCTCTTCTGCTTGACGGACCTCTGCTAGAGGTTGCTGCTGAAAGCTGCTGGGGACTTGTTAACTGCAATTGTTAATCCTGGCTAAATTGGAGAGGCTAGGACTTCAAAATGGGGTAAAAGCTTCAAGGCTGCTGGGAGATTTGGTCAATTGGAATTGCTCTGTGCAGAGCTGGGACAAGCTGCAGAGTGGTGCCAGTGTGTCTGGAGCCTAGATACAATTTGCAAGTAAGAATCTGCAGACTGTTTCAATTAGGTGCAAAATGCATAACATGGATTGGATGGCTGCAAACCAGACTTACACATTGTAAATAATTGTAAATAATGTTGCAGAGTTCAACTTTGCTGAGTGTTGATTGGATGAGGTATTGAGCCTTGTCTGGGTTTCTGGCAGATCAGGGTAAATGTTTCTAAGTTGGCTTCCTTGCGAAGTCCGGTTTGAATACAATGTATTGAGCTGCTGTATTATTGGGTTGGGAAATGTCTGTTATGTATGGGGGTTAATGAATATCTGTAATTGGATTATTAAGAGACCACCCCCATGTGGTTCGGCCCCTCAAGGTCCCGGCACATATAAAAGTCTGCTGCCACGAGGACCAGAGTTGATCTTCTGGGAGAGCGCTTGGGACTGCATGACTTTCTGGAGTGTTCTCTGTCTGAGCGAGGCCTAGAGGGCTTGACAGGCAGATATGAGCATCAAACCCACGGTTGGATAGGTACAGTAGTTGAACTGTAATGCGATTTTGTTAAAATAAAGATTAGTTGTTTCAAGTGCTTGATTCAGTGTTTTTACTGAAACCAGACTGGAGGGAAGCTTAGAAACAAGCAATTTACATTGGGGGCTCGTCCGGGATCTCAAAAAACCCCCAAACACAAGTTTGCAATCAAGGGTATTGAGCTGTTTCTATTGCGAGTGCAGACATCGGGCGGATATCGGATGGTGCGGATTTCGCATTGGTTTTTGGCACTTCATTAGTCGGAGGGGATAGATCATTCGTGGGCTTCAGAAAGGGTCTAATTGAGATCATTAGAACTGAGTCTAGCAAGCACAGGGGAGTGGTTAGCACGCCTTTGCGTTAGGGGTCCATAAAACCAGGCTGGGGTTAGAGGCCCTGCTGGGGTTGGGTTAGAGGCCCTTTCCTGGGTTAGAGGCCCAAAACATTGGTCATAGTTGGCAGACTGCATCTGCTTTAACGAGAGCCAAACGCGCTTCATCGGGCGAGGAGTGGCCCAGGGTTAGACTTGTTATCCAAATTGGTGTGGTATTAAAATACAGGCCTGGCCTTCGATCGGATCTTTGCCAGGAGCGCGAATTGAAAAGGTGCGCTCTGAAAATTGGCATTAATAACTCACAGCGCAAAGCGGCTAGGCGCTGAATCCTCGGTGCCCAGCAGAGAGGCGTGTCTGCGTGAAGGTATTTGAGTCTCTCCCTGAAGTGATGGGCGAAGAAGCTCATAAAGGTACTGGGCTTGGACGGACAGGGTATAGATTGGCCAGAATACTCCAGTCTGTTCAAGAATTCAACTGGGCAATTTTAGTTTGATTTGTGTGCCCGTGTAGTAGAAGAGATACGCACTATAATTAGGAGTTCGAGTTCTAGTCTATATTTGCAAAGCTAAATTTTCAAATACTGAATTTCATATTGATGTTCTGCCAGTTAGTGGAATTTGAATTCCTGTATATAGAACTTCGGAGTTGGTGCATGTCCGTGATTGATTCCGAATTGCAGCTGATCAACAGTGAATAGTAACCCTCTGGTCGATTGTTGACTAGTACCTGATAGCGAAGAGTACCTGAGAGAAGGAATCTGATTTGCTTGATGAAAAGTAAGCCGAATAGCGAAGGGTACCCCTAATTCTCTCAACTTCGAGAGGAGCGATAGAGGTCCCCCTATAGAAGAGGGTTAGTAACATTCGTGAGGAAAAGTAGTCATTTAAGGAGTAGTACCCCTCAACAAAGAGTAAACTAGGAAGGGGAAAATCTTCGGTATCAGAGGGAGAGGTTCACTGCGTGATAACAGTGTGACGCGTCATCGAGATCGAGTGTTCGTGAACTGTGCGCTAGTGCTTGACATCATTTTGTAAATTGTAAATACCTAGCTTTTCGTATTGTCATAGGATCCGGATTTTGTAAATATTCTGTGTATGTAAATAAACTTAGAGTATATTAAAAATTAAAAGTTAAGATTTAGATCATGTTAAATCCGTGGACCGTCATTTGTGTTGCTGCTTGTGAGAGTGTTGACAGATTTAGAAATTTGAAGTAAGTGTGTGTTTGAGTTAAATATTAGTATTTGTTTAAGATCGTATTGTAAGAATCTGAATCAGGGTGGTTCGATCAGGGGTTGTACTCCTTTGATCGCTGCGTCCGGGGAGGAGTCATCCCGCTGATTGATTGCGCCATGAGGAAGATTAATTAGAGTGGAGTTTACTGGATGCTTATAGTTTATCTTGGGGTGTGTTTTGGGTTATTGAAGGGTAGGTGCCGACGAAAACTAAATCTGTTAAATTCGGTAAGAGTGAAATAGAGTCTGCATATCTTGAAGGGAGAGATATTTATAATATGCCAAGGTGTGCAGAATTCTTCGGAGTGGAGCGAGAGCCACAGTATTCCTCACAGAACTATCATGTTCCCAATTCGGAGAAACCATGCGCAGCTTGCGAGCAGGGCACATGGGAGGAGTCAGCGTTGTTTCAGCCCCTCCCCCTAAATTTAAATCTGAAGTAGAGACATCTGGGAGAGATCTTCTATCTCATATGATTGCCCCACAAGTGGAGGACAGTAGGGGAAATCAAGGAGCTAGAAGGAAGACTGCATCGACATGGGTGCCAAAATCAATTAGGGACTCCAGTAGCGGGAGGATGAAAGAATCCTTCTTGAAGTACCGAGATAGAATGAATAGCCTTTCAGAGGGTGAGATAGGGGGAGAGTATGGATGGATTGATCCGGACATGAATAATATCATTATGTCAGAGCAATTCACCGATGAAGGGGATTTAGAATGGACTCCCCGTAGACAGTGTGTTTGTAGGGAGATGCCCGCATTAGGTATGAATGTTCCCCAGACCACAGACATTCAGACCTCAAGGCAGCCTGGTTCAACGGCAGCTCGGAAATTAAAGGTTCAAATAAATGAAATAAGAACAGAAGAGGATAAGGAGGAAGAAGACCTCAAGGACTGGATAGACCTCCCATTCAGAGAACGGACCTTTCCTCGGTTTGGCTGGAGAGGTTATAGAGCAATCCATCCGAATCAGTGTTTCAGCTGCGGGGGATTGGGACACTGGAGTCGGTCGTGTCCTATGTGAGAATATTATCAAGAAAGAAGGGGCAGAGAAGGAGGCCACGGAGTTACAGAAACCGATGGATTCCAAGAGGGTACCGAGACTCTTGGGACCCTGAAGGTAGAGGATGAGGACACTGGCAGGGAGGTCAGGGGGCAGGGACATTTTGGCAATCCAACCCAATTTGGTAGCCCTAACCTGCCAGTTAACAGTAATATCATCTATTAAAATTAAAGGCTTCCTCACATGGCCTGAGAAACAGCACTATAAATCAGAAAGAACACCACCCCTTCGAAGTAGGAGGAGACATATAGAATCCAATTCTCAAGAAACCCTCACTGAAAGGAAGAAGCAAAACAGGGAAACATAGTAGGTAGCGTGAGAAGGAATGACAACTAAGGAATGGAAATGACACTAGGGAGAGAAGAAACAAACTTACTGTGCAGGAGGAATGGGAGTGGGGAAAGAAGATATTACATTAATGTGTTACTGAGCTTGTGCCTGCAGGACAGTATATCGATGAGACGCTATCTGGGGAGTGAGGTAAATGCATACACAGACCCCTTAAGAATGGGAAGAAGCCAGCAAAAGTTAATGTAGCTCCCCAGAAACAGGTGACCAGCAAGAGGAACTGATACTGTCCTGCCCCTTTAATAGATTTGGGAAGGCCAGCAGGCAGAGCAAGTTGCTCCTCAGTATCCCTACTCCCTTGTAATTGAAACTACCATCAGAAAAGCAGAAGAAGAGGACCTACCCTAGTGCCCAACTTTAATATCACCTAGCTATTGGAGAAAGAAAAGGAAGCAGATTAAAGTACATTTCAATCATCTTTGAAAGAAACAACACCGACGACCTATAAAGACTTTTGGGAGAAGCCCCACTTTAAAGGACTGACTTCAAATAAAAAACATTCCTCTGTGGTTAGGAGTAAAATACCTAATTTGCATCTAAATTATGGTTATTAGAAATGAATTTATACATTTTGGATTTGGTCTTGAAATTGGAAGGTAATGGATTGGAGGTACTTTAAATTTGAGATTTGGAATAGACTTGTGGAATCTGGTTTAGGAATAATTGGAATTTGATTACCAATTGACATTGTTATTATCTCATCCCCAGAAAGATGGACAAAGATGGGAAAGATTGGTCAAAGGACATCAAGAAGGATGGAAATTGGGAAGATCTGGTAACCTGGAATTACTTTGGGAATATGAGAGTTGGAATTAAAATTGGAATAAAAATTGGACTTAAAATTGAAAATTAAAATGGGAATTGAAATTGGAAATGGGAATGGTTAAAAGAGGAACAGTGAGCAGCAGGACTTCCTTTATTCTGTAGTTAATAACTAGTACCAGTGTGAACCCCTAGACAGAGAACGAAGCCAATAGAAAAAAAGCGAGAACCCCTAGACAGAGAACGAAGCCAATATAGTAAAGAGCCAATGGAGTAAAGAGCCAACATAGCAGAGAAGCAACATAGTTACGAGTTACCATAGTGAGGAGGCATACATAAATAAGAAGAGGTACTGGAGGAAAGACTTAGTAAATTGGAGGGAGAAACTTGAATAGGTATTGAGAATAGCAGCGTAGATGCATATTTGCCCAATGGATTTCAATTGTTTAACCCTTGATGGTAAAGCAGCTTCTATTATCAAGGTGGAAAGAAATTGTCCCTGGATTTGGCAGTCTTGATTGGATTTAGGATAAAATTAACAGCATATGGAAATTGATTGTTTAAATTTTAACAGCTGGGAATTCCACAGGAATTGGAATGGAATTGTATTATCGGCTACAATGCTGTGGAATGAAAAGGATCAGATGGACACTGAAATTTGAAATAGTAAATTGAAGGATGAGACTGAATTTGGAAAAATTGGAACATTTATCATGGTTTGCTTTAAATTAGAGTCACGCCTGTGGGGAAATCTGGGGACTGAACCCATCTGAAATGTATATGATTACCTGTCATCAGATGAGTATGATCAGACATCGTGTGAGTATGAAGAAGACTAATTAGTGTCAATCCTAGACTAATAAAGAGTATATTAGGGAACAAAATACGAATAGGGATCTAATAATAGGGTAATATAATAGGTTTGAATAGGGATAGTATTGCAGAACTATAGTGAATGTATGGGAAAGTGCATGATGGTAACTTGCTTTGTCCCAAGTTTTTCAGGATTTTAGGGTGTTAGGTTCGACTGTGGAAGGTGATGGAAGGGCAGCAACATGGATGGAGGGAATTCGCGCCCACAAAAACTCGAGAGGTGAAGACTCATCAGACGGAACTTGTGAAGTTATGCCCACGGCAACTCGGGATGCTTGACACGATTCTGGGAAGAAACATCATCATCTTGTGTTGCTGATAGATGGAAAATGTAAAGAACACACTGGTTAGCTGATTATTGAGCTATTTTGGTTATCATAAATGATGGGTTATCATATATGATTTAAAAAAGGAAGGAATGTTAATCCTGGCTAAATTGGAGAGGCTAGGACTTCAAAATGGGGTAAAAGCTTATGGCTGCTGGGAGATTTGGTCAATTTGGAATTGCTCTCTGCAAAGATGGGTCAAGCTGCGGAGTGGTGCCAGTGTGTCTAGAGCTAAGACACAATTTGCAAGAAAAGAATAAGAACATCTGCAAACCCTGTCAATTAGGTGCAAAATGCATAGAATGGATTGGATGGCTGCAAAACATGATGTACACCTTGTAAATAATTGTAAATAATGTTGCAGAGTTCAACATCGTAGAGTGTTGATTGGATGAAGTATTGAGCCTTGTCTGGGTTTCGGGCAGATCAGGGTAAATGTTTATAAGTTGGCTTCCTTGCGAAGTCCGGTTTGAATACAATGTATTGAGCTGCTGTTTTATTGGTTTAGGGAAATGTCTTTTATGTATGGGGTCGATCAATATCTGTAATTGGATTATTAAGAGGCCACCCCCTTGTGGTTCGGCCCCTCGAGGTCCCAGGACATATAAAAGTCTGCTGCCACGAGGTCCAGCATCGATCTTCTGGGAGCGAGTTTGGGACCGTGACATTTTGGAGTGTCTCTATCTGAGCGAGGCCCAGAGGGCTTGAGCAGGCAGATACGAGGATCGAACCCGCGGTGGGATAGGTACAGTAGTTGAACTGTAATGCGCTTTTGTTAAAATATAGATTAGTTATTTCAAGTGCTTGATTCAGTGTTTTTTACTGAAACTAGACTGGGGGGGGGAGCTTAGGAACGAGCAATTTACACAATAACAATTATGTGAACTCTTGCATAATAATGTTATACATAACAACAATGACTGAATTTCAAAAGTACTTCACAGGTTGCAATCAGATTAAGAACATCCTGAAGATATGAAGGCACTTAGAGGCACAAAGGCATAATGTATTTGTATTTCACTTAAAACATTTTTCATGCTATTCTAAGGCATCCAGAAAAAAAACCTTCTTCGTAGTTAGGAGGATTGCTCAGGTGAGACTTGTCATTTGAGTTGGAAAAATAAATCATGAGAATTTGCTTCCAAATTATTAAATCAATCAAATATTTTCAACATTGAAGAAATAGCATTGAATTCATTGATTAAATAGTTATTGATTTCCCTTTCTCCCATTCCCTACCATTCTGTGCACAGGAATGGGAAACCTTATGCTATCCTTAATAAGGACATCAAAGGTTATGGGAAGAAGGCAGGAGAATGAGCGGGAAACAGATCAGCTATGATTAAATAGCAGAGTAAACGATAGGCTGAATGGCTTAATTCTACTTCGGAGTAGCACAGCAAGCACCAGACTGGCAGGACAGAGCTCCTGCCAGCGGTAAGTTAAACCTGGAAGGCAAGTTCGTTTTTTCTTACCTGGGATTTTTTCAAGCAGAAGCCTCTCTTCACAGAGGTTTTCCTGCCAGTTTCAAAGCCCGACGAGTCAACCGGTTATGGACTGTGGGGAAACCCCAGTCCGACCGCGGAAGTGGATAACCAGCAAAAGGATTGGGTTGTGAGATAAGGAGCCATTGACAAGGCAGTCAGCGGCTCCCAGCCTGCGGGGATGCCGTGGAACGGCAAGGAAATAACGCCAGAGTCGCTGACAGTGCAGTCAGCGGCTCCCAGACGTCGGTCCCCAGGCAGGGAATAAAATTGGTGAGAAAGAACTCGTTCAGCCCTATTTGGACTCAGGTGAGTCCGGCTACAAGGGTTTTCTCTTAATAATACAGTTTAATGTATGTATAGTGTTTTTCTTTAAGTTCAAAGTTATAAGCAAAGTTTAAGTCATAAAAAGTTATTGTCACATGTACCTGACAATGACATTCTTGTTGTTTAGCACAAGTTACTGTGAAAGGTTAAAACGTATTTTAACCCTTCACAGGTAAAGCTGTACACTAAAAATGTTGATTTAGTGAACCTACACTGTAATAGGGTGGGCCTATGGGACAGGCCACGCCAGCAACGCCTGGGATAGGGCTGCTCCATGTGTAACAGCTCAGGCCTATGGGACAGGCTGTGGCAGCAATGCCCGACAGGGCTGCTTCATGAATGAAAGTGCCAGCCTATGGGAGAGCCGCGCCAGCAGCGCCTGATACAGGGCTGTTTCATTTGTAACATTGCAGGCCTACGGGAGAGCCACGCTAGCAGCGCCTGGTACAGGGCTGTTTCATGTCAAAAAGCGCCGGCCTCTACTGGGACAGGGTTGCTCAAGTTCACACATAAGTCTGCTACGCCCACGGAGGCGGGAGATGACTCTCCACCGGGGCTGGATAGCAAGGCCCACGGAGTCAGGGGATGATTCCTCACCGGGGCTGGTTAGTGCGTTTGAAACGACTATCCCAAATGCAGCAACTGTTGCATACAGTGCCACAGCAGGGCACATGCCAACAAGAGGAGTGTCAGCACCACCCTGAACAAAAAGGTGCCAGCAGCATTTAGTAGAGAACTGTTTGATAGCACCCTCATAGATGAGGATTAGTTCTGACACCGAATCTGATGGTAAGGTTGAGACAGAAGTTGCACCTCTGCTGGCTGTACCAGCAGCTCCAGTTGACAGAGCTGCTCCAGGTCTCCCTCTTGGAGGCAGAGACCAAGACGGGTCAGTATCCTGCTGACACTGAGTCTCAGGGTATGGCCGTGGGGCATACCCCAAGGGATGAAGGGCACGTGTCAGAGGTACCTTTTTTCCCTGCCAACAAAGTTGCCATCCCAGCAGAATATTCTATTCGGGTATAGGTCCAATGGGTTCATATCAATATAGGTATCCGGCGGAATGCCGCAGCATCTGTTTAGAGCTGCCTACGAATTGACCTCTCTGAGGAGGGAAGAGCAAAAGGTCAAGATATAACTGACTCCAGGCTCTAAAGAAGTCAATAGAACATACTGAAGCACATATGTGCTGGCAGTGAACAGCGCCAACAGGAGGATGTGAGAGCCAGCCGCCAAATCTGTTATTCAGGTAGGCCTATTCAACAGGGGAAGAAAACCTGGCAGATGAATCAATTAAGACCAACTGCGGGCAAAGGTCATCGTTTCAGAACGCACCCCAGGTGCTAATCGTCAGTAGGCGGTTCACTGGAGCTTGGGGCAGCATGATAGCTCAGAAATTCCATGCAATATATTGGCAATATAGTAGCTGTGCCTCAGCTCAGCAAATCAAGGAACTAATATCGTGCAAGGTGGCAACCTCTCAAAGCACATGTAGACCATTGTTAACAACCTTATGCTATTGTCAGCTGAAGCTACATCAGTCATAATGATGAAAAAACAGTATTCAGCATTGCTGAACATGACAATGAACTCATTTGAACTTGAACGAACTCGCTCCAGTAGTTTGGTCGGTCAAATTCAGTTATTATAAACTGATACTAAGGACTCTAAGGTGAGAAGTTCCGAATACCATCTCCAGTTGGAGGTATTGGAGGTTTGCATGAGTTACCAATTCTTCAATTTTTGTATTCAACTAAATGTATACACCAGATGCACCCAATGGGTAAGGGGCTATTGAGCGAATACACATATTCTACATGCTCAATTTCAAGTTCCTACTCTGTGATGGTGACATATGTTAGTCACATGGCAATCAAGTAAAAGTATCCTGTAATAATTACCTAACCTCCTTTGCCACTGGTGTATCATCCAGTTCAGATCGATGACAACACAGAATAGGTATTGGATCTCAAAGTATTATGAAAGTATGGTTCAATGCTAGATCGAATATCCACATGTTGGTGCATGTTTATTCACTGATTGCAAAAATATGTGGCACAACAGTGCGGTGAAATACATTCTCGCTACAAAAGGAGGAATGTTCTTTTATGTCTTCCTCCATTTTTGCCTCATTAGCCGGGTCTTAAAACAGTCAGCAAGACCTCACTTGGTTTTGTACTGTCGGAGTGGCTAAGCAGCCATGTTGCCTGCTTCATCAGGCATAATAATACAATGGTATACGGTTATTCCAAAAAACAAAAAGTTGCTGATTCAGACTGTGGTTCAGGAGACCGGCCTTTGCATAATAAAACAATTATTGACTTACACATTTTGAATGGATTGACTTATGGCTCAGGTTGTCACAGCAAGCCATGAATGTGCTCACTGCAGAGTGCAGGGATTGCATCCAAAAAAGCAGTACATTCCTATTGAGGGGATCGGAGGTGATTTTGTTTAAATGTTAATGTTACATTTAATACGGTACAGATTACTGACATCTTCCAGTTCATTCTTAAATGGTATTTGACAATGATTCAGTTATAGAGACACTACAGCTGCAACAAACGGGAACTACTCTGTCGGGTTCAAACCGGATATCGAGTTGTTAAAGCGATCTTGACACAAGTTCTCCCACTACAAGAATATGCAGTTGGTTATTGAAAATGTGTGAACATTACTTCACCAAGGGGTTCCAGCTACACCCTTAGTTATGGCACTAATATCAGCACAACGACAGCAAACATTACAAACACTGTGGCTAGATAGGATGGAATTGGCTGCAGGTGCCATTACATTTTACATTCTGATCTACACAAGCAGAGCAGACCAGGGGTGGCATGATTTAACATCATTTTCGGATACCCCACGGTCTCACGTCTATGTGGGAGGGCAGGCTTGCTATATTACATCAAGGCCACCAGAATCCTAAGAAGTGTGGAATCAGCATTGTTTATTAATCAACAAACAACTACACAAAGGAAGGTCGGTTCAGACTATTTCAAGGTGGCTGCAGCAGGTTCTGGGTTATGCAGGTATTAACACTGACGATTGTATATCTCATTCCACCAGGTCAGCATCAACGTCAGCGGCCAGGGCAATGGACATGCCCATCGACCATATCATTGCGACCGCAGGATGGTCAACTAAATTGATTTTCCATAGGCCGGTTACTGACCTGGGGTTTTGCCCATTCTGTTTTGCGTCCACCTTAGCCTCCCCTGAGTTACAGGGGTTGTTATTGATTTCTTTATACATTTGAATCAATATCATGCTTAATGCATTTTTGATTATTCCCTCATCCTGAGTCAATCGATGCAGTGAGACACCGAGATTTCGATCTGCGGCATGAAATCACAAAGCTTCGAACTCTTCACGGAATCACTCACGTAACTCCAAAGTAAAATAGTAAGATTAAATGAAAACTTACCAGTTTGAAGTTTGGTCTTGATTTTATGAGGTTACATTGGTGATTACGTGCCTTCCACGCCCAACCCTCTCTCATAAAGATCAACTGGTAGTTCTCGAGTCACGCATCTTACTATGTCACTTCGGTGATTGTTATTTGTGATTTCATACCGCTGCTTTGACGCGCGTGCGGCCTGGATGGCGTTCTTCATGTAATCACCAACGTAACTCCTCATACAATCAAGATCAAACTTCAAACTTGTAAGTTCTCGTTTAATCTTACTATTCTACTCCGATGTCTTATGGTCTCGGAGGGAAGTTTTTTGATGATTAAATTTGCAGAGAACTTATTTGCTGGCTTGAATTCAAGAATAAGTAGACCCAGCAAACAAAAATAGAGGTAGAAGAGATATAATGGGCAGCATGATGGCACAGTGGTAGAGTTGCTGCCCCTCTGCCCTGAAGATCCGGGTTCAAGCCCGACTACGGGTGCTGTCTGTACGGAGTTTGTACATTCTCCCCGTGAACGCATGGGTTTTCTCCAAGATCATCGGTTTCCTCCCACACTCCAAAGATGTACAGGTATGTACTGTAGGTAATTTGGCTTGGGAAATTTATAAAAATGTCCCTAGTGTGTGTAGGATAGTGTTAATATGAGGGGATTACTGGTAGGCGTGGACTTGGTGGGCCAAAGGGCCTGTTTCCATGTTGTATCTCTAAACTAAACTGAACTAAAGAGCCTAACATGCATTAACATTGTCATGCATGGCATATTAAACCTTCCCCATAATATCTCCAGGATTTGCTCTGTGGCACATCATGTTTGGAAAATTGAGAATTCTTTCATCTTTGTCTAAACATCTTCAAAGTCTCACTTGAATGATCTGGGTGAACTTTCCTCTCCCTTCCCATGGAAGAATGCCAGGTCTTTATTCTGTGCCTCTCTCTACAGGGGTGAGAATGGAGATTGAACATCTGGTGATTACAAGCATGAGCTGTGTGCAGATGTTTCCATCTGAAATGAATGACCAAGAGCAACATCTATCCCACTCGATGTTACAATTGACGCTAGTGTACTGCTGTGTTGCTTTTCAAATGGCTACATTCTAATGCATTATCTTGCAGTGGTATATTTCTGAACAGTGTTTCGGGCTGCTGTCACTGCATCACTTCACCGAGAACCTACAATATTTTTAGAACATTGTGTGTATCTACTATGCTTCGAGTGATTATTTTGCTGCATTACAAGGCAATTTCCTAATAGGTTGCTTTTGTTTATGGATCCAGCATGAAAAAAAGGTCCTTTGGCGCACTGAGTCCACGCCGACCAGCAATCACTCGTTCACACTAGTTCTGTGTCATGTCACTTCCGAATCCACCCCTTGTACACTAGTGACATTTACAGAGGCCAATTATCTAACTACCAGGATAACATGTCTTTGTGATGTGGGAGTAAACCCACGCAGTCGTGGGGAGAATGTGCAGACTCCAAGCAGAGAGCACCCAAGGTCCGGATCGATCCCTTGTCTCTGGTGCTGTGAGGCAGCAGCTCCACCAGCTGCACCATTGTGCCACCTATTAGTAGGCATTAAAATTTACCTTCACCCTTGTGCCCTTTCACCCATATCACTCCCTCTGGCTTTACATTTAGGTTCTCATCATCTTTCCTTATCTGACACCTTTTGTCTCCTTTTCACCACCAGCCTTTGTCAGTCATGTCTATTTGCCAGTAACCCCATCCCATCCCACCTCTCCTGTGTCCATCTGGCACTTGCCAGGCTTTTCATTGTTTTCTATTTGAGCTTCCCCCCCCCCCCCCGCCCCCCCAAATTTTAGGTCACTACCTTCCCTCTCTTCCCTGTGCATAACCTGGACTCACACCTATTTCCCTCCTCTAGCTTTACAGTTTGCAATTCTTCAATCCTTCTGTCTCACACCTTGTGCTTTTTATTTCTGCCCTTCACGTAACCATCTGCCTGCAACACACCCCCCCCCCCCCCCCCCCCACTCCATCATTCCATAAAAAGGGTGCTGACCTGAAACTTTGACTGTCTCTTTCCCTCTACAGATGCTGCCTGACCAACTGAGTTCCTCCAGCACTTTGTTTCTTGCTCAACTTTCATTTCACTGATTCCAAGCACTTTGCGCGACAGACTGGGAACTCTCCTGGACTGGATTTTTGGTGATAATTTTATGATGAAGATAGAAATATGATTGGAATAATTTTTTTTAAGAAAGTTAAAGATGTAGAAACACCATTGCCTAGAATTTCTTTAGCACTTAAAAATGTATGATGCGGAGTATCGAACTAATTTACTTTGTAAGGTCCCGCTGCTGCAGAATTATATTGTGTATTAGGTCCTTGGCATTGTATGCACTTGACAACCATGGCATGCTGAGGAAAGAGAAATCTTCTATGTTTTAGGTCCAGGACCTTTAATCATAATTGCTTGCTTTAAAGGATGCACAGTGCTGGAGTAAATCAGCAGACCAGGTTGGGTCTATGTAGAACATGAATAGGTGATGTTTTGGGTCGAGATGAAGTCTCACAAAGGGTCACAAGCCAAAGCGTTACCCATCTGAATTCTCCAGAGATTCTGTCTGACCCACTGAGTTACTCCAGCACTTTGTCTCCTTTTGTGGCTTAACCAGAACCTGCAGTTTCTTGTTTCTACTGCTTGCTTGATGTGCTCAAATGTCTTTCCTAAACCTGCCCGATAATTGCATATGAAACTATGCAGGTGGTAGGTTTGGCTTGCAGACTGTGGTGGGGTGTTTGGTGGATCAGGGAGATGGGGTAGATGCTCAGGGCATCAGTTCCGTGTAGCGTTTCAGGACCACAGTCAGATGCAAGAGTGGATGGCATGGTCACAATTGACTGGCGGTGGAACTAAGTGTTTAGTTGTCTGTTTGGAGTAGGGAGACAGGATAATTGCCTTGGCTTCAATGCTACCAGCAAAATCAGGCATTCAAAAAAGGGAAACTCAGTCAAAACTCAGCCAGCTGTGCCAAATGGATCAAAGAACCTCAAAACCTAAAGACTCAAAGATGCCACTGCATATCTTGAATGATTTTATGCACTATTTTGGAATGGTGCCCTGGTTATCTTATTTTATGCACAACAAGGCCTCGAAGGTTGAGAGTGGTTCCACAGAACTGTTATTGTCTGCATGTCAGTGAAAGACGTTTTAATAAGGTTGTGCACATTTCAGAAGTGTGCCTTTTAGCATTAATGTTTAATAACTCAAGACTCTGGTAGTTGGGAGCATTCAGATGCATGACTATCCGAGAGCAATTAAAGTGGAACAGCTTGATCCTTACAAAAAGTTCAGGCGGGATTAATGATCATGCAGCTGAACCACATCTGTTGAAAATTTGATTTCAATGAAACAATGGGGTAGTAAAATATCCCAAACCCAACCAAAACACCTGTTAATATCATATCCTACACCTATTATTTATCACTTTTTTCAACGGCAATGTCAATGTGCACTGATTTTTTATCGAGTACGTTTTAATTATTACATGGATAGTATCACTTTTTGCTATTTATCCAAGTTGACTCTTGGAGTCAAAGTTTCATCTTACAACCTGAACAATCATCTCTCACTTGTACACAAACATAAATGTTGTTGAAAAGGTCAGTCTTTTGGGTGTTTTGCACTAATTATTTCTGTGAATTGTAATACAGTTTAATTTACTAACAGCTCTACTAATTTTAGAAGATGAAATTAAAAGCTGTTGCCTAATCTGGACATCTGGCATGTTGCTATTGTTATCCAGACAGAGAAAGTCTCAGATGTAAAGTAAAATAAACTCTTAAAGGGCAATTTCAGTAGTTGCTAATCTTATAGTGTTGCTATTGTGTTGCATAATCTTCCTGGCATTTATTTCCATTTAACTTTCTGTAGCGGCTGACCTGTGCCTGTTGTGAACCATAGTTTCTGTGTCTGTGAGGATAACCCATGAAATCTCTAATGCAGTTTAAGAAGATGTGACTGAGCTTTACTGTGCCGTTATGATTAAGGGTAGTATGTGTAGAGCATGTGCTGTCTGTGGATACTCTGTGGTGAGGCCAATACACACGAGGCACATGGAGATCAAGACAAGATGCGCCCTCTGTTTCTCTTGATCTCCCTTTTAATATTTTTAAAATGTTTGGATATTGTGCATGTAAAGACATTAGAAATACTTATCCGAGTTAGGAATAAAAGCCTTCCTGTTAGTATTCAAAATAAAATTTAAATTAAGAGAAGGACATTATAATTTAAGAGGGCTGTATATTTTTGAAATATGAAAAGTGAGAACCAATGTAAAATATAGACGTGTCTCAGTTTTGGGAGTCAAAGTTTGGAACGGGCTTAGTGATGTTGAAATTTTGTAGCTCTCTGTTGAGTTTCAAAAAAGCCTTAAAATGTAAAATAATTAAGGATTATAATGTAAAATGATTAAAATGCAAAATAAGTAAGGATTACAATTTAGAGTAAATTTTATTTATTTTCTTTCCTTTGTAATGCTGATATTCTGGGTTCTTATGGATTGTATAGGATAGGCAAAAATAAGCTTTGTGGCTTCAGCCTATTCCTTTTTTGATCATTGATTATGTGAACGTTGTGTGAAATGGATACAGTGTTGGTTCATATTAACACAGATTGTAAAGTTTTGTTCTTTTTAATGTATGACCGAAATAAACTATTCATTCATTCAATATTGTTGCAGCCAAGAAAACTACTGGTCACATGACATAATCCTCAAAGAGCTAACAGCCTTAAAGGAACAATTAGTGTTCACGACCAATAGAACATATACTGCACTGCTTCCCATTTTTAAATAAAATGAAACATTCGGATTAATCAATGTTTTTATGAATTTCACACTTTTAAAAAATGTAAGTAATTTTTGGCACAATGGTTTTGGTATCACCTACAATGAGCTTGTAGATACACTGGATGCTGTTTAAGTATCGTCTACCTCTAGATTCGATGATTTTGCCTCCTCATGGTCCTCACAGGTCAGATCCTCCGAAACAATTTGGGAGGCTTAGATCAGAAGCACCTTTGATCTCACAACCTTTCTTGCTATGCTTCTGGATATCATGTGCGAGTGGAATCTATCACCAGTTTTCATTAGGTAATCCCGCATGCCTTCACAATCTCTCTTTTATCCCTGTACCTTTCATCTGCTGGGAAGTTCCAATACAGAAATTCTGTCGCGCAGACTGAGTCGCTACTCTTTGAGCCACCACCCTTACACCGCCCTCACTTCCCTCTGCTCTCCCCTCCAAATTGGTTTAGCTTACGCTCAACCTGGCTCCGAGTGTGCTCTTCTGGAGGAATCTATCCTGTTGATGAATGGGCTGTAGCTTGATATCTTAGAAGTTACTGTGCATACCAATATTTCAGGGTCATATTCAATCAACCCTACAGAAGCCATTTCTTCAACATTTCCATCACCGATACAGCTGACCTTTCAGATTTTCTGTTGGAAGATGGATGGTTAAACAGTGCTTTATTCCACTGCTTTTCATAAATTATTCGGACTGTAGAGATCCAAACTAAATATCATGGTTTAACATGACTTCTTCAGACCAACCCCAAGAGGCAAAGATGGATCTGAATTCTTTAATCATATGATCAGTAGTGGTGCGTAATAGGCCTGTCCTACTTACGCGACTTTTTCGGCGACTGCCGGCACCCGTCATAGGTCGTTACAGGTCGCCGAAAATTTTCAACATGTTGACAATCCAGCGGCGACCAGAACAAAGTACGTCTCTTTGGGCGACTACTCATGATTATACAGGCTTCAACCCGCGACATGTCGCCAGGGTGTCGCTTGTATGGTCGTGAGTAGTCTCCTCAGTCGCCCAAAGAGTCGTAGCGTCTTTCTGGTCGCTGAAAATTTTCGCCGACCTGCAACGACTTATGACGGGTGCCGGCAATCACCGAAAAAGTCGCGTAAGTAGGGCAGGCCCATAGGTTTATACATTTGACTTCTGACCACTCGAATTGCTGCCAATTAGTATCAATCTCTACAAACGTTGTAACTCAGGGAGCTGTTAGTCATATGAAGTAATGTTAAGAATCAAGGATGAAGTGTTGAAATGTCTGATGTAGCAAAAGTGGAACAAATACATTTTTTATTGCTACAGCTTTACAGGCCCATTAACACAATAATACAAATAAATAGACAATAATCAATAATACAGCAATTAGTCATGTAAGTCCAAGCAATCACTTCATGATAGCACAAAACTAAAGTCCATAGTGTAAATAAAACAAAGTCCAGAGTGGATCATAGTTGCTGAACAAGGATTGGTCGATGTTGTGCAGTGTTCAAGTGCCTGAGGCTGCTGGGAAAAAGTTGTTGAATCTGGAGATCACAGTTTTCAAGCTCCTGTATCTTCCTCCATTGGTAGTAGTGAGGTAAAAGTGTGGCCAGGGTGTTGTGAGCCTTTAATGATATTAGCTGCCTTTTTGAAGCTGTCCCTCCTGTAGATCCCTTCAATAGCGCGAAGGTTAGTACCCGTGATGGACCGGGCAATGACTTCCACTATCTGCAGCTTTCTTTGCTCCTGGGCATTCAAGTTACCAAGCCAGGCCATGATGCAACCAACCAGTCAGCTCCATACTGTGCACTTGTAAAAGTTTGATAGAGCATTTGATGACAAACCAACTGACCTCAATCCTAAGAAAGTAGAAGCAATTAAGAGATTTTTTCGTGATTGCATCAATGTGCTGGGCCCATATTCATGTCCAGAAACTTGAAGCTGTTGACTCTCTCCACCACCATATTATTGATGAAGATAGCTTGTGGATCCCTGGCTTTCTCTTTCTGAAGTAAAACATCAGTTGTTTGCTTTTGCTGACGTTGAGAGCAGGATTGTGTATAAAGGAACTGCAGATGTTAGTTTATTCTGAAGATATACACAAAATGCTGGAATAACTCAGCAGGTCAGGCAACATCTCCTAATTTGAGAATTTGAGGAAGGACATTCTTGCTATTGAGGGAGAGCAGCGTAGGTTTACATGGTTAATTCCGGGGATGGCGGGAGTGTCATATGCTGAGAGAATGGAGCAGCTGGGCTTGTACACTCTGGAGTTTAGAAGGATAAGAGGGTATCTTATTGAAACATATAAGATTGTTAAGGGTTTGGACACGCTAGAGGCAGGAAACATGTTCCCAATGTTGGGGGAGTCCAGAACCAGGGGCCACAGTTTAAGAATAAGGGGTAAGCCATTTAGAATGGAGACGAGGAAACACTTTTTCTCACAGAGAGTTGTGAGTCTGTGAGGGCGGTGAAGGCCGGTTCTCTGGATACTTTCGAGAGAGCTCTTAAAGATAGCGGTCAGGGGATATGGGGAGAAGGTAGGAACGGGGTACTGATTGGGGATGATCAGCCATGATCACATTGAATGGCGGTGCTGGCTCGAAGGGCCGAATGGCCTACTCCTGCACCTATTGTCTATTGTCTATTGTCTATTAACATCTCTGGAGAAAAGGAATGGATGATGTTTTGGGTCGGAACTCTTCTTCACCTATTCCTTTTTTCCAGAGATACTGCCTGACCCGCTGAGCTACTCCAGCATTTTAAGTCTATCTTAAGAACAAGAACAAGATTATTCTTAGACACAAAATACTGGAGTAACTCAGGGGACAGGCAGCACTTCTGGAGAGAAGGAATTGATGACGTTTCGGGTCGAGACCATTCATCAGACTGATTGTTCTTCTGGCGCCATACATACGGATGATCAATCTACCTCTTGTACTCATCGTTACCTGTTATTCATTGAGTAACAGTGGTATCGCCCACAAATTCACTGATGGCGGTAGAACTGTGTCTGGCTTCCCAGTCATGAGAGTAGAGAGAGAGTGGTTCCTTAAAGAAATAACAACGAGAAAGCAGCGATTATTGTTCAAAAACAACATTTCATATACTCTGTGTGGATGTGGAAGAGAACAAAAAAGAGAAAGCCATTAGGAGGTAGTGACCATAATATGATCAGGTTTAATCTACAATTGGAGAGGGAGTGGGGTAAATCAGAGGTGTCAGTGTTACAGCTGAATAAAAGGGACTATGGAGCCATGAGGGAGGAGCTGGCCAAAGTTGACTGGAAACATACCCAAGCTGGGATGACAGTGGCACAACAATGGCAGGTATTTCTGGGAATAAAACAGAAGGTGCAGGATCAGTTCATTCCAAAGAGGAAGAAAGATTCCAATGGGAATAAGGGGCAACCGTAGCTGACAAGGGACGTCAGGGACAGTATAAAAATAAAACGTAGCAACGAAGTACAACGTAGCAAAGATGAGCGGGAAGCAAGAGGATTGGGTAATGTTTAAAGAGCAACAGAAGTTAAGTAAAAAGGCAATACGGGGAGAAAAGATGAGGTACGAAGGTAAGCTAGCCAAGAATATAAAGGGGGATAGTAAAGGCTTCTTCAGGTATGTGAAGAGGAAAAATATAGTTAAGACCAAAGTTGGACCTTGAAGACTGAAAAAGGTGAATTTATTATGGGGAGCAAGGAAATGGCAGATGAGTTGAACAGGTACTTTGGATCCGTCCACTAAGGAGGACACAAACAATCTTCCTGATGTACTGGTGGCCGGACGATCTGGGGTGACGGAGGAACTGAAGGAAATCCACATTAGGCAGGAAGTGGTGTTGGGTAGACTGATGCGACAGAAGGCTGATAAATCTCCAGGACCTGATGCTCTGCATCCCAGGGTACTTAAGGAAGTGGCTCTAGAAATCGTGGACGCATTGCTGATACTTTTCCAATGTTCCATAGATTCAAGATCAGTTCTTGTGGATTTGAGGATAGCTAATGTTATCCCACTTTTAAGAAAGGTGGCAGAGAGAAAACAGGGAATTATAGATCACTTAGCCTGACATCGGTGGTGGGAAAGATGCTGGGGTAAATCATAAAAGATGAAATAGTGGCACATTTGGATAGCAGTAACAGGATTTACAAAGGGGAAATCATACTAGACTAACCTTCTGGATTTTTTTGAGGATGTAACTAGGAAAATGGACAAGGGAGAACCAGTGGATGTAGTGCACCTGGACTTTAAGAAAGCATTTGATAAGGTCCCACATAGGAGATTAGTGGGCAAAATTAGGGCACATGGTATTGGCAGTAGAGTGCTGACATGGATAGAGAACTGGTTTGCAGACAGGAATAAAAGAGAAGAGATTAACGGGTCCCTTTCAGAATGGCAGGCAGTGACTAGTGTGGTACTGCAAGGCTCAGTGCGGGACTGCAGCTATTTACAATAAACATCAATGATTTAGAGGGGATCAAAGTAACATTAGCAAATTTGCAGATGACACAAAGCTGGGTGGCAGTGTGAACTGTGAGGAGGATGCTATGAGAATGCAGGGTGACTTGGACAGGTTGGGTGAGTGGGCAGATGCATGACAGATGCAGTTAAATGTGGATAAATGTGAGGTTAACCACTTTGGCAGTAAAAACAGGAAGGCAGATTATTATCTAAATGGCGTCAAGTTGGGAAAAGAGGAAGTACAACGGAATCTGGGGGTCCCATCAGTCAATGAAAATAAGCATGCAGGTACAGCAGGCAGTGAAGAAAGCGAATGGCATGTTGGCCTTCATAACAAGAGGAGTTGAGTATAGGAGCAAAGAGGTCGTTCTGCAGTTTTACAGGGTCCTAGGAGACCACACCTGGAGTATTGTGTGCAGTTTTGGTCCCCTAATTTGAGGAAGGACATTCTTGCTATTGAGGGAGCGCAGCGTAGGTTTACAAGATTAATTCCATCGATGGCGGGACTGTTATATGCTGAGAGAATGGAGCGGCTGCGCTTGTATACTCTGGAGCTAAGAAGGATGAGAGGGGATCTTATTGAAACATATAAGATTATTAAGGGTTTGGACACGCTAGAGGCAGGAAACATGTTCCCGATGTTTGGGGAGTCCAGAACTAGGGGCCACATTTTAAGAATAAGGGGTAAGCCATTTAGAACAGAGACGAGGAAACACTTTTTCACACAGAGAGTTGTGAGTCTGTGGAATCCTCTGCCTCAGACGGCGGTGGATGCCAGTTCTCTGGATATTTTCAAGAGAGCTAGATAGGGCACTTAAAGATAGTGGAGTTAGGGGATATGGGGAGAAGGCAGGAACCGGGTACTGATTTGGGGTTGATCAGCCATGATCACTTTGAATGGCGGTGGTGGCTTGAAGGGCCGAATGGCCTACTCCTGCAAAAATTGTCTATTGTCAATTGAACGGAAATATTAAATTTTTAATTAAAAAACAGCTATTTGCTGTTGAGATTTAACGTTACTCTATCGATGTGCAATTTCTTTCAGTCATATTTCAGGTCAGTATTGATATTGCAATTACGAATATCATACACATTTGCCAGGCTGCTAGTTAATGCCGCCTCCCGGTGAGTACTGGACTCGTTCTTATAAAATTCATATTTTGGACCCATGTATCGTGTTGTGGAACCTTGATTTAAGTGTTTGGATCCATGAAATGACACCATGATACAAGGGAGAATGCCACATGGTATGTACGCAAAAGTGAATCACATTTAAAAAAACAGCTTTTTAAGCCTTCTTCTGCTTACAGAATCTATTGTGTGCATTCTACTGACTATCGACCAGTTGTTGTTAACCTCACCAGCTATACTCTCTAACAGTTCAAAGACTTTATGGGGAAAGGAAAGCGAATGAATAAAAAGAAGCAGTTATTGACCACGGGGAAGCAATGCAAAATCTAATCGCAGCAGTGCCAGGAAACCTGAACCTGTCTGAAGATATCTGTAGCTCTCAATGTTTAATTGCTGATGATGGCTGCAGGTCAGCCAAGCACGACAACACGAGTGTCGCACTGCTTTCTGCCTCTTCTTCTTCCTGTCAGCTTTCACTCCAAGTGATGGAATGAGAGTCTCAGATGTCTTTGAATATATGTCTTGTTGAAAACAGCAAATTCACATGCTGGGATATGAGCTGAACGCAGGAAAAAATGATGCAATTTATTTTTATATCAACTACCAGTGTTCTCCAGGATGCTTGCTATTGAATCAAATGTGCATATATGCTCAATGATTATGTGTATTTTATTTGTCAGAGTATACATCTTTACCCATCTTATGTAATATTTTCAATGTTTTAGATATTTCCCCATATTGACTCAATTTCTAAAATAGCAAAAACATGCTCTTCATTATTGAATGTCACATTGTTAATGCTAAGAAAATAAGATAGTTTAAATTAGTTTGGTTTATTGTCACATGTACCGAGGCACAGTGAAAAGCTTTTGTTGCCTGTTAACCAGTCAGTGGAAAAACAACATGATTACAATCGAGCCATCCATAGTGCATAGATACATGCTGAAGGGAATAGTGTTTAGTGCAAGATAAATTCCAGTAATGTTTGTTTAAAGGTAGTCCAAGGCTCTCCAGTGAGGTAGATAGTAGCTCAGGACTGTTTTCTGGTTGTTGATAGGATAGTTCAGTTGCCTGATAACAGCAGGGAAGACACTGTGCCTGAATCTGGAAGTGTGCTTTTTTACATTTCTGTACCTCTTGCCTGATGGAAGAAGAGTGCAGAGGGAGTGACTTTTCCTTGATTATGCTGGTGGCCTTGCTGAGGTTGCATGAAGTGGAGTCAATGGAAGGGAGGTTGGTTGTGTGATGATCTGGGCTGCGTCCACGATTTTCTGCATAATGGAAGTAAAACAAAAACAGCTCATCATAGCCAAGTTCTTTCGCAACTTGATTCATAAATTAGTGCATTGATTATGTACTTACAGGGATGGTTTGCTTTTTGCCTGGGGCTCTTTAATCCGATAAAAAGAGATGCTCAGCAGACTAATTCTGCATTATATTAACATTTATACAAACATTATAGCCCCGTATAACAGAAGGAACATTTCAGCTCTAATAATATGCATTATGGACATTAGTTGAGTGTCTGAGATAAATTTAATGGTATATTAATGAGCACTTGGCTTCTTTCAAAACCCAAGCAGCGCTACCCACACATTCAATATTTGAGGCTGGATAGTGTGTGGCAGGGTTATTGTACATTTTAGAGAAAGTGAATTGGTCATTGGACTGCAATAGACAGCTGCTCGCAATACTTTATTGCAATTTTTCTCTCAAGTTCAAATTGTTCCATTATGGTTAAGAATGCACACAGTTGCTCCTGTACTTAATTCTCTGTGTTATTCCATCAAGCACAAGGTGATGGCTCTTGCACATGGCAATAGCACCATCACAAAGGGAATGGATACACAAGCAGTCATAAGGCAAAGGATCTCACTTCTTTAATTTGTAAGTGTGAATGCTGAGACATGATTTTTGTCATAGAGATTACAAAATGAATTACGGTTCCTGCACTAATCTCACCCACGCCATATTTGTCCCCATGAATCAGAGATGTACGATGTGAAATGGTAGAAATCCTCAAAGTTAGCCTGCTTCATTCCATCCCTTCTACGCATAGACAAGAATCAGAACTTGTACAACGATGACACCTTTTACATTCCACTTGTGGATGCATCCACTTTGGACTCTGGGCGCAATGGAATTCAGGCCTCATTGAATCTATTGGAGATCTGAATTTGAATTTGTGCATTTTAGAAAGAAACAAAGTTACTATCAGATTCATAGATCTGAAAATTCAACATCATGTTCCAGATTTCTCCGCAGTAAGGTAAGGGGAATCAGGTGGGGGCTTAAAAATTCAGAGGACATAGATTTAAGGTGAAAGGGGAGACTTTTTCACTCAGAGGGTGATTGGTATACGGAACAAGCTGCCAGAGGAGGTAGTTTATAACAGCATTTAAAATACACATGGACAGGTACAGTTCGGAGGGATATGGGCCAGACAGAGGTAACTATGATTGGCTTAGATGGACCATATTGGTTGGCATGGACAAGTTGGGCTGAAAGGCCTGTTTCATGTTGTATGACTCTATGACTAAGAGTGTGATTACTACTTGAATTAGGATGAGCATTAGCTTTATGTTTTTTCCCCAATGATTGCATCAATTGTTCATTTTTTCACCTTGTTTTAGTGCTTACTGAGATGGAACCCCAATCATCTTTAAATACCCTCACACCTAACATTTTCTGAATTCTCTCCATTCATTTTGTTTGAAAAGAACAGATCATGAATGAAATGTTAGCTCTTCTGCAAAATGTGCAAAATATTTCTGTTTAAATTTGCTTTCGGAGTGCCTAAACCATCAAAGGTACTGAGGAGATCAAGTTATTTGACTGAAAACATTAACTGACATCTTCCTCTCCCAAATTAATTAGTTTTTTATTATTGTTGATATTTTAATATTGAATAATTAGGATTACTCATAATAGCTTTAAACTTGTGTAGTGACAAGAAAGTAACACACGCAAACTGTTTAAATAGGTGGAAGCCATCACAACATTCTGAACAATTTCAATCGGGGGCAGCATGGTGGGGCAGCGGTGGAGTTGCTGCCTTACAGCGCCAGAGACCCGGGTTCGATCCTGACTACGCATGCTGTCTGTAGGGAGTTTGTATGTTTTCACTCGTGACTGCGTGAGTTTTTTTCCGAGATCTTCGGTTTCCACCCACACTCCAAAGACGGTTTTTAGGTTACTTGGCTTGGTGTACGCGTAAATTGTCCCTAGAGTGTGTGGGGTAGTGTTAATGTGCGGGGATTGTTGGTCAGTGCAGACTCGGTGGGCCGAAGGGCCTGTTTCCATGCAGTATCTCTAAACTAAACTAAACTAAAATTATAACTTCATTCCACAATAAGCACAGAAGTTTCAACACCCGTTGGAAAGACCTTTGCAACTCATTTGTGAATTTGAGGTCTTCCCTATTTGTGAAAAGCAAGGGTCACACTGTCTTCTGCATGTCTTTCAATGTAGATTCACATGGTTGCTCTTTCAGCTTTCAGTTGGTCAGAGGCTGGGGTCCCTAAAGCTATCAAGCAGAGGATACATCTTCTCCATATGTTCAATCCACACCAGCAGATGCTGAACCTGGAGGCCAAGGGAACCCCTCAAAGTGAACCACTGCAGCAAATAGGTTCAAAAGGTTTGGCATGACAACCTGCTCATGAACCTACCTGAAAGCCCCTGTGGAATCCACAAATTAAAAATGAATGTGCCAAGTTAGATGTATACTATTCTTTTTAAATGCATTTAAGCTATATTGAATATCAGCATTTTTCCTGATTTCTAAATCCAAAATCTTGATTACTCAATTATGTCATCGAAACATAGAAACATAGAGTGCAGGAGGAGGCCATTCGGCCCTTCAAGCCAGCACCGCCATTCATTGTGATCATGGCTGATCGTCCCCAATCAATAACCTGTGCCTGCCTTCTCCCCATATCTCTTGATTCCACTAGCCCCTAGAGCTCTATCTAACTCTCTCTTAAATCCATCCAATGACTTGGCCGCCACTGCCCTCTGTGCCAGGGAATTCCACAAATTCGCAACTCTCTGGGTGAAAAAGTTTTTTCTCACCTCAGTCTTAAATGGCTTCCCCTTTATTCTAAGACTGTGGCGCCTGGTTCAGGACTCGCCCAACATTGGGAACATTTTTCCTGCATCTAGCTTGTCCAGTCCTTTTATAATTTTATATGTTTCTATAGGATCCCCCCTCATTCTTTTTTAATTAAAAAAAAAAAAAAATTGTTAGATGTAAGTACAATAGTGTGGTACTTGAGTACCTAATACATAAATACATATTTCCATTCTTGTACAACTTCGTATTTTTAATTTAATAATAAAAGAACAGTGAGAGAAAAAATAAATAAAGAGTGTCAGAATAGATATACAAGCGAGTAGAAACAGATAGCAAAAGAAATAAAGGACAGAGATGAGAAGCTAAAAAGATTGAAAGAAAAGGAGAAAGTAGAGAAAAGAGAGATTAGGAGAGATCTACCTATTTCTTTTTTTTTTTGCCCATCCGTCACCCAGTTCTAAACCATTTAATTTCTAAAGTTATGTTATGTTGCACCATATGCTTGTAAAAAGTTGATAAAAGGAGACCAAGTCTTTAAGAATTGTTCTACTTTGCCTAGTAGTAGGAATCTCATTTCTTCAAGATGTAGCATTTCCGACATATTTGAAATCCACATTTTGAATGTTGGCGTGGTTGCGTTTTTCCAAAATTTGAGTATACGTTTTTTTGCTGTTATTAAACCGTAATTAAGAAAAGCTTCTTGGAATATAGTTAGTTTACTTCCCTCTTCCATTGATCCAAAGATAATCAGTTCTGTATTGGGGTTCAATTTTGTATTAAATAGTTTTGTAAAAATTCCAAAAATTTAATTCCAAAATTTATGCAGTTTTGTACAAGAGACAAAGGAATGTGCTATAGTGGCATTTTGAGTTAGACATTTGTCACAGATGGGGGTAACATTTGAAAATATTTTATTCAGTCTAGTTTTCGAATAATATAATCTATGTAAACTTTTAAATTGAATTAGGTTATGTCTTACACTAATTGAAAATTGATTTTTTTTCCCATCAATCGTTCGGAATTTTTATCAATAACTTGTTCCCAGTCCCTTCTAATTGCCTCTGTCGTTGGTGTTTCTATATTTAGAATTATATTATATAAGTAAGATATTAAATTGCTTGATTCTGCCTTTCTATTCATTCCTTCCTCTAATACATCTGGGGTTAGTTTGATATCCTTGTATATATTTTTTCAAATAATTTTGAATTTGAAGATATTTGAAATATTGATTACTTTTCAAATTATATTTTAGTTGTAATTGTTGGAATGATAAAAGTTTTCACATTCCATACATATCTCCCATCATTTTAATTCCTATTCTTTCCCATTGATTAAATGTTTTATCAATAATAGATGGTTTGAATGAGGGATTATTAGCTATTGGAGAAAGAAGCCATAATTTTCTTGATTTTAAAGTTAATTTGATTTGTTTCCAAATTCGTATTATACTGTGAATAATTGGATTCTTCTTATATATTATATTGTTCAGTTTCATCGGGGAAAGAAGGATCGCTCCTATATTATAAGGAGAACAATCCTCTCTCTCCATTCTTATCCAATCTACCTGTTGGGCAGAACTGTCCAACCAGTAGATTATATTTTTAATATTCACTGCCCAATAGTAATACAATAAGTTAGGGAGTGTCAGTCTCCCTGATTCTTGAGATTTACACAAGTGTTTTCTTTGAATTCTGTGTGATCTATAATCCCATATGAAGTTTATAATATCAGAATCTCCGTGCCCATTTCTCCGGACCGGGGGGGGGGGGGGGGGGGGGTGGGGTCGGTGGTGCGTGCGTGCGGTGGACCCACCCGGTCCAGCGCCTCCATCCGCAGCGTTGGAGCCTTGCCAACCGTGGCTGAATCCCCCACTTCCGCCGGGCCCACTCCTTTCTTCCACCCCCCACACGCCCCCCCCCCCACCACCACCGCGGGCCCTCGCATCTTCCCCCCACCGCCGCGAGCCATCCAACGTTGTGTGGGAGGAAGGGAGGTGAAAAAGAGGGGAATGTGAGAGGGGGAGGGAGGGGAGGGAGGGGAAGGGAGGGGGAGAGAGAGAGGGGAAGGAGGGGAGAGAGAGATGGAGTGGGAGAGGGAGGTGGAGGGGAGAGGGAAAGGGGGATTATCTTTAGTGAGATTGCAAAGTTAGGGTAAGTTTTAGAGCTATTATATTTTCTCCTCCATATGAATAATATTAAACAATATCAAATAATATCAAACAATTAGAACTGCTTTCTTTTCCTAGATAACTATACTGAAAAATATGAATTCCATAGTTTGTGACATAAATATACATTTTAATGGGGTCATTATATACAGATGTAACATTTCCATTTCGAGATCGGGTGGGGGGGGGGTGGTGGGGCAAATATGCGACAAGCCTATTGCCTAATCGTTAAAGAGTTAAAAGATAGCCTAATCGATAAAGAGCTGAGAAGAGGAATCAGAGCTGCCAAGGAAAGGTACTCTGAGAAGTTGAGGAGCAAGTTCTCAGCTAATGACTCTTCTTCAGTTTGGAAGGGCATGCAAGAAATCACCAGTTGTAAGAGGAAAGTCCCCGGCTCTTTGGACAATCGTCAGCTGACAACTACCTGAAGGAGTTTTACTGCAGGTTTGAAAATCAGAAACATAACTCTGGTACCCCTTCCCCAACAAACACAGCCAGACCCCAGTCTGCAAAGAATGGACCCTGCACCCTCTCCTTCCCATTCACCACTAAACACCTACTTAAGGCAAGACTCCAGTATGAAAAGAGTGGACCCTTTCCCACCCCAAGCAACACTTCACACCCACTCATAGCCTGACCTCAGTCTACACCCACCCCACTCCAATTACCATTTCACACCCAATGTTATCAGTTTATTTGCACTTCACACCCACATGCACTTTATCAGTTTATTTGCACTTTATCAGTTTATTTATTCATGTGTGTATATATTTATATAGTGATATATGGATACACTGATTTGTTTTATAGTCAATGCCTATTATGTTCTGTCGCGCTGAAGCAAAGCAAGAATTTCATTGTCCTATCAGGGACACATGACAATAAACTCACTTGAACTTGAACTACTAATTTTTAACCAGTCCCTGCAAACATGTACTGTCCCTGCCTGCTTCAAAGTCTCCACTATTGTCCCTGTACCCAAAAAGGCAAGGATTACTGGTATTAATGACTACAGGCTTGTCGCACTTACCTCTGTAGTCATGAAGGCCCTTGAAAGGCTTGTGCTGGCCAAGCTGAAAGCCTCTGCAGTTTGCATATTCGGCCAATAGATCTGTGGATGATGCAGTCAATCTGGCCCCGCACCTCATCCTCCAGCACCTAGACCGCCAGGGGACGTATGCGAGGATTTTGTTTGTTGATTTTAGCTCTGCATTCAACACCATTGTGCCAGAGCTACTATGCTCCAAACTTTCTGAGTTGACTGTGCCTGAACCCCTCTGTCGGCGGATCACCAGCTTTCTGACAGACAGGAAGCAGCATGTGAGGCTGTGAAAGCATATCTCGGACCTGCAAACGCTCTGCATAGGAGCATCGCAAGATGCGTACTCTCCCCTCTCCTCTACTTTCGCTACACCAATGATTGCACCTCCATAGACACCTCTGTCAAGCTTCTCAAGCTTACGGACGACACAACCCCGATTGGACTGATCCAGGATGGGTATCTCTGTACTGTACTTTCAGTTTGACATCTTTCCTATAACATGGTGCCCATAACAGAACACAATATTCTGAATGCGGTCTCACCAACGTCTTATACAACTGCAACATGACCTCCCAACTTCGATACGTAATACACTGACTGATGAAGGCCACCTGATGTACCTGCGACTCGTCCTTCAAGGAACCATGCGACCATCAACCATTCCTCTGCCCACCTGGCTAATTGATCTAGATCTTGCTGCAATCTTTCACAACTATCTTCACTATCTGCAAAACCACTCACTTCTGTGTCATCAGCAAACTTGCTAATCTTGCCCTGTTCTGTGACGTTTCAAAGAGTGCTGGAGTAACTCAGCGGGTCAGGCTGAGTATAGAAGTTGGGAGGTCATGTTGCAGTTACATAAGAAGTTGGTGAGGCCGCATTCAGAGTATTGTATTCAGTTCTGGGCACCATGTTATAGGAAAGATGTCATCAAATTGGAAAGGGTACAGTTACAAATTACGAGGATGTTGCCAGGACTAGAGGGCCAGAGCTATAGGGAGAGTAGGCTGGGACTCTATTTCATGGAGCACAGGAGGATGAGGGATGATCTAATAGAGGTGTATAAAATCATGATTTGAATAGATAGGGTTGAGTCTTTTGCCCAGAGTAGGTGAATCGAGGAGCAGAGGACATAAATTGAAGGGGAAAAGATTTAATAGGAATCTGAGGGGTATATTTTTCACACAAAGGGTGGTAGGTGTATGGAACAAGCTGCAAGAGGAGGTAGTTGAGGCAGGGACTATCGCAACATTTAAGAGACAGTTAGACAGGTACATGGATAGGACAGGTTTGGAGGGATATGGATCAAACGTGGGCAGTTGGTACTAGTGTAGATGGGACATGCTGGGCCGGAGAGCCTGTTTCCACACTGTATCACTCTATGACTATCTATCTTTCCCTCTCAAACCCATTCTCCTGCCTTCTCCCCATTACCTCTGACACCCGTATCAATCAAGAATCTATCAATCTCCTCCTGAAAAATGTCCATTGACTTGGCCTCCACAGCTGTCTGTGGCAATGAATTCCAAATTTCACCACCCTCTTACAAGAAATTCCTGCTCATCTCCTTCCAAAAGGAATGTCTTTTAATTCTGAGGCTGTGGCCACTGGTCCTAGACTCTGCCACTAGTGGAAACAGCCTCTCCACATCCACTCCATCCAGGTTTTTACCAGGCTGGGACAGACGGCAACAGCTTCACACTGTGTCCCAAAGCTTGTTTCCTGTCCTGCATTACCCAAGGCAGCGGAAACATTATAGGGGAGGGCAAGCACCGTCACAAAGTAGCTCACGATGGTTTGGGTAACATTCAGGAATGTCTATGCATGTCACATCATGAATATTACTGAAGAAGGGTCTTGACCCAAAACATAATCTATACCTTTTCTCCAGAGATGCTGCCTGACCCACTGAGTTACTCCAGCTCTCTGTGACATGTCACCTATCCATGTTATCCAGAGATGCTGTCTGACCCGCTGAGTTACTCCAGCATCTGTGAAATGTCACCTATTCATATTCTCCACAGATGCTGCCTGACCCACTGAGTTACTCCAGCACTTTGTGTCTATTTTCCCTTCATCCATCTGCCCAAGCCCACTCTCCCCCCTCATTTCCTATCTTCTTTTCCACCCATAAACCTCTCTCTGCCTTTACATTTCACTCTTCTTTCATATCTGCTCTACTTATCTACATGCATTTTTCTGGCCCGTCCGGGGTGGCCGGTTGTGCCTCGGTGACTCGGCGTGGTAATGCTCACCCATCTGGGGCTGCAAGTTCCGCTTTGGTGACCCTGAGCAGTGATGGCCCCTGCCGCCTACGTCCTGAACCTGTGGTGGTGATTGATGATGAGGCGCAGGGGAAGGGCAAAGGGGGGGGGGGGGGGTGGGGTGAGGTTGGGAGATGCAGAAGATGAAGAGGAGGAAGAAGGGTAAGCCCCTCCAAGCGAGTCAAACGTAAGCGGTTGGACCCTTGCCAAGACCTGAGACTACCCAAGGGGTGCCTGTTGCCCCAGTGAGGTCCAGGACCGTGATTCAGCAAGGAGCTGAGGTGGTTCAGAAGGGGGTAGGGGAGGTAAAACATGGGGGTGGTAAAGAGGTGGTGGGTAGTGTGGAGGCGGAGGACCCTTCCTTTATGGAGGTCACCGTATCGCCACATGTCAGCGGGACACAAAGAAGGCGTGTACTCGGTGAGGGAGAGCAGAGTCATGGATCCAAAGCAAGGGGGACGCCTACTTGAAGACCTTCCACCTCTGATGAGGATGGTGGTCAAGAACTGGTGTCTTCTGGGCCGGAGGTTGGGTCTCTGTTTCAGGGACCTTCCGCGTGTGATACCAGACCAGTTACTGGGGTTGACTCCCCTGGATTTGTGTCCTCTGGGCCAGTGGTTGTCCCTTTGTCTCAGGGGCCTTCCAAGGGAGTTATCTCATCGGGTTTTGAGGTTAGCTCCCCTAAGAGTGTGTACTCGGAGGAGGTCTCCTCGTTCCAGAGGCCATCTCAGGGTGCTGGCACGCCAGTTGATGGGTTTGGCTTCCCTGGCAATGTGTCCCTTGGGATGGGGGATGAGCAGAGTCGGCCCGAAGGGGGAGGTTTGGAAGTATCAATGTTCCAGTCTGTGCTCTGTAATAGAGCCAGTGGAGGTGCTGTGGGGTGTGCTGCCTCACCGGCTGAAGTAGTAGGGGAGTAGGGTAGTAGGGGAGTAGGGGAGGTAGTAGGGTAGTAGGGGAGACTCCCTGTTGGTTTGCCGCTGGGCCTGGCCAAGATGGCCATTCGCGGGTCCAGGCAGCGGGTGATCAATGGTCATGCTAGAGTCGGCTGCTTACCCCTCTTCCGGGCCTACGTCCGTGCTCGTGTGTCCCTGGAGAGGGAACACGCAGCGTCCACGAGGACTTTGGAGGCCTTCCATGGGCGCTGGTCACCGCGTGGGGTTGAGAGTATTGTAAACAATGAATGTACTGTTGTACTACAATGACTTTTTTGATATAGTGTTTTTTTGATTATGTTTTGATGTGTTGTATCATATGATTGTGTCGAATAAAGTTTTTGGAAGGAAAACAAAAAAAAAGAGAGAGGGAGTTCATACAGCAGTGTCTGGTCTCCAATTATCTTGGACCTCCTTACCATCGCACTGAATGGCAACCCTACTTGTACTGACATGACTCAGTATGGTATGGTATGATCTGTGCCAGCATCTTGCGATCGTGCTGCAATCATTATACTATGGAGCAGCTATGGAGTAGCACGTAAAAGCCACCCATATTAAAAAATGTCACACTGGGATATATTGCACCCCTTGCCCCCTGTCATAAGAGTTCCCACATATCCTTAGAAGGCTTAAGATGTTCGGTATGTCCCCAACAACTCTCACCAATTTCTGCAGATGCGCCGTAGAAAACATTTTATCGGGATGCATCACAGCATGGTTTGGGAACAATTTTATCCAAGACCGCAAGAAATTGTGAAAGCAGCCCAGATCATCATATAAACCAACTTCCCTTCCATTGACACAAACTGCACTTCACGCTGCCTCAGCAAGGCCACCAGCAAAATCAAGGATGTCTCACCCTGGTCACTCTCGCTTCTCCCCTCTCCCATCGGACAAAAGTTACAGAAGTGTGCAAACATACACCTCTATATTCAGGTTACTTCCCAGCTAGCCTCAGGCAACTGAACCATCCTATCAACAACTAGAGAGCTGTCCTGAGCTAACAATAGTCTTTAATCAGACTTTACTGGACTTTATTTTGCACTATATGTTATTCCCTTTATCCTATATTTGTACACTGTGGATGGCTCGATTCTAATTATGTATAGTTTTGCTCCTCTCTGGATAGCACGCAACAAAAAGCTTTTCACTGTACCTGTGGCAATAAACTAAACTATATTAAAGTCAGGGCTGCCAACATTGGGTGAGAGTTGAGAGTGAGAAATTGCAAGGGAGCATAGACACTGAGGGGAGAGGGTGTGGGAGGGGGATGTCCCCCCTCCCATGGTAGGGAGCTTTCGCATTTTTCAGCTTGAAATTGTGCAATCTGGTGCATACTGTAACAAGTCTTTTAACTTACACTTGAATGCAACATTTATGCTTTAAATTGGATTAGGTAAAAATTTGTTTAGGCTAAATTACATTCCGAATTACATTCCACAGTAGAGCCAGGATCTGATCAACAGGTGCAGCACATGAATGACTATATTCATGTATGGAAATCAGATTATAATTTATGCTGTTGTGCATATATTTAGAGAAAAAAACAGAGAAACAAAGCAAGTCGGACTTCCATCACTGTTCTGCACAAATAAATCAATCAATCTTAACCGTTCACTATAGAAACAAGACGAAAATAATGCCACATATTCAATCGTATACGGTTCAATGAAATTAAGATATATGTGTAAAACATATATATGGAAACAGGCCCTTCAGCCCACCAAGTCCACACCGACCAACAATCTTATCATACAGCAGTTCTATCCTATACGCCAGGAACAATTTACAGAAGCCAATTAACCTACAAACCTTTCGGATGTGGGTGAAACCGGAATATCCCATGTGGTAGTAAGGCAGCAACTCTACCGCTGCGCCACCGTGCCACCCCATTAAATTATTTTTTCTGTAATATGTTTATTATGGTGTCACGTCAATAAAGATGAGCACATGATTCTGATTTCTGCCCTTAGTTGGATAACACACATGTCCAGTCATTATGTTTTATGGCTGGTTTTCAACCTCTTCAGTCTGAAGGTCTTGACCCGAAACATCACTCATTCTTTCTCTCCAGTGATGCTGCCTGTCCTGCTGAGTTTTTCTAGTTTTTAGTGTCTCTCTTCAGTTTAAACCAGCATCTGCAGTTCCTTCCTACATTCTTTATTAAGTGAAACAGGTCCTATTCTCATAATATTATTCACCTCAACTACATATTTTCTTCACCTACAATGCTGCAGAGAATACAATCCCAGTTATCAAATCTTTCTTCAAAGTGAAAAGAAATTCCAGCCCTGTCAACATCTTGATAAATCGCCCCTGGCTCCAGGCCGGGGTTAAAACTCCATGGGGTGTGGACCGAGTGGCCACCGGACACAGAGCCGCCGAAGGTGAGTGTGAGCGGTGTGAGCGGTGCCTCGGGGGGGGGGGGGGGGAAATGAGAATTTTGTGCAATGCATGACTCTCATGCTCAATGTGTGAGAGTTGGCAGCTCTGCTAATAATGCAAACATTTTATGGAAGTTCCAATTGTTTGGACAAAATTCACTTATTGGTGCTTTATAACAGTTAAGTTACTTTAAGACCATTTCAGAAATTATGGCAGTCAACTAACAATCAACTAACAAATTAAAGCAAACTAAAAAAAAATAACATGTTCCCTTTCCTGACTCAACCTCATATGTACTTTAACACTGTTAACAGAGCAAAGGGATATTAATCTCAAGAATCAAAATGGGGAAAGGGGGTAATTTTGCAATGGTCATTCTAAGCCCATTCAAATCTGCATAGAGTCAGAGTTATGCAACATGTACATGGCTGGTCCAATTTGTCCATACTGATCAAGTTGGCATTCTGCGTGCCCCGGGACTGGCTGCAGTTCCCAGATCAGCTCGCGTCCCAGGGACTGGTTGCAGTTCCCAAGTTGGTTCACCTGCCCCGACCCCGTGAAAACAAATTGAAACAAAAAAAATGTTTTTGGGGGTTTTCCGGCCCGTGTGCCTTTAGTTGCCGAACCCTGTCCTAGATGTTTGGCCTCATTGTGGTCCACCCCCCATGTTTAACAACCGATTCACCTGGTTTGTTCCATTTCCGGCTGCTTCATGTTGTCGGCGGCTGCATATCCCACTAAGAGAGAAGAGAAGAGAAGAGAAGAGACCGCGATGTCACTCACAGCTGTCAATCAACGCTCTTCCCCAGACCGCACAGATCGCTGTCATGTGTCGCAAAGAGACAAACTGTGCAGGGACTGAAGACAGCATGAGAATTATGTCATCAGCATGAGAGCGTGAGAATTGGCTGAAATGTGTGACTCTCATGCTCAAAGCTTTGGGCTTTGAGAGTTGGCAGCCCTGTTAAACTAAATATCCCACACCTTATTTATGAGCATTTAGTTGTTATGTTGTGCTTAAAACATTAGATGTACATCCCAGTTGTGCGGTCTTTCTGTAGAACATAGAAAACAGAACAGTACAACACAGGTACAGGCCCTTCGACCCACAGTGTTTATGCTGAACCTGATGCCAAGTTAAACTGATCTTCATTGCCTGCATATGACAACATAATGGAAATATTAAATCAAAACTGACTTAATCATTAAATCTATTAGTCTGAAAGTCATTGATTAACTGTATGCTTTGTCCTAGTGCAGCATTTGGCTTGATACGCCATTACTGTTCCACAATAAAATAATAATTGATGAAGAAGGCTTTGGTTGTTAAATAAAAAAATTAAATGATGCCCCAGTTTCCAAGATGCAGAGCTTACCAAAAAAAACTACTTTCTTAGGTTTCAAAAAAATGCCACTGACTCTTGTTTAATGGCCAACAATTCCAAAAGTATGACTAAAAATAGATGGCTTTGAAATTTTGTTTTATGGAGACAACAGGAATATCTGCTGATATCTGTTCCCCTTGTAATTCTTTTTAATTTACATTAAAATTCCATTCAGAGATGCAATAACTTCAAGGTAAGTACTTCCATACCCTCATTCTTTCTAAAGGAAGCATCAGGGCATCCATCCTTGCTAAGCAGTATAAAAAGCTTTCAACACAGACATTCTCCCATCCTTCCTGTCATGAAGCAACAATATTTCATGGATCGGCCTTTTTGCTAGTAGTCACTATGGCAGCCAGGGTCTCTGAACTCACTACGGTCGCAGGGAATTTTAGCTGTAAAATTCCATGCTCACTACAAGAAAACAGTCATACTGTATTGATTTGAGGATCTGCATGGCTTAATGAATTGTAGATCTGCATATTTTAAAATGCTAATCACATTGAAAGTATTTAATTCTCATCTGGCAGGAAAAAGAGACACCTTTCTTAAATCAAATCTCTCTCCACGCAAAGATATGCGACACAAGTAATACATATTGCTAACGCGGGTTTTAGAATGTGCACAAGATTCACTCGTCTCTGTGGATTGTGGCAAGGTGATGTCTTCTGTTAATGCAACCCATTTTACACTAAACACGAGATTCCAAAGCCTCAAACTCCAGTACTTTAGGTGATAAAGTGGTTAGGATAGCTTCTATTTCATGCATCAATGCCTTGCTATTTCTCATGTGAATTACACCATACACTTTACTAAAGTTCAGGTCCCTCCTACTAAAACAACACAAAATGCTCTGATTTGTGTGTTGGGGGCCACAGTGAATGACAATGAATAAAAGGGGTTAGTAGTAATTAAGTAGTGTCAGTGGTCAAGGAGGAAATCCAGCACAAACTAAACTCAAGGAGGAATATACTGCTGCAGCATTCCGTGCATTGAACAGCTTATAAATATTAATTTAAAGACTACGAACAAGGACAGTAAACGGATTTAGGCATAAAACTTCTAACCAAGAGTGATTTATGCCCAATAAAAGTGATAGCAGGATGGAGATAGTTTCTACTGCCAAGTTTATGACAGATGTTGAGGCATTGCTATCTAATAGATTGGCTAGGAAAAGGAAAATAAAGGTTTTCTTGTCACCTGCCTGCGTTTTGCTTTGAGGTTACTTTTCAATCTTTTTGCATAATTTCTTATAAACAAAAAAAAGTACGACCTTACATTGAAATTTACCTTGTATGGAATTTATTGCACATTTAAAAAAATTTATGTTGTGGTATCCAATCTCTATTAACACCGTGATTGGAAGGGGATCAATGGTTTAGAGATTATGATTGTAATATTTTGCAAAGTTTTAAAGTTTACAAAAAAATCAAAATGCATGTGCTGTGTCTCAAGGAAAAACAAAATCTGGAAAACAACAGTAGATTTTACAAAACAATATGTGTTTCCTAGTGATCCATGGACTGAATGGGAGATATTTATTTCTGCAGTACTGTCAATCTTCACTGAATTATCTGTTGTGACAGATTTTTATCTTTCATAGTTTCCCAGTGAAATTCATCTGCAGAAGGTAACTGAGTCTGAAGGAAAATCAAACCTGAGCTCTCGAACCAGAGTTATCTGAAAGGTTTTCAAAACAAATTTATTTTGATTTCTCCCAGTTTTTCCCCTTTTTGCCATGAACTGCTGATTCATGCTGTGGTATAATTCCATAATCTCAGTTGAAGTCAGTTCAGTAGCACAAATCTGGGATTAAGCTCAGCCACCCCACTGGTACCTCACATAAGTGTTTATTCTTCACATGTTGCTATAGACATGAATAGTAATAAAGATAGACTCAAAGTGCTGGGCCAACTCAGCGGGTCAAGCAGCATCTCCGGAGAAAATTGATAAATGATGTTTTGTTCGGGACCCTTCATCAGTTTGGTTGATGGGGAGGGGGGGAAGTGGAAGCGAAAGAAAGGACAAATTTGGGGATAGCAACAGATGATCTCAGGCAAGGAGTTTTCCCTGATAGGCCGATTGTTGGCTGGAGATGGTGTGAGCACAAGGGGGACACATCGTTGCAAACTATGGAGCTGGTTAACTGACCTTTAGTGGAGATGGGGTAGGGAGGGAAAGGGGGATGGGGGTGTTTGTAGAAGTTATCGAAAATTGGGGAATTCAATCTTCATACGGCTGGGTTGTAAGCTAGCCAAGTGAAATATGAGCTGCTGTTCTTCCAGTTTGCATGTGGTCTCAATCTGGCAATGGAGGAGGTCCAGGACTGAAAGGTCAGTATGAGAATGGGAATGAATATTAATACATTAGCATGGGAGCAATGCAGTAAATTCAGACCTAACTCAGGCCTAGCTTTAGTGTGATTTATTATTGTCACGTGTACAGTGAATAGGCTTTGTTAACTTCACCTTCACCTGACATACACACATTTTAGTTTAGTTTAGTTTAGTTTAGTTTAGTTCAGTTCAGTTTAGTTTTTAGTTTAGTTTGGCGATTCAGCATGGAAACAGGCCCTTCAGCCAACCAAGTCCATGCCACCCATGGATCATCTGTTTGCACCAGTTTTACGTTATCCCACTTTCTCATCCACTCCCTACGCATAAGGAACATTTATTTGTTTAACACAGGCCAATTAACCTACAAACCAGCAGGTCTTTGGGAGGAGGGAGGAAAGTGGAATTCAGGAAACCCATGCTGTCACAGGGAGAACATGTAAACTCCACATGGACAGTACCCAAGGTCAAGATTGAACTCAGGTCTCTGGCACTGCGATGGGGAAAAGCTCTGCCAATGTGCCACTGTGCCATACTTAAGTTTTTTCTTCAGGAATCTTCCAGTTTATTGTAGCTGAGGTCTCATTCAGTTACAGCCCGGTGATATATCCTGGCAATTGTCGGGTGGCACAATGATGCAGTTTCGGGTTTCTTCGGTTTACTCCCACATCCCAAGGACGTGCAGGTTAATTGGCCCCTTAGGCAGGTAAATAGCCCCTAATTTGTAAGGAGTGGATGACAAAGTGGGATAGCATAGAAATTGTGTGAACGCGTGATTGATGGTCGAGATGGACTTGGTGGGCTGAAGGGCCTGTTTCAATGCTGTATCTGTAAACTAAACCACAACTATGTGCCCGACAAGCTGAACTGTATCAAAATGTTAAATATACTTTCTTCTGTAATTCAAGAATAAGGTGGTTTCCAGATTGTAATCATTCCAGTCTAAGCAATGGGGACTTTTAGGCCTTTGAGACATGTGGTACCTTGAGTTCTGAGAGTCTTCCTCTCTAGTTTTGTAATCTTAGCTGTGGGACCTTTCTAAGAGTTGCATGTGGTAAGATGACAGATGGGCCTGCTGGCATTTAAATAAATCATTGAATGCTGCCATAAAGCCAAACAGATCTTTGGACCTTGCATTTTGTTTCCTCCTCACTGAATACAACCAAGGATCCTTGAAGGCCGCAGCCGAAGTACATTAGGTGCTCAGAAAGATAGTTACCTTCATTAACTGGGAAATAGAAAGCAGGATCGGGGAGGTTAAGACACAATTATATAAAACATTAGTTTGGGCATAACTGGAGCATTGGATATAGTTCCGGTTGCTATAATATAAGAATAAAGTGGTTGCCTGCAGGAGGGATTCAGCTGGGGTGGATTATTTCAGGTATGAGGAGAGTGTGGATAGGCTGACTTTATTTACTTTAGAGCAGAGAAAGTTGGGAGAGACCTGATTGAGGTATAATTATGAGGAGCATAGAAATAGCGCAAGACTTTTCCCATTAGCAGAGGTCTCAATTAGCAGAAGGCATAGATAGGTTCAATGGCAGAGGTAGGAGATTCAGACGGCATTTGAGGAGTAAGTTATTCAGTAAGGAGGTGTTCGAAATCTGGAATGCAAAGCCTGAAGGGGATGGTTGAAAGAGGCACCCACTGCAATGAAAGCCTTAATTTAGCTTCTCCTTTGTAAGAAAGTACTTCCAATCATGAAGTAAATCATAAGCTATTGTGTCAATTTTGGATATAGGCAGGTCACCTGGAAAGAGCTATTCAAAAAGTGGTGGAAACAATAGGGTGGGCCCTCTAACACAGAGCATAGACCACAGAACAGTACAACACAGGAATGTACCCTTTGACCAACATTGTATGTGTCGAATATGATGCCAAGTTAAACTAATCTCTTCTGTCTGACTGTGATCCTTATTCATTCAATCCGTCCGTACCCATGTGCCTATCTGAAAGTCATTTAAGCACCACTGTCATGTCTGCTTCTTCCACCACCCTTGGCAGTGAATTCCTCGTACCCACCACTCTCTGTGTCAGAGGGGCATAAAGGTGTAGAGAGTATCGAAACAGGCTGTTCGATCTACCTTGTCCATACCGGCCAAGATGGCATATTGAGCTAGTCCCATTTGCCTGTTTTTGGACCATGACTTTTTCCTTTAAACCTTCCCCCCCAGACCTTGAGCCTAAGTCATCTAGACATTGACATTTCTACCCTGCGATGCTGGAATCATGAACAAAACACATTGCTTGCCTGGAGGAAAAGGGTCTAACTATCTATCCTATGCATGCCTCATAATTTTGTTATACTTCTATAAGGTTACCCCTCAGTTTCTGATGCTCAATAGAAAACATCCAAGTTTATCCAACCTCTCCTAATAGGTAATACCCACTAACCTTGGCAGATGCTGCCCGAGTCATTGAGTTCCTGCAGCACTTTGTGGCTTGTTGAAGAGTGGGTATGGTGTTGGTCTGCATCTGCAGTTTCCTGTATCAGCATTCTTGTAAACCTCTTCTGCACCCTCTCCAAAGCCTTCACGTCAATTCCTATAATAGGGTACCAGAACTGCCCATAATATTCCAAACGCAGCCTAAAGATAATTTTATAAAGCTGTTACATGACTTCCTGACTCTTATGCTCTATGCCCCTGATGGATGAGGGCAAGCAGACCACATGTCTTCTTTTCCACTCCATTAACTGATGCTGACACTTTCAAGGAGTTATGGACTTGGGCTTCAAGAGTCCTCTGTACATCATTGCTGTTAAGGGTCTTGCCATTAACTTTATACTTATTAAAATGACAAACAAATCAACTCTTTAGTTTGATGTTAATTATAATGGCATGTAATAATCAACAATATCACTGTGAAATGCTTGGCCTTAGTACACTTTCTGAAGTGATCTTTGCACTCTAAGGTACGGTATTATTGTGTGTTATAGTGGGGTAACTTAAAAGTTAATTAACTGCTACTAAGTGATGCTCAGAGTTAGTAACACATTTATTTAGGGTACCTAATGTGATGAGGATCTTAAAAATGATAATAGTGGTTTATTCTTTATTGATATTAGGAATGGAAGTACTGTGCAACAGAAATGAACGTGATAATTTGATACATTAGCATTCTATGCTTGGATTAGAATTATGTTTGGTTGGGTGTGCAAATATTTGGAGTTGACTATATTTACAGGACCTATAAAAATGCATTAGACTTTCTTGAGTCATAAAAAGCACAGTGGCATACTGCTCCTGTCACTAAAAGTCACAGAATTACCTTTATTGAAGAATAGTTCCACTGAAAGATCTTGGGCTCGTTTAACGAGTGTAGAGCTAATATTACTGAAGTGTACTTGCTTATTAAACTGTGCAGTGCTCATTTGTGAAGCACATAATAAGAAAAATGTACTTCATGGAGGAAAAGTATAAAGCTTTCATTCCCAAGATCCCTAGTATCACTCATACAGAGTGTGTCAATCAGTGGAGTGCAGTCAGAGCATTAATGCAACAGCAATATTTCCATTCCCAGTGCAGCTTTACTGCACTTATGAGATACAATGTTCTTTAAACCTTCCTCACGCTGCTGTCTGTTGAAACTTTTATCGGTCCCACTATGATAAAGACTGAGATCTGGGCGATGAGACAGTGATTAAGAAATTACATTAACCTCTTGGGAAATGTTAACAACGGTAACGGTAAAACAAAGTCTCCGGATAAAGAAAAACTTTTGCAAGTGCAAAATGAGTTACTTCATGCATTGCGCTAGTAGATTTTACTTCTGCATGAAAGAATCTGAATTTTACTTTAAACTGTACTAGTTTTCAGCAGTAAATTCTTTGCATTATTTGATTACTGTTGCAAACTTACATACATTTTAATTGTTGCTGTAGAATGTACATTGCAATTTATGCTATGATTCTGTTTATTGGAATGACAACAAAACATCAACTAGGTAACATCTCAGCATTCCTTATAGGCCCATGTGAGATATAATATTAATTCTTGATGCAATCAGTAGTCCTGAACTACTATCTACCTCATTGGTGACCCTCGGATTTTCATTGATCGTACTTTACTGGCTTTACCTTACACTAAACGTTATTCCCTTATCATGTATCTATACACTGTCAATGGTTTGATTGTAATCATGTATTGTCTTTCCGCTAACTGGTTAGCACGCAACAAAAGCTTTTCACTGTACCTCGTGACACTGTACACGTGATAATAAACTAAACTGATCTCAATGGGTCTTCAACCACATCTTTCACATGTGACTATTCATGCTGCCTCTATCGTTCCATCTCTTTTGTGACTTGGTTTACTCAAAATTATGGACACACTAGCTTATGAAAACATGGAACCATCAGACTGTTAGACTAGTGATCAGCTTTAAGCTGCTTTGACAGTTTTTTTTAAACTCAAAGTAATAAATCCTGTCTTATGTTGCCCCCTCATCAATTGTATCACAGTTCTCCTGCAATAGTGATTTTCAAGAAACGTAATCATCAGTCCATTATGGAGTGAATATTTGTTCAGTCCACAATCTAGGCCCCTTGCAGTGACAGATTCCTTCAATACATTGCTCTCTTGCTAACCTTTTTGCATAGAATTATATTAAAACCCCAACATTTCTTACTCCAGCATTCATATCAACGGTTATATCTCAAGAGGTCTATTCTTAATCCCAAATTCCCAAATTCCCAATTTTTTTATTCCCTTTTCCTTCAGAAAAAATCTAACATTATTACATATTAATATTGTCTTCTGAATTGACCCCTTGAGTGAATGGAACTGCTGGTAGAATTGAAGCCTCCAGTCATAGAGAGAAGCTGAGATTAATCTTGTCTCGTGGCCCTGGCTCAATTTGGTATCTGTTACGCCCACTCCCAAGGAAACCCAGTGACGGAGAGGATCAAGTGCAAGTGAAGGTGAAGCAAAGGTACTAAAGCAGAAATTACCGGAAGCAATCACCAAGTCAGACAGCATAGAAAGAGAAAAAGTCAACATTTCATGTCAAAATGCTTTCTAATGCAAGTGAAATCACCAGGTTTGAATGTTGAAAAGGAACTGCAGATGGTGGTTTATGCAAGATGATACAAAGTGCTGGAGTAATTCAGCGTGTGAAACAGCATCTCTGGAGAACCATGAATAGGTGACATTTCGGGTCGGGACCCTTTGTCAGACTCAAGAGTCTGAAGAAGATCACATATCCAGGTTCTCCAGAAATGCTGCTTCACACGCTGAATTACTCCAGCACTTTGTGTCCACCTGTTTTGAACGTTTGCATTTTTCCATTGCTCTTCCATTCCCATACAAGCATACCGCAGATCCATCCCAGCTCATACACACATCATCTCCCACCCACACACATGCATACAAACACAAACACACACAAAGCATAAGCATACACATAAACTACACATGCAAGCATACACACACACACACACAAACATAGGCACACCACACATATGCACGCACCCACATACATACACATGCACACGTATGCACATTCACAAATATATGTACACACACGCACATGTGCGCATCTAGGCATACTTGCCATATTTGATTTTCATTAGGGGATTACAGCTGCACAATTTTTCACTTCTGCCTACCCAGCCACTGTGAAATTCTTGTAGAAACAAGGAACTACAGGTGCTGATTTACCGAGGAAAGACACAAAATGCTGGACAAACTCTATGGGTCCCTGGAGAACATGGATAGGTGACTTTTCTGGTTGGGACCCTTTTTCTGGTCCTGACCCGAAACATCACCGATCCATGTTCTCCAGGGATGCTGTCTGTCCCACTGAGTTACTCCAGCATTTTGTGTCTTTCCTCTGCAATATTCTTGCTGGTTTTGGGTTGGAGACTAATACGAGGAGTTAAAATGTATTGCACCTGCCTTGATGCTTTCACTGATGCACCTCCTGGACTTCAGCCTACACTCTCTACACTCATGCACAGGCTCTACTTTAGTTCCTAATCTAATAATGCATCTCACAATCAATTTGAGTATTGCAGCAAGTTTATAATTTAAACCATGTGGACGTTTTGATATCTGCGACGGAATGTACATTACTTGTTCGTGCTGTAGCTCCCTTCAGCCAACTGAGGGTGAAAAGGTCCCGTCTGCACTAAATCAATTATATTGAGCATGAAATTTAACTACCAGGTGAAATGCCAGAGGAGCCATGAATAAACATTTTTACTTATTTCTGAACACATTAGAGGGACAGCACAAATGACTCCTGTTCCAGCAGTGCTGTTGTTGTGTACTTCTAATGCATCATTGGGCTAAGTGATCGTAGGATCTAAGTTGTGGGAGGTATTGAACTTGCCAGCAGTCCTTCACTCCACCAGTACTATCATGGGATACATTTTGTATCATTGCCACCTGGAATACTGCGGCTGCCCCCTTTCAAATTTTAACTGTTACTGGGAGTAATAATATTCTCCAACAACTATCAGGTTCTTGAACCATCCTACACAACCCTTATCCTGTCTTGATAACTCTAATCCACCTGTTTGCTCTACTGTGGACTTGTTTATTTTTTTCTCATTATACCTTTGCACTAATGTTTTGTATTTTTGCAGTTTTTGTATGTTATATAGTTGTTCATAGTAATTTTAATGGAAAGGCTTGTCAAATTTACATTCAAGATCCTTGACACCAGAATAATCTCTGAAGGCTGATGTCACATAAAATGTATTCCGCTCCTAAAACCAATAAATTCATCTACGATCTCCACAGTTACCATCCAGTGGGAGCTTTGTTCACAAAATGCAAGGTATGCATCATTAACCAGATACAAAATAGCCTCAAATGAGCAAATGGACCTCAGAGAGGGAAGATGGTGCTTCCACCGGGTTCCAGTTCTCACTGTTAACAAAGAGGCGAGGTTTCAGAGGGAGAAATGAAAGCCTTTGCGGCCTTTAACAGTTGCTTGGCTATCTTGATGACATGATCAGCCAAATATGAATCCTCAACAATGCCCAGGCCTAGTTCAATGTTTTTGCCAGCCCTTATCAACCTCAAACAGAAGACATGCCTTGAATTAAATCGCTGATGTTCATATATGGCATTAACATTCCACTACTGACACAAGCATTGGTTTTAACGGGTGCAAGGAAGCCAGGCACATCCATAGGAAAGCTGGTTGCAGTCTGGTATCTTTGGACCAATCCAGTGACAAAGCGGTTCCAAGAGTTCCACCTAAACATCACGGCCAAAAGATTTTGTTTTGCAGAAAAGACGGCTTCCTCAGGAGCCTCAACCTAAATCTTGGGCATTCCTTCAAATAAGCTTCTTACACAGCCTGCACCTAACTAAAACTGCCCAAAAGTGAAAGGAGGATGAACAAAGGTGCAATTATGACCATTAGTCCCACACTATATGGAAATAGTACGTCAACCTACTCACGTTGCAGGAGGCACCTTATTTGCCACTGAATTACCTAACATCAAATCTTACTGTAAGATTTTATAAATCATATAAAATAATATTTGTCAACTTTCAAAATTAGTATATATTAATCAGGGTTCCACCTGATGCAGGTGAGCATTCAACCTTAAAATCTCCATGGCATTAATGCCCCTTTGAGTCTCCCTTTGCAACATGACAACACATCCAATGTACTAAAGTGGTTCCATACCCAATCCTGCACAAACACATTAATGGAAGGCAGCAGGTATTCTCCATTATTAAACAGTTCTAAAATATTAACAACAAATAGGAAACATGAAATGTAGTTGTTTTAACATGGTTAATTTCCCCATTTGGCAGGGAAATGGCTACGTTATCTCTATAACATAAATTGCTAAGCGAGGAGTGGATTCATTGCTTCAGTTTATGGATGAAATTAGATTGTGATCTCTGGCAATGGAGCAGATCGACACAGAGTCAGGAGAGTGGAACCTCTTAAAGTGCTTTTGGTTTAGATTTTCTTATATTCACAGTTGTACCTGAGTTTCGTTTAGTTTAGTTTAGAGACACAGAGCAGAAATAGTGCGGAAACAGGCCCTTCGGTCGACTGAATCCGCACCGACCAACCATCCCCACACATTAACACTATACTACACACACTAGGGACAATTTACACTTATACCAAGTCAATTAACCCACAATCCTGTACGTCTTTGGAGTGTGGGAGGAAACCCACGCGGTCATGGGGAGAACGTACAAACTCCATACAAGACAGCACCCGTAGTCGGGATCGAATCCGGATCTCTGGTGCTGCAAGCCCTGTAAGGCAGCAACTCTACCGCTGCACCACCATGTCACCCTGAGTGTGGCTGACGATGACCCACTGTGTGCTCCCGCAGATTATTTGTGGCTAAGATGATGCTCTGTCATTTGGGAAGAACATAAAAACTGGTCCCTGCATTGAAAGAAGGAAGCTCGCAAATTTGAGAGGTGAATGGAAGGGATAGCGGGTGAGAAAGGTTTGGATTAGGATCTGGGGAATTCATGCGATCACAATTAATGAGTTCTAATCAAAGTTTAGCTCAAGTTGTGCTTTAAGATAGCACACGTTCTGCATGGTCATTTAAAAATCTGTGTTATTCCTTGCAGGAATTGGTGAAGAATTTCCATTAACACAGGTCTGATATTTGTGCAGATAAGCATAGAGGTTTTGAAAGCTTCTTTCAGCTTTGGGACAAAAACTAGAACCAGGATGATCTTTCAAGGGAAATGGAGGACATACAGGAGAGATAATTACTCACCAACGTTTTGTTTGTTAATATTCACGCTTCGGGTCCAAGTTTCAAAACCCTCAGTTCTAATCTTGAATGGCAGAGTTTGTCAAAGGTCTTTCCCAATATGGTTTTATGGAACTTAATTGTGGGCATCATGCGGCTAGGTGAGGAGAAAAGGCAGGTAATGGCCTGTTCACTGGCTTCCCTTTTGACAACTACAATCGTCACTTGAGACCACCTAGGCTGGGACAGATGCATCTGCATCATGATCAAGGTAGAGAATAAATTGTTGCAATCAAATCACGAGGCCCTGTAACCTGCCATCGACACAAACCTTTCGCTGATCTGGTAACACATGTTCAGGTAATCAATAACACATTGAGGAATTAAAGAAAGCAGAGGCAGGAAACTTGAAAGGGGAATGAGGAAATAAGCAGATTACACTCTCTGTTATGTAACTTATAGATTTATTATCAGAAGCGTTATACAAAGGTTTGAACTGGTAACAGTAAAGACTGTGATGATTTGGAATAACATTTTTGAATTTAGTTTAGTTTAGTTGAGTTTAGTTTAGTTTAGTGATGCAGCATGGAAATAGGCCCTTCGCGCCACAGTGTTCACGTCAATTATTGATCGCCCGTTCACACTAGCTATCTCACAACACACTAGGGGCAATTTACCTAAAATCCCCATGTCTTTGGGATGTGGGAGGAAACCGGAGAAGGGTGCCAGAGGTTGTGGGGAGAATGCAGGAGAATGTGGTTGAGAGGGAAAGATAGAACAGCCGTGATTGAATGGTGGAGTAGACATGGTGGGCCGAGTGGCCTCTGCGCCTATAACTTATGAACTTATGAACATCCAGCGGAAACCGATACTGTCACAGGGAGAACCCAAGGTCAGCACCCAAGGTCAGGATTGAACCCAATCTCTGCTGCTGTGCCACTGTGCTGTTTTTGTTAAAGGCATCCCTGTATTACCCGAAGAAAACCACCCAGACCTGTTTTTGAAACCAATGAACAATAATTGCCACATTCATCTACCAAAGCATAACTCTGTCACAACCTTTTTTCCTGAAGTGGACATGATGGACAGAATCCAAAGTTGGATTTGAAATTCTGAGAGTTGTTCTGGCTATTTTGCCGATGTCAAATTAAATTATTATATTCTCAGAGTCTAATTTGAACATGGCTATAACCTGAATATAAGCGTTCTTCCATGAAATTTTCCAGTGGGGTTCAAGTATAATTGAAACAGGGCAAATAAGGTCTCAAGGTGCAAGGATGGAGAAATATAAAAGTCAAAGGAAAAACAGTTTTCCTTCATAGTGAGGCTGAGGAGTGCAAGGTAAGCAACGCTCAGCTCTCCGACTTGAAGATTTTAAAATTAATTCACTGAAATTGCTCTCTTGAGAGACTAAACTGTCTCAAACTTCTCCCCTCTCACAGATGACTGATTCGTAAGAGAAGGTCAGGAAGAGAGCACTTAACTTTGCTGATGAGGCCCTGTAGACCTTCTTGAATAATATAGAGGGAAGGCACATCTCTGCTCTCACCTGAGGTCAGGAGGTGTGGAAGCATGGAGGTGGCAGAGACCTTGTGTGACATGTCAACAGTTTGTGGCACTACGAGGCAATGCTGTGAAAAATTCCAACCGACCAGAGCAGGAGAGGAAAGAAATTTGCATCACCAGGAATATTTTTATTCAATTTGTTAAATCTGCTGGTAGGATGCCGACTCAAAGCTGCTTCAAGCACTCCACGCGCCTAAAAGACCAATGTTAAAATCTTTTCCATTCCGCTTTCTCCTTGGTTGGACAAGAATCTGTATAACATCCAATTTCTGGGTCTTCGAGTTATGACTTACTTGGGGAAGGGGGGGACGGTTGTTAAGGTCACAGGTCTTGTTTTGTTACAGGCTGCCAATGATGTATTCAAGAGAGAGTTAGATATAGCTCTTAGGGCTAATGGAATCAAGGGATATAGGGAGAAAGCAGGAACGGGATACTGATTTTAGATGATCAGCCATGTTCATATTGAATGGCGGTGCTGGCTCGAAGGTCTGAATGGCCTACGCCTGCCCTTTTTTCTATGTTTCTATTCCTTTCCTCCATCTCACTCATCTTTGCCACCTCTAGTAAATACCTCCTTTAGAATCACCATATCCCTTGGCTCTGGTACTGGCAATCCACAGTCCTGCATGTATTATCACTGATAGTCTGAACCAAGTACCTGCAGTGAGCAATCCTTTGGTTCTCTTGATGCTCTTGAATTGACCTTCCCGCCACTCCAGTCGATGGGATACCGAAACAAAATCATCATAGTGCATGTGGACTGTGCAAACCTTTCACTAAGATCTTTTACTCTAATCTCACCATCCCTGAGCATTCATGTCATGAGTGAATTGTGTTCGATGCGTGACAGACTGTAGTATGCTCCTCATAATGTAGATTGAGTAAATAAAGAGAAATTGTTTCTGCCGGCTGACAGGTCTGTTCCCAGAGGGCAGAGATTTAAGGCGATTGGCAAAAGACCATTTTATGCAACAATTGGAATGGGTTTGGGATACACTGCCTAATATGGTGACAGATACAGATTCAGCTGTAACCTTCAAAAGGAAATTTATTAAATAAGATATGATAGTATAGGGGAAATTAGCAAACAACAAATTGGCCAAAGACATCCTTCTCTGCGGTGCGGCTTCATGATTCTGCGATCCTACAAATGTGTAGGATAAAGTCTTGTGTTTCAGCTTAATTGTGCTTTGTTCGTGCAGCTTTTCAGGTTCTGAAGGGGAATATTCGGTACCACTTGTATTAGTCATGGGGCACTGTGGAGAAACAGACAGTTCTGAGCAAGCTCACTGTCACTTGTCTTTGTTCTAAGACCTCCACAGCCCACTTGAACAGGGTGTTAATCAACTGTTGAAAGCTGTGTTTTATTCACCCCTATTGCATAACATGGGTCGCCTGCGCATGTTTGGAAGGATTCGGACTCACATGTGTTGAAAGCTGTGGCTAAATTCATTTCTGCTCGTAGGATGTAGACTGAGGCTTCATGACATAGTAAAATAAAATCCTCGCAATCGAATCCCTGAAAATGGTGGCGGTGGTGATGGTGTTAGGGCCTCCAGTGAAAATGGGGTAAGGTAGCCTCTTCCTTCATTTTATAAGCCACCTTCCCCTAATTATTGCATGAAGGTGGAGTAGAGCTATGAAAAGAGACTCCTTAAAAAGACACAAAGCGCTGGAATAACTCATTGAACTTGGATAGGTGACGTTTCGAGTCGGAACCTTTCTTCAGACTGAAGAAAGGGCCTGATCCGAAACGTCATCTGTCCATGTTTTCCAGGGATGCTGCCTGACCTGATGAGTTACTCCAGCCCTTTTTGTAAACCAGCATCGGCAGTTTCTTCTTACTACAAAACAGACACGTTGTGTAGGAAGGAACTGCAGGTGCCGGTTTATACTGAGACACCTTTATTTTTTAAATAATCTGCATAACATCCTGTCGCATTTGCGGAGTAAAGGCTCCAATTCTACCCGGGATAGCTGCAATGCAATTATTTCAATGATCATAAACTGAGTGCCTGAAGCCAGTTAAAACCTCACAGGCAATCAGAATTGAGGTTTATTAATTTTTAACAATTGGACATTTGGTCAATGTCAAGAGCAGAGTTGTGTCCAAGTAAAAGGGCTGAATGGAGCAACAACAAAGATTAAAGAAGCTCGTCAGCCTTGTAATTAAGACCTGAGAACAATTTTGAGTTATCAAATGTTTTTCATAGCATTAGAATAACCAAGTGCAGATCGCCTCGATGGAGATGCAATTTTTTCCGTGTCGTATCTCCGTCCCCCATTGCGGCCTAACATCATGGAGCGACGCGGCCTTTCCTGGAGAACGACCCGGCGCTTCAACGCAGGCGCGGCGCGATCTTACCATCGTGGAGCTGCGATCCCCTTACCGGGAATAGAATGTGGAGAGCTCCAACTGTGGGCAACACCTTGGACTTTGACATCTTGGAGCCCGGTTTAAACATTGCGGTCCCTGGTTAGTGATTGAGTCGGGGCTCCAAGCCGTGGTGAGTTTCAACCGTCGCGACGAAGGAGTTCCATCACCCCGACGCGAGGGCCTCAGATCGCCAGCTGCGGGAGCTCTGATGGCCCTGACTGCAGATGGTTCGACAGCCACGTCTGAGGGGAAAAAAGGCTGAGAGATTGGACTTCATTGCCTTCCATCACAGTGAGGAATGTGGGGAGCCTCTGTGGTGGATGTTTATGTTAAATTTTATTTTATGTGGTTGCGTGTCTTACTGCTTTTCACTTGGTGTGGCCGTATGCTACCTTGATTGCACTGTTCCGTATGGTACATGTGACAATAAACCCATCTTGAATCTTGAATCTTGAGATCTTGGCCAATGAAGTGCATCTGAAGTACAGTAACTGACTAGATTAAGTGGGACCCGTTGGGGGGGGGGGGGGGAGGTTTTGGGGTGGGTGGGGAAGGGGGGGGTATGAGGTGAGTGGGGAAGTGTGTATGTGGGCGGGAGGGGTTTGCGAGGGGAGGGGAGGAGGAGGAATGTGGAGAGGTGCGGGGTATGGGGGGAGGGGGTGTGTGTGGGCGGGGTGTGGGGGGGAGGGAGGATGCCTGGGGGGGGAGGGGGTGGCTTGGGGGAGGGGTGTGCATGGGCGGGGGTTGTGGAGGAGAGGGGTGTGTGTGGGCAGGGGGTGTGCGTGGGTGGTGGGATTGTGGGGGAGGAGGGTTGTGTGCAGGGGGTCGTTGTGGGGGTGGGAGTGGGCAGGGGGTGTTGTGGAGGAGGGGTTTGTGGGTGGGGTAGGGGTGTGTGAGAGGGAGGGGGGTTTTGGGGGAGGGGGTTTGTGTGGGAGGGGGGATTGTGGGGGGAAGGGGGTAGTGTGGGAGGGGCAGTTATGGTGGGGAAGGGGGTTATGGTAGACAAGGGGTATGTGGGCAGGGGGTGTGGCATTGTGGGGGCATTTTGTGGGGGTGTGTGCTGTGGGCGGGGTGGGTGTGGGGGGGAGTGGGGTGGTGGGAGAGGGGTGTGTGTGGGCAGGGGGAGGGTTGTCGGGGTGTGTGGAATGGAGGGGTGTGTGAGAGGGAGGGGTGTATGGGAGGGAGGGGTTGTGGGGGGGAGGGGTATGGGGGTGGAGGCATGTAGGACCAGGGGGTGGCAGGGGTGTGGTGCAGGGGGGCAGCGGGGGAGAGAGCTCGGAGCTCGAGGGGGACCAGAAGGGAAGGGGTTGGGGGTGCGATGGGGACTCACAGTGGGCACTGGTCGCTGTTCGCTTCACTCGTCGCTGGTCGTTCTCCTCCGCCGGGATCAGTCTCCGCTTTCCGTTTGGTGACATCGGCACCATCTCCGTCTCCGCGCTGGCTGCGCTGGGCTGGGTTGGATCGGGCCAGGTTGGGCCGTGTCCGGTCCCTCCCTCCCAAAAATGGTATACGGTTGGAGACCTCCGACGACCATCCAGGGCCTCCCGCAGCTGCTGTAAAGACGTGATGGCGCAGGAAGGTGCGGACCATCCCACGGAGTGACTGTAGAAGGGACCAATCCGCGCGGCGCTGAATGGCAGGAGAGGCAATGGATCTGCGCATGCGCAGTTTTTAAGATCTTTAAACCTCTATAACTCTTACCTGCTTCCACTGATCGGAACGAAATTTGGTGCAATTGCAGCATAAGAGAACGGTGAGTAAGCTGGGGGGGAATCGTGGTGCTATCGCCTACCGTTTTTACGCAAATAGAATGATCACCAAATCGGAAGATAACAAGATCAGAGTTTTAGTTATGTACGAGATTAAGTGGGACCCTTGAGTCCCAGTCACATGAGAGGCTTGGTCTTCCAAGGGGCGTCCTGCAGCCAGGGGAGGGGGACGGCTTCAGGCGGGGCCTGTTGGGTGCTGGTGGGGGGGTGTGTGGGGGAGGGGGGGGTGTGTTGGGGAGAGGGGGTATGGGGGAGGGGGTGGTGTGTGTGGGGGGGGGGGGGTGTGGGGGGGAGGGGGTTTGTGGAGTTGTGGGGGTGGGGGTAGGGGTGTTGTGGGGGATGGGGAGCTGTTGTATGTGGGACGGGGAGGGGTGTGAGTCGTAGGGGGAAGTGAGGGGGGGTGTGAGGGTGTGGGGGTGTGGGTGTGGAGGTGGGTATGGGGGAGTGGGCGTGGGGGAGGGGGGTGGAGGCGAGGGGGGGGTGTGGGCTCACCCGCTTCCCGGCCCCGGCCCCAACCGCACTCCTGGCTCCAGGACCCGGCTCCGGACTCGCTCAGCTGCTCCAGTTCCCAGCACCTGTCGCACTCACAGCCCCCGCACGTGAACACAGCCTGCCCCTGCCCGTGGAACACAGCCCACACTCCGCTGCTTCAGCTTTATTCTCGGCAGCTTCTGGACAGGCGGTTTCTGGACGGGTGACTTGTGGACGTGCTCACAGACTCAGCCCCGCCGCCGGGATTTTATTCTCCAGCGGGTGCCGGAAGGAGCATTACCTTCATGGTGACTGACAGGCGAGACGACCAATCTGCTGATCTCACGTTTTTTTAAACCTTCATAACTTCTGTAATCTTCCATTGATTGGAACAAAACTTGGTGGATTGGAGCAGAGGAGATCAGTGAGTAAGGTGACGAGTAATCCTAGCAATATAGGGTAGCATTTTGGGGCAAATTTCAAAAAACAACGCAGAATGGAAGTGGTCAAGATGAGAGTTTTAGTAATAGGATAAGCTAGATAGATAGATAGATAGATAGATAGATAGATAGATAGATAGATAGATAGATAGATAGATAGATAGATAGATAGATAGATAGATAGATAGATAGATAGATAGATAGATAGATAGATAGATAGATAGATAGATAGATAGATAGATAGATAGATGCAATGCAGGAACTGGAGCAATCAGTATATGCACAGATAGACTCCATCTATGATAATGAACCAGACAATCTGTTATTCTGATGCTGATTGAGGGATACAAATTGGCTAGGGCTCTGGAGATAGTACCTCTGCTCTTCTTCAAAGTAGTTTCATCAAATCTTTTATTTATATCTGTGGAGTCAAAGTCTCATACAGTCATAGAGTGATGCAATGTGGAAATAGGCTCTTCAGCCCAACTTGCCCACACCGGCCAAACTGTCCCAGTTGCACGTCCCACCTGCAAGCATTTGTTCCATATCCCTCCCTGTCCTATCCATGTACCTGTCTAACTGCTTCTTACAGTAGATGTTGGGATAGTCCCTGCCTCAACTACCTGGCAGGTAGACAAAAATGCTGGAGAAACTCAGCCGGTGAGGCTGCATCTATGGAGCAAAGGATATAGGCAACGTTTTGGGCCAAAACCCTTCTTCAGATGAACATCGCAACCTCACTGGGCCTGCCGAACCTCGCTTCCTCACCGGTCCCACTGAATCTCGCTGACTCACCGACCATCCTCCCACCGGGACCTCCCACGCTCCGCCCGCTGACCCAGACTCTACTCCCCGCGGGCCTCCACCGACCCTCGCCACTCCACTGCCCTCCAACAGGCCGCAGCTGTCGCCTTACCTGAATCCTAGGGTTACACAAAAAACTGGAGAAACTCAGCGGGTGCAGCAGCATCTAAGGAGCGAAGGAGATAGGCGACGTTTCGGGTCGAGACCCTTCTTCAGACTGGACCTAGGCTCAGCACCGGGCCTGAAGAAAAAACTTTAAAATTTTGTCTACCTCCTCTGGCAGCTTGTTCCCTACATCCACCATCTTTTGTGTGAAAAAGTTACCTCTCAGATTCCTATTAAATCTTTTCCCCTTCACCTTAAACCTATATCCTCTGATCCTCGAATCACCTACTCTGGGCAACAGACTGTGTACATCTACTCGATCTAATCCTCTCATGATCTTATGCATCTCTATAAGATCACTCTCATCTTCCTGCATTCCAAGGAATAGTCCCAACCTACACAACCTCTGCCTATAGCTCAGACCTTCTAGTCTGGCAATATCATCATCAATGTTCTCTGTACCCTTTCCAGATTGTCAACATCTTTCCTATAACACGGTGACCAGAACTGAACACAATACTCAAAATGTGTCTCACTAACGTCTTATACAACTGCAACTCCCAACTTTTATACTCAATACTCTGGCTGATGAAGGCCAATGTGCCAAAAGCCTTTTTGACCACCCAATCTACAGTACCTGCAATTCCACCTTCAGGGAGCTATGCACTTGCACTCCTAGATCCCTCTGCTCGACAACACTACCCAGAGCCCTACCATTCATTGTGTAGGTCCTGCCCATGTTAGACTTCCCAAAATACAACACCTAACGTTTTTCTGCATTCAATTCCATCAACCATTCCTCAGCCCATTTGGCCAAACATGCAGCAAAGTTTTTCACAACCATTTCATATGAATAATAGAACCTGCACCAATGCAAGACTTGCTTAGTGCTGCTTGAAGCATACGATGGACATAATGATCCAATTTGCACAATGGATCAAGCTATTTATTTGTCTGCATCCATGTTACACTTCTCCCTGGGGTCAAATATAGAAGTCCTTTCATGCCAATGAAAGAAGGACTCCACAAGCACAACCCAAATATTTGTTCTAAGTCTCAATGTTCAAATTATACCTTAATTGTACCTTATCAGTACCTTAATTGGCACACGTGACAATAAAATACCTTTGAAACCTTTGAAACTTTTGAAATTCTGGGCCAATGGTAAATAGATTGTGGATATGTGAGGGACAAATGCTTTGTGTTCCTTCCCTCTGCAGACAATATTTATCCCCGTGATCCACAACTTATCAGACTCTGAGGAAACACTTTTGCAGCTGGATTAATTCCTGCTAAAACTGGGGCGACACCAATTTGAGCTCTCATGGAAACTCCAGTTACCATGCTGGAGTTTCCCAGATAGGTGGTAGCAGGCACTAAATTCACAGAAAGTGGAATACCAGCACCAGCCTGCCTCCACAGCCAGTAGATTTGATGCCTGATCTCCAATTAGAATAGACTCCTATGGGTTTAAACTAATTTATATGGCTTTGGTGACCAGAAATGCATACAATACTCCAAATGTGGTCTCACCAATAACTTGTACAGTTGTAACATGACTCCAAGCACAAATTCTCTCCCTATTCCTTGAGTGGGCTTAACTTCCCCCCCGGTTATCCTTTTGTTTTGTACAGTATGTATAAATGGCTAATAAATTATTTAAAACAGTTAAATAAGTAAAAGGGAATAACCCTACTTACCTCTCCTTCCTAATCTATACTTCAGGAATCTCCATTCAAACCATTTCTGATCCAATTCATGTCCATCTGGCGAGGAATGGAAAGGCAAACTCCCTGATAATGCAGGGGTACAAGTAAGTTCGACCACTGGACCTCATGAGGAGTCCAACTGCAGAACAGTGTCACGTTTCCACCAGATAATGTGGGCATAGTAACTCCAGGATGTATCGACCTACGGTGGCTAAACCCCAACTGTTCCCTTTGCAACTGCTGCCATGACAGCTGAGTTTGTAATGCCGTTACTACACTAACATTCAGCAGTCCTGGTTCAACACAGATTCATGATTTGATGATTTGGTGACTCACTGGAGAAACCTCAAAGAGAATAATGGATGCCAAGAATGATTGCAAGGCAGAAATTTAATCAAGAGTTCCAACAATGTCATAAACTACACGACTAGTAATTAGATTTGATCTAGCCCATTAATTAGAAGGCAGCCTCAAAATCACAATTCAAATGTTGTGCATTTAAATGCCTGTATTTAAGTAGAAATTTGTCCTTGATATTGTAGCTTACATTGCTTCAAAAATTCCACAAAATGCAGGATAAATTCAATCCAGCTAATTGTTGCCCAGTCAGACTATCATCAATCTTTAGCAAAATGATGGAAGATGTTATGGACAGCAGTATCAACTAGCACTTACTTGCAATGACCTGCTTACTGATACCCAGCTTGGCTTTGTCCCAACCATTTGGCATTAACCCTCATCATAGCTTTTGCCCATGTATGGATCAGAGTAAATTTCAGAGACTGACACAAGATTGACTGCCCTTTAACATCAAGACAACATTTGACAAGTGTAACATCAAGATGCCTGGATAAATCTGAAGTTGGCGTGTGTCAAGGAAAACGCATTCAAATGGTTGGAGTCATACCCGAGGCAGAGGAAGATGATTGTGGTTTATCAAGGTCATTCCCAATGGCACTATGTTCAATTCCATTCATAGCTCCTCAGTAAATGAAGCAGTTTACGTCTACACACAACTAAACGTTGACAACACTGCATGACAAGAAAGGTATATGCCATACACGTGCCAGGCAATGTCAGATTAAGACTGCAGAGTGACCCATCATTCACATCAGAGGGTTATCTCAGGCCAGTTACTCATAAAACCCATGGCTCCAAGATCAGGTCAGAGGCCGGGCTATCCTGTGATGAGTGATTTACTTTCTAACATCTCATAGGGCCTTCCTAACATCTACGAGGCACAGATCAGGAGTGATATCATGAGTGTATCTGTAGCATTGTTCCTCAGATATATTAATGGTTTGGTGGGGCCGCAGGTGACAAGATTCATCATTTGCAGATGACACCAACATTTGTGCTATAGTGGACAGTGAAGAATGTTGTCTATGGTTACAGCAGGATCTAGATAAACTGGAAAAGTGTGTAAGGGAATGGTTGATGGGATTTAACTCAGGCATGTACAAAGTGATGCAATTGTAACACTGGAGGTGTATGTTAAACCAGGCAGAACATACACAAAGAATGGCATGGCACTGGGGAGAGTTATTGGACTGCTGAAACTTGGGGTACATGTAAGATAGACACAAAAAGCTGTAACTCAGCAGGTCAGGCAGCATCTCTGGAGAAAAGGAATAGGTGACATTTCAGGTTGAGACCCTTCTTCAGTCTGAGAGTTAGGGGAAAGGGAAACTAGAGATATGAAAAGGTACAAAGAACAAAATGAAAGGTATGAAAAGGCCAAATCAAAGCCAGCCAGATGATCAAGGATAGGTGGAGCCCACAATGATCCACTGTTGGCTGTGAAGAAGGTGATAATGAGTGGATACAACTAGTTAAACTAATCAGGACTACAGTGAAACTACTAGGATGACTATAGGTGGGGACTGAGAGAGAGGGCATGCAAGGGTTACTTGAAGTTAGAGAATTCAATATCCATACCGCTGGGTTGTAAGAAGGAACTGTAGAGGCTGGTTTAAACTGAAGATAGACAGAAAATGCTGGAGTAACTCGGCGAGACAGGCAGCATCGCTGGAGAGAAGGAATGGGTGACGTTTCGGGTCGAGATCCTTCTTCAGAGTTAGCTGTCCAAGTGAAAGTGAAAGTGATGACGGCAGTGGACAGAGTGGTGAAAAATACATGTTATGTTTGTCTTCATCGGCTGAAGCATTGGGTATGAAAGTTGGGACGTCGTAGAGCATGGTGTGCAGTTCCGGTTGCCATGCTATTAGAAGGATGTGATTAAGCTAAAGAGGGTGCAGAAATGATGGACTGGAAGGCCAGAATTACAAGGAAAATGCACAGCCTGGAATTTTTCATCCCAAGAGCAACGAGGCTGAAGGTGATTTATTGAAGTATGAGAGGCATACTTAGGGTAAATAGTAGCAATTTATTCCTTCAGGTTGAACAGACCAAAACTCAAAGGCATAGGTTTAAGGTGAAAGGGGAAACAAAGCAGCCACCTGGATTGGCACTCATCCATTACACACCCATTTCCTTCACCAGTGGCACACTTTGGCTGCACTTTCTACAGAATGCACTGCAATAACTTTTCCAAACCAACACCTATTCCAGAAAAGGCTCACCACTGATTTCTCAAGGACATTTAGGGATGCGTAATATATGCTAGTTTCTCCAATAACGCCCTGAAAGGTGATTTTAAAAATAAAGCATCAATTAATAGAATTTGGAAATAAAGTGCAAAAGCAGGCAGAAATATCTTATGTTTAATTAATGCAAACTTTAGTGTGTGTTGTTGAATTTAGTTTTATTGTTTCTTCTGAACCTATCAGAACATATGCTAAATTATTATTCTGTAAACTCCACGTGTTCCCCAGTTCCTCATTTAATAGGTAATTTTTCATTTATGTGTCTAAACAAGGGAACGTTGGTGACTATTTGTTCCTGGGAGATGTTAGCAAAGTCTGATCCTGCACTTTTTAATGCAAAAACCTTCCAGCAAAGGTTACAGGTTTACAATCCAGAATTAAAACTCTGAATAAAGAGTAAAAAAGCACAGGGATAACAAGATCTTTGGTGATCTACATGCCTCACTTTTACACTGCCCACTGCATTTAATGGCTATGTCTTTGGGAACTGCTTGCTTGGATCTTTATTAACCATTTGGTCGGAAGAAATTATGTTGTACGTGAACAAGATAGACAATTGAAGGCAATTGCTGAAATCACGCTTCAAAGCATGTACTTTCCCGATTACCAAAATGACCTTACAATTACCAAGAATTGTAGAGATGCCTAAAGCAGACTTTAGAGATACAGCATGGAAACAGGCCTTTCAGCCCAACAAGTCCATGCCGACAAGCGACCACCCCGTACACTAGCACTATCCTACGCACCAGGGACAATTTACAATTTTACCAAAGCCAATGAATCTGAAAACCTGAACATCTTTTGAGTGCATGAGAAAAACCACAGAGACACAGGGATAAAACACAAACTCTGAACAGACAGCATCCGTGGTCAGGATCAAACCCGGGTCTCTGGCGCTGTAAGGCTGCAGCTCTACCACTGAGCCACTGTGCTGCCCTCAACCTTCGCCAAAAACATGGTAATGGAGCAAATACTTCAGCTGCAGCATTTACAAGTGCAACCCAGAACATTACATACATAGTGCTTGCAGAGAATAGAGAATAGATAGATGGAAACTGGAATATTCCCATAAAACAGCCGTTTGACTGCCTGGCACAAATACAATGCCATCATCACAGTATGTATTCATGTGAGGGAGCTAAATAAATAGTTATTTATTTAGTAGAAATTGGCTGTGCTTTTTCAGACCATGGGCTTTTTATTGATCCAGAAAATGTGGCCCTCGGCCTCACTAGTTTGGCATCATGTGAAGGCACAGTGATAAGTTTGTGGAGGATGGCAGCAACAGCTGTGGTATTCCTACCCCACGTCTGGGGTGAGCCTATCAGCACAGCATGCCACTCTCATCTGCTGAGCAGCTTGCATTTCTCAGCATTGTGAAGCTATGATATGATTAATGAAGAGATGTCAGATAGATAATTCTTTGTATCACGCGATGGTGGACAGAATTGTGTAAAAAAAAAGTCTGCCTTCCTAGAGCTGCACTGGTGGAGTAATCAGCTGTCTTCGGTCTTATAAATAGCAGCACAGATGTTGACAGAGAAATGGTCCCTTAATTATCATACAAACTGCTTTACTTGAGTGAACAGTTTAAACCGGCCTCCAAAGGAAATTCACTCAAGCAATTCCACAGATTACAGCTAATGAACAATATTTCTTTGTGCCTATTTAGTGCTCATTAAAATGTAAAAGCCTTTCATTTCAACAGGCCTGTAATAAATATTCCTCTCTGCAATGCGAGTTGTATGAAGTGGGGCAAATAAGTGGTTGAAGCAGCGTCAGCCAATATATTATCATCGCCTGTTGGGCAAATGGAGTCCATTTGTATTCAGGTTGGTGGATGTGTGCTGCATCTGACTGCAAGAAAGTAAAGCAAACATTCAAACTAAACAGTAATTCATTGTTTTACAGTTGTTTAGGGGTTCAGTAACATTTAATTTAAAGAGACTGACTCAAATATATTCAATGCAAATATAAAATTTGAACACTTTCCAAATGGAAAATGGAGCTCATTAAAACAAATGTAAAGAAAAGCAAAATATGATAAAATATCCAAAAAAACAATTGTGATTTTGTAAGGATTCATGTGGATCTGCTGTATTTATGTTAACCGTTTTTATTATTTTCCCAAGGGAATTCAACACATGCTGTTGCCAGCCTAGGTTTATTGCTCTACAGTGGTTTGAATTTCTCATAAATTGGATTCAAAATTTAAAAAGTTATATTGTAACAATGCACTTTTTAACTTCTCACATCTCATTGCAAGGAAAAAGCATCTGATGAATTTATAAAGCTGATGTTTATAAGATTCTGAAATAATAGGGATAGGCTGTGCGCCGATGATTTTCTTGTTGCAAAAATTACCCTCAGATTCAATGAAGAAAACAATGAATATATAATGTCTGATGCAGCTTCAAAATAAAATGATTAAAAGTCAACTGAAATTGCTGGTGAGACTTCAATCTAAATATCAAAATTGATAAATACCTTGCCATACCTAAGGATGGGCTCCCTGTGGAATGTAGATGTCCAATCTGGCACATATGTTAAATGAAATGTACCTGTAGGTAGTGTGACCTACTAGTTGAAATGGGTCACTGCTTGATTCTGAAACAGAAGGTTGTGAATTTAAGCCTCAGGACTATATGGAATTTGAACTCACTTGCCCCTGGTGGATGACTTTTCCACTTCTTGGACCAGACACTGGGTAAAATTTCATATGGAGGTGAAATGTTCAACTCAGTCTCTTAAACGGTGCTTTGTGCCACTGCTAGCTTTCAGTGGAAACATTCGGGGCACTCCTCTCTTACTTCATTCTCGACTGGATCACTGCACTGGATAATAAATGAATAGAAAAAAGGAGGAATCGGTAATAATATTTTAGTTATTCATGCCACGTTTTCTGATTAATACGGCGAGTTTGTAAACATATCATGCACACGTATATTCAATTTATATCATTGTTATTCGACACTGTGCGATTGGTGAGGAGTATCTGTAAGAAGTGAAAGGTAGCAAATTTAATTTTTGACATTTTCAGAAGCACAGCCAATGTTCACAGCAAAAGGGACTGTCTCCTTAACAGCAGTCTTTTCCGATCACTTCAACACCTAACGGAAGATTTAGCAATGACTGACAATTCTAACTCAATATCTCCATCATTGATAATTGATCCTCTTGAGATGTAGGTTGCCTTGTTTTTTTTCCCTTGCTTTGATGCTTTCAAAAGAAGAGAGAGTGAGCGGAGCATTGTCGGCCTGAGTGCTGGGGAGCTTGCTTACGTTTGCGTGCCTGCAGTAGTTGGATGCCAATGATGGCAGTCTATCAGTGCACCCTGCCTGCATATGAACAACAGATTTGTCAGCCTGTGACAGGCTGACAGCACTGCTCCCAGCCGCTTGTCCACTGTTATTAAATCAGTACCTCTTCGGAGCATGCAGGCAAGAGACAATCTGCTTCCTCCATTTGTGGAGGCAGGTTGCCAGTCAAAACCAGATCATCATCTTGAAGCTGCAACCCCAATATTCCATATAAAGCAGACACTGCACTCAAGTTGCTTTACACTTCAGGCTACATATATAAATATTGGACCTTACATTTCATTTCCTTTGCAGAAGGATATTTCAGTTGCATGGTATTTTTCAAGTCTAAAGCAACAAAAATGTTGCATTGTTAATAATAAATCACGGAAAATCTATCCTTTTGAGGCTGGCACCTGGTGTATTCGATTCGCAAGTATACAGCTGATTTTTATAAATTATTATTAGCTGATTCTAGCCAAAGGGATGTTAGCAAGTGTTTCTTGCCAAATCAAAAGGGTCAATTAAAGTACTAGACAAATACATAATTTTTGCTCAGACTTGGCACACGAAGAGCTATTGGCTTCACAGATGCCCTGCAAAACACATCAAAATATGTGCAAAAACACTTGAGCAAGTAACAAAATGCGATATTAAATTCTATTGTTGATGCACATAAAAATTAGAATGAAGTGCATCATATTTATCATGGAAATGCTCACTTCAGGGAAAAGACAAAATCTGCACAAAGGCATCTCCATGGTATCTTAACATTATAATGGATGTCCTTTGCTTGGATCAGTGAATTCTACTCATGAGGTGAGTCAAAGAGAGGAATATTCACTGAATGCAGCTGAGTGTTTTTTTTTGGCAAACTTTTGCAATGTTTCATATGACATGTTGCTTCTTAATAATAACAGTGGGGCTTTATTTGGATATGGTAAATCCTGTAAGATTGAAAAGAAATGAAGAAAGACCTGTCTTTCACAGTGCCTTTACAAAGCCCCTGACCACCCTAAACTATTTTACAGCCAATTAAGCACTTTGTGAGTTGTAGCTATTGTTGTAATGTAGGAAACGATAGACTATTTGTGCACAGCAAGCTCACGTGAACAATTATTTGCTGCTGACCAGGTACTCTGTTTTAGTCATGTTGATTGAGTGATAAATATGGTCCGGGGATCATCGAGTATTGTTCCTCTGGCCTTCCTCAAAATACAGAGCTACAAGGTCTTCTACATCCACAAGAGCGAGAGCAAAATGGACCTTAATTTTCATGCCAAAGATAAAATCTCTAATATATTCAGCAACACACTGGACTGTCAGCATGGAATTTTATCCTTGAGGTTCAGTGGCATTTTACTGTTGGCCTCTCACTTTCCACAGAGTATGTTTTCTATCTTTAAAAAAACAAGTAATTTAAATCTTAAGACATTTTAGAAGAGGGCTACTGACCATAATTTGGGTATGGACGCTGCAATATGTTTCTTTCAGCTGCTGGGTGGTCTCAGCAGGGAAGTGAAAGCAACTAGATAGTTCTGACATTAAACAGAAATGAGAGCCAGCAACTCTGAGCTCATTTCCTAACCCAGGTTCCACCTCTACAACATAAACGACAGACACTCTAGCTTCACGTAACCCTTGCATCTCCATTCACTCCGTCCCTACCCTACCCTAGCCGTCATACTAGTTTCACTGTCCTCCTGTTCAGTTTCACTCATTAACACCTAGCCCACAGCCAACAATGGACCATTGTGGGCTCCACCTATCCTTAATCATCGTTATTTTTTGCATATATTTCATTCAATTGTTCAATATCTCTCTCTATATCACCATCTACAGCTCTCATTTCCCTTTCCCCTGACTCTCTGTCTGAAGAGGGATCTCGACTCGAAAAGTCACCTATTCCTTTTCTCCAGAGATGCTGCCTGACCTGCTGTTACTCCAGCTTTTTGTGTCTATCTTCGGTTTAAGCCAGCATCTGCAGTTCCTACACATTTTATATGTTACAGATGTTTACTGGTTCAATTCCTGTTGATTGCTTTTTTCCGTTGAAAGGACGAGCCTGCGTGCTCAAATAACCCAGTGAGAAGACTGTGCTCTTTATTCAGTGTAATACAAACTACATTAATGACTGGTCAGTGGTGGAAGTCCAGCTTATATTCATTGAGTGAATCTGCAATAAATTTCCTTGCTACCGAACTATGCAGGTTTTTCTTTCAAAAGGATTTTTTAAAATTCCAGCTTAATTAATATCTTGAAGGTTTTGCTTTCCTTTGTAGGTAATTCAAGGCAGCGTTAATCATCACCATTATCGAATGACTCACCCGGCAGTAGCAACAACACATTCTCCAATCATCAGGCAGCACTCCCCCTTTGTGCAGTGGCAGTCGTCATCACCAGAAATGAAGGGGGTTTGGACAATTATAGAAGAGCACAAAAATAACAACACTGACTCGACATTCAATTTCCTCACCATGTGATAGCAATTGGGTGCCACAGCAGATAGCAACAGAGGTAGAGCAGCGGCAGAGTTGCTGCCTTTCAGTGCCAGAGACCTGGGTTAGATCCTGTCTACGGGTGCTGGCTGTACGGAATTGTACGTTCTCCCTCTGACCACATGGGTTTTCTGCGGGTGCTCCAGTTTCCTACCACACTCTAATGACATGCAGGTTTGTTGGTTACTGGGCTTCTGTAAATTGTAAATTGTAAATTAGCTCTAGAGTGTAGGATTGTGTTCGTGTACGAGGTGATCGCTGGTTGGCGCGGACTCGGTAGGCTGAAGGGCCTGTTTCCACGCTGTATCTCTAAAGTCCAAAGTCTAAATTGGTGTGAGATGGCACAGTGCTCCATCTGGTAGAGCTGCTGCCTTACAGCCCCAGTGACCCGGGTTCAATTCTGACTTTGGGTGCTATCTGGATGGAGTTTTTATGTTCTCCCAGATGTGCAGGTTTCTAGGTTAATTGGCATGTAAATTGCCCCAAGTGTTTAAGGAGTGGATGAGAAAGTAGGATAACATAGAACGACACAAAGTGCTGGAGTAACACAACAGGTCGGACAGCATCTTTGGAGAACATAGACAGGTGACATTTCAGGTCAAGACCTTTCTTCAGACTGAACATAGAACTAGTGTGAATGGGTGATTGGTGGTCATCAGGGACTTGATGGGTTGATGGGCCTGTTTCGATGCGCCAGTACTAAACTAAACTAAACTAAACTAATGCCCATAATGCAAATTTTAGTGCAGCATTACCTGATGGAAACAATAGAATCAGAGAATAATTACGCATTAAAGGAGGCCATTTGGCCTGTTGAGTCTGTACCAACTTATTGTAAAAGCAGTAGTTGGTTCCATTCCCGTGTACTGTCTCAGTTGGTCTGCAATTCTTTATTTTCAGAAATTTATCTAGCTTCTTTTTGAACATGACAATTGAACCTTCCTCCACAGTTTCTCCTTGAAGAGCATTCCACACACTAATCACTCACTATACACAAAATGTTTTTCCTTATTTCACTTTGGTTCATTTGTTTATCATCTTCAATTAATAAGCACCAATGAGAACAATTCCCTCCATCTGTTTTCAGGATTTTAAGGTTGAAATTGGCAGATACTTGATTAGTAAGTGTGTCAAGTGTTATGGGGAGAGGGCAGGAGAATGGATTTGAGTGGGAAAGACAGATCAGACATGGTAGAGTAGACTCGATGGGCTGAATGGCCCATCTGTTCCTATGACTTATGAATGTATGATTTTCAGTCCCTCTTCCGTCTCTTCATTACCTCCTTACTTCCATGGAGACCAATCTCAACTGTACCAATATACCCACATAACTAAAGAACCTCATTCCTTGAGCCAATTTGATAAATCTCCAGTCTTCACATCTTTCTTGTACTGTGGTACCCCCATTTTGACGTAATACTCCATTTGTGGCTTCAACCATAGTTTATAAAGATCCATCATGTCTTGCTTGCTCTTGTACTATACATCTATATTTATATCACCCACAAACCTGTGTGCCTTGTTAACCACTTTCTCTACCTGCTCTCCCACCTTTTATGAACTACGCACATTCACCCTTTATGCTGGGTCTCCTTTTAAAATTGTACTCTCCAGTTTATATTCTTTTTCAATTCTTCCTACCAAGAGAACACATCACTCAGCATTACATTTCTCTTCTACCACCTAACTGTTTACTCCAGCAACATATCGCCTTAAAGTTCATTACTGTCTTCCTCATAATTCACCATGTGGGCTGGAGACCCTCCTGCACCTATTTTCTATGTTTCTATTTGATTGGGGATGATCAGCCATGATCGCAATGAATGGCGGTGCTGACTAGAAGGGCCGAATGGCCTCCTCCTGCACCTATTTTCTATGTTTCTATGACCCTGTACATACAAAAGAACAAATCAGCAAACAAAACACAATGTGCTGGAGGAACTCAGCGGGTCAGGCAGCATCTGTGGAGGGAATGGGCAGACGCCGTTTCGGGTCATAGAAACATAGGTGCAGGAGTGGGTCATTCGGCCCTTCGAGCCAGCACCGCCATTCAATATGATCATGGCTGATCATCCAAGATCATGAGTTGTTTAAGAAGGAACTGCAGATGCTGGAAAATCGAAGGTAGACAAAAATGCTGGAGATTCAATCAGGATCCTTCTTCAGGCTTATTGGAATAGGAAGCAGAAATCCGGAAAAGTGGGGACAGGGCAAAGCCTGGTAAATGATAGCTGGATACAGGTAAGGGGGGTGGAGGGTGACAAAGGCTAGAGATGAAAAGGAGACAAAACAATGTCACATGAGGAGAGAAGAGGAGGACTGAGATACAAAGCCAGTGGGACGGACAAGGCTGGAAGGGGACGTGGGGGAGAGAAAAGGGGGATGGGGATAAATGGAAATAGTGGGATTTGGGAAAGGAGATGAATGTACAAAGGAGGAGAAAGGATCAGGATGACCGGGGAGGGGTGGTAGATGGTTGGAGAAATGTGCGCGCACCAGGATGTGGTGGGACATACAGAAAAGAGAAGGGAGGAGAGGGGAATTAATATTGATATTTCAAAATTGTTTGAAATTGGAGAATTCAATGTTCATACTGTTGGAAGTTAAAATGGTTAGCAACTGGGAAATTCAGCCAGCCTCGGCTGGTAGAGCGCAATTGTTCTGCGAAACGGTCACCTCGTCTACACTTAATTTTGCCAATGTGAGGGTGAACATATTGGGAGCATCAAATGCGGTGGACGAGGTTCAAAGGTGTATGTGAACATCCGTATCAGCAGGTCAGACAGCATCTCTGGAGAGAAGGAATGGGGGTTATGGGGAGAAGGCAGGGGTTATGGGGAGAAGGCAGGAAAATGGGATTAGAAGGGAGAGATAGATCAGCCATGATTGAATGGCAGAGTGGATTTGATGGGCTGAATGGCCTAATTCTACTCCTATCCCTTATGTCCTTATGATCTTCCGGTGGTTTAACCACAAAACAAATTGCAAATATTTGAAGTACGGGCAACCAAAATAATTAACTAAATGACAGTATAGAAGAATCAATTACACAACTTCTGAAGAAATCTGAAGAAGGGTCTCAACCTGAAATGTCACCCATTCCTTCTCTCCAGAGATGCTGCCTGTCCTGCTGAGTTACTCCAGCATTTTATGTTTACCTTCGATTTAAACCAGCACCTGCAGGTCTTTCCTACATACTCAGTTATAAATTTTGGTATCTCAGACCACGGCTACTAGGTCCATGTGTACATTTTCTTTCGGGACCCGGATTGGCCCCGCTACAATCCTTTTCTGCTCATGGCTTTAGAATATTTTTGGATTCTCTTTCATGTGTGCGGCCAACCTTTACTCATGTTCCCACTTTGCCTCTCTTCTTTTCTTTTTAACTTCCCCTCTGAACTTTCCATATCAATCTGATTCCCACTTGTGTTGACAGCCTGGCATTTGTTACACGTTCTTTATTTTCAACTCTCGATTTGGTCAACCGAGGAGCTGCGGCTTCACTTTCTCCACCCATTACCCTCAGAGAATGCGTCTAGAATATACAGTTTGGATGAAGTGAGATGTAATAATCACTATTTTCTGTCACTGGAGTGTCAACTGAGCCCACCCTGGTGTGAGCAGTCTTTGCAGTTTCAAAGCAATTTCACAATCAGGGACACATTAAGTATAGGTGGGATCAGCCGCTGATATTCCTCTCTCTTCAGCGACAGGGCACTTGCTTGAGTCTCTTCACAGGTACCACCTCACTGAACAGGCTGAAGTTAAGTACTGACTCTCTAGAGCATCTGCCGAGAGGAAATTATACCCCAACATTCTGTAGTATAATGCTGGAGTAACTCAGTGAGACAGGCAGCATCTCTGGAGAGAAGGAATCGGTGACGTTTCGGGTTGAGACCCTTCTTCAGAGTAAGGGGAGTGTGAAACTAGAGTATGAAAAGGAACAGAACAAACCAGCGCCGGCACCGATGGTCAAGAAAAGCTGAAGGCCCACAAAGGTCCATTGTTGGCCGTGTCGCCCATGACTCTCATTCTGAAGAAGGGTCTCGACCTGAAACATCACCCATTCCTTCTCTCCAGAGATGCTCCCTGTCCCGCTGAGTTACTCCAGCATTCCACCATTTATCTTCGGTTTAAACCAGTATCTGCAGTTCCTTCCTACACTCTGCAGTATAATGTGTCAACTGTTAAACCAAACCGAGCCAGTAGCTTCCTAGAGCACTTTGTTTGTCCAAGTGCGCAGACATACCACAGACCACTTTGCTTGTTTAATATATAGCATCATGAACAACAGAACTAAACAATACAAATGATTACTGAGAAAATCCTGCCAAGATTTTAAATCTTGCCGTTGACTTACCTCATCCCGTCCATTCCCTCTCTAACCTCAAAACAGATTGTAGCATCAAACAACTGAACTTCAGAAATGGTTTGATAATTTGATTACCTATCCTATTCCAAATGGAGTTATGATTCCTTTAATATTCAAGAGCAACTGATGTAACATAGGGCAATCTCTGTGTGCAATAAAAAGTCACTTGAGAGATAATTAAATATAGGCCAAAGATTGAATCCCTGCCAAATCAGACTGGTGGCACAGCAGGCAATTCTATTTCAGTGTGGGATTGGATAACACTGACAATGGTTATTTGGAGAAACTTTATTTACCATCCAATTTGAGTCACAACACCTACCGTTGAGATTGTGGCACAGGATTGTTTTCCCCAAATTATCTTTGAAACATACAGCAAACCTGGCAAAACAAACTCTCCCGACAGCAATGTTACACACGCTGCCTCCTATTACCTCTAAACACACTATTTTCCTATGTGATTAAGTGAAAGCAAGACTTTTGTACATAGAGACTCTTCACCCTACCACTATCTTGTCATAGCTGCCAACCTCAGGTATGGCAAAAATTAACTTAAGGGCCTGTCCCACTTACGTGTCCTTGGCACGCAAATTACGCAACCTCATGGTCGCGTTGAAACGCGACAGTCCCGCGAAGGTCGCATGTGATTTAATGCGTACGCACAGCCGTCTGGAGCGCGTGATGTCATTTGGAGATGGACGCAAAATGCCGGAGTAACTCAGCGGGACCGGCAGCATCTCTGAAGTGAAGGAATGGGTGATGTTTCGGGTCGAGATCCTTCTTCAGTCTGAAATAAATTTTCTTGGCTCTGCTCTGGGAGTAGAAGTGGGGGCAGATCCGGACCGCAACGGCCGTGAGCTCCAGGCCGAGCTCGGCGATCATTTGTCTGCTTCTGCTACTGTTAGAGGTGAGACGTTGTGTCACGCCAGGGGCTTGGACCTGTCCCACTTTGGCCATCAGTTCCGCGACAGGCCATTGGCGCGCGAAGATTTCATACGATGACCGTGCGCCTCAACGCGACCACGAGGTCGCGTAATTTGCGTGCCAAGGACACGTAAGTGGTCTTCAATTTAGTAAAGACCAGAATTGCTGATAGATCCATCTCTGCTTGTTTAATATATAGCATTCCTCACAATGCATCCCCATCCTTTGCCCCCCGCCCCCCCCCCCCCCCCATCCTCCCCCAACCCCCTCGTATACACCCTTGATAGAACACTTGCATATCAAACAGATTAATATTGATTATAGGGCTTGGCTAGGAGGAAATGTGTAGGCAAATACTCGTTTAAACTTACTCGACAGATTCATTAATGATGCCTGGCTGTGTTTCGAAGGGTCTCGACCAGAAACGTCACCCATTCCTTCAACCATAACCATTCATTCTCTCCAGAGATGCTGCCTGTCCCGTTGAGTTACTCCAGCATTTTGTGTCTGTCCTGGCTGTGATTAGTTCATATGTTCTAGGAGCAGCATTAGGCCATTTGGCCCATCGAGTCTACTCTGTCATTCAATCATGGCTGATCTACCTTTCCCTCTGAACCACATTCTCCTGCTTCTCCCCATAACCCCTGACTCTTACTAATCTAGTTTAGTTTAGTAAAGTTTAGTTTAGTTTAGAGTAGAGATACAGAGAGGAAACAGGCCCTTCGGCCCACCGAGTCCGCACCAACCAGTGATCACCCGTACACTAATTCTATCCTACACGACAAATTTTAAAGAATCTAATTAACCTACAAACTTGCAAGTCTTTGGAATGTGGGAAGAAACCGGAGCACCTGGAGAAATCCCATGCAGTCACAGGGAGAACCTGCAAACTGAAGGCAGACAGTGCCCATAGTCAGGATTGAACCCAGGTCTCTGATGCTGTAAAGGGCCTGTCCTACCAGCATGCAACTCTATGCGATGAGCGCGACCTAACGTGGTTGCTTGAGCCGTCCGGTGTCGCGGGGCCGGTCCAACTTCGATCGCCGGAGCTGTGCGGAATTGTGCGGAGTTCGTCCCGACATCGCGCGGGGCTCCGAAAAACTGACTATGTTCAAAAATTCCGCGCGGCAACGGCTTGTTGGCTCACATTCGCCTTGACGCATGACACACCGCCTCGACATCGTGCCTCCGTGAACCTATCTGTAGGTGCCTCCGTGACCCTCTATGTGTGTGGCTCCGTGGCCCTCTGTGTGTGTGCCTCTGTGCCCCTCTCTGTGTGCCCCTCTCTGTCCTGGCGAACTTACCTTAAGACTTCGCTTCGAGTTCGCCTCACTTTGCGCCGCGTTGCGCCACTCACCCGACCTCCGCGCAGCCCTCGCTGCCGGTTTGGTCACACATGCCACATGCAGGCGCATGCTGTTGGGAGCGGCCCTGTACAGGGATCACCCGACCTCCGCGCGGCCCCCACTTCTAGTTTGATCGCGCTCGTCGCATGGAGTCGGATGCTGGTAGGACAGGCCCTTAAGGCAGCAGTTCTACTGCTGTGCCACTGTGTGACTGAGATATCAGGATGCTGCCTGTCTTCATGCTGCTCTCTCCTGGACTGAGTTGCTGTCTTCAGCCATTCAGGTAAGAAAGTGGGTTGTAAATGTTTTTAGAGGGGTACTAATAAACAGAGTGTATGTTGCTTTAGTGAACAGTGGAGCTTTCATTGGGCCTGCTGTGAATTTCAGGTAAATTATGTACTGCAACCTCTCAGATGGCACTTGACCCAAGTAAGAATCACTGTGTGACCAGCTCCGTATGCTTTTAATATTGGCAGCTTTCCAACTTCATCTGCACGTCCATATAATTGCCATGCGCAGCCAGCAGTAACTGTGTCGTTCATGAGGGATGTGAGGAAATATTTCTCTACTTAGTGAATAGCTAGAGTCAGGATTGTACTTCTGGAAGGAAGTAGCAACAGGCTCAACTGAAGCATTCAAAACTGAGCTGGATAAATATCTGTAAGGTAAAAGAAAATGGTGGGCTATAGGCAGGATGGGGCAGTGGCGTTAGCTAACTTGCTTTTAGTAGGTACAGATTGTCTGGGCTGAATGGCTTTCTAGTCCATGACCACCCTGCAAGGCTGTGATTCTGCATCCCCCATCAGGGGTCCAATATCAAGAGTCGTAACAACTACTTAAACCTAGCTTAGTTTAGTTTTGTTTAGAGATACAGCGAGGAAACAGGCCAGTCGACCCAGCGAGTCCGCACCGGCCAGCAATCCCCGTAGACTAGCACTATCCTACACACACTAGGGAGAATTTACAATCTTTACTAAAGCCAATTAACTGACAAGCCTGCACGTCTTTGGAGTGTGGGAGGAAACCGTAGCTGCCGGAGAAAACCCACCCCATCATGGGGAGAATTTACAAACTCCGTACAGACAGCAGCCATAGTCGGGATCGGACCGGGGTCTCTGGCCCTGTAAGGCAGCAACTCTACCGCTGCTCACATGATTCAAAGCCGACTTGTATCGTTTAAAGGTCGGCAACCACAGCAGGTGGTTGAACGCCTCTTGATGTGAGAAAGGAGAGATGTGTCTATGCCAGAGGGCCAGAATATGCGCATCAAAAGCCAGTTACAGAACGGCTCTAAAAGGATCTGTACCGCACTGCTGCAAAACGTGCAGAGATCTTGCCTCGATATTCAGGATCATTAAAAAGACATCGCCAGGTGCACACCAGATAAAAACGTTGCTTGGTTACTACCTGGTTACTACATGCTACAACATGGTTTGCACACTGCAGTCATGAACCTTGTCAAAAGCAGATGGCCTTTGTCACTCAGGAATCTGCTCCTCCTCCTCCTTGTTCTGGCAGTTTCTCTGTCCTGTGTTCTCATTCTCCACGTCATGCTTACTCCAGGAGATGGACATTGATCCACATTTGCCTGAATGCATTTGTTTTGAAAGTAAGGAAATGTCCGTCAGAACCTGCCGCTGCACCCCTGTACACCTCTGCACATCAAAAGAACTTGGAAAGAAATATCAAATATTCGGAAAACCATAGCAAAAGCCTGAAGGAATCAATCAGTAAGTTGTGGCTGATCCCTTTAATCACACTGGTGGGGGGTCTTTCCAGCTGCTGAACGAGTTCCAAACTGGCAGAGCTAGTGTCAAATCAGAATTACACGCTGACTGATGTCATGAGCTGTCTGATCTGCATGCTTCCAGTAGTCAGTGGCTGGGTAGATGCCATAGGGGTCAGAACAAGAGTGATCCCTGCAAGTATCACGTGCCACGCTGAATCCAATTTTATAAAATGCATGCTACAGAGCCATATTTTGCAGTTCATGGATTCTAATTATTTAAGATAGATCCAAAATGCTGGAGTAACTCAGTGGGACAGGCAGCAGCTCTGGAGAGAAGGAATGGGTGACGTTTCGGGTTAAGACCCTTCTTCAGACTGAGAGTCAGGGGAGAGGGTGACTAGAGATAGAGATAGAGGAAGGGTAAGGTGTGAAAACAACCGATCAAAGCTATCTGTGTTCACAGCTTGTTTTTCTCTCATGTTGCAAACCCAGAATTTTGTCGACCATCTCTGTTGCCTTTACTGCAGGATCGTAGTTCTCTTTCACAGCTCAAGATCTGTGTTCCTCTCTTTCTCATGTGTAATGTAAATCTTCCTTTCTAAAACATCACCGTTAGCCCTTCTACATGTTCCAGTATTTTATATCTCGCGCAGCTTGCCTCTACCACATGTCAAGCATGTCTTTTGCCTCAACAGTCCCGAACTCTTTGTAAAAATCACACACATGCACAGTTTAGAAACATAGAAACATAGAAAAATATGTGCAGGAGTAGGCCATTTGGCCCTTCGAGCCAGCACTGCCATTCAATATGATCATGGCTGATCATCTAAAATCAGTACCCCATTCCTGCTTTTTCCCCATGTCCCTTGATTCCTTTGGCCCTAAGAGCCAAATCTAACTCTATCTTGAAAACATCCAGTGAATTGGCCTCCACTCCCTTCTGAGGCAGAAAATTCCACAGATTCACAACTCTCTGGGTGAAAAAGTTTTTCCTCATCTCAGTCCTAAATGGCCTACCCCTTATTCTTAAACTGTGACCCCTGGTTCTGGACTCCCCCAACATCGGGAACATTTTTCCTGCATCTAGCCTGTCCAATCCTTTAATAATTTTATATGTTTCTATAAGATCCCCTCTTATCCTTCTAAATTCCAATGACTACAAGCCCAGTCAACCCATTTTGTAGAAGATCTCCTAGTTTGGAAGGTTTTCCTGAAGCATGCTGCTACAAGTATGAATTTCATTGTTCCTTGTTGCTACATAAGACAATAAGACAATGTCTTGACTCTAAAGCATCATTTGCACAAAGAGCAGTAACAATTTCAGAGGATGTGCACACTCCAACGTTTAACCTCCCAAACCCTCTAACAGAGCCATTTGTAAATTAAGTTTAGTTTTGAGTTCAGTTTATTGTCACATGTACCAAGATACAGTGAAAAGCTTTTGTTCATATAGCTATTGTCAATACTCCAGTGAATTTTAGTATGCCACATTTCAGTATGGCAGTGAATTAGCAAGTATGCTACATGGATTATCTTCATCCTCCCTTCATTAAGATACTCCAAAATCTACTCCACACAGAAAATCTTACCGGAAAATTCATGTTCAGTTAATAACAGTGAACACACTACTGTATATAACAGGCCACATACTGCAGCCTGCCTCTCAGATTCAGTTCCTTTAACTTCAATAACATGAACTTTGGAGTCAGATTACAAAGCACTGACAAAACCAGATAGTTTGTTAGCACGACTGATCAGGGATGAATTTATAGACACTTACACTCATCAATTTTCCGCCTTTTAAAACTAAGTAAGTAATCATAGAATGCCTACTTCTTATTTTCCCTTACCTTCTCTTTTACTGTTTTCAACCTTAGTGGTGCTTTGGCATCATGTCTCAGTTTCTTAATTAAAACAAAACACTTAACCCATAAACCGTGATCACTTCATAAATCATTTGGTAGTATTATATAGCCCCCTTTCACCCCATGCATGTTTCTTTAGTCCCATAAACTGTTATCTAAATCTATACACACGTCTCTAACTTCATAAACCACTGTCTATCCCATGCACCTCTCTTTAACCCCATGTAACTTTTTAATTCCCATATATCATTCATCATTCCCATACAGTAGTCTCTTAGCATATTAAACTCCTTGACATCATATACCACTATAACTTTCACCTTATACCTCAAACTTAACATTCCACTTCTTGCCATGGTGAAACACTTTGTAACATCAATAGCAAATCAGTTATTTGTGCTGGAACGAACTACAGATGCTGGTTGTGGAAATCAAAAATAGACACAAAATGTTGGAGTAACTCAGCGGGACAGGCAGCATCTCTGGAGAGAAGGAAATGGCGACGTTTCGGGTCGAGACCCTCCTTCAGTAATTGTGCTGTTGCCTGAGTGGGACTTTCAAATTCCAGTTTAATAATTAATACCATTTCTCTCAGGGTAGGCCCGGCATGCAATGAATGGCATGTTTCTTAGCAGAGTTCCATCGTTTACATGACTGCTGGCTTAAAAGCATAAAATTAACCCAGAAAGTCTCTCCGATTAAACATTTACATCACTGATAATCATCCGGAGCTTTCAGTCCAATATTGTTTCGCTAATTAATGATGTCACGCCCATTCTGGGAGCAGTCATCTGGCTACAATAAACTGTAGCTGGGAACAACTGAGAGCAGATATGATAGAGTTAACATGGATTGTGATCAGGATCAGGGAATTGGCAATTCCATTGTAATCTGGATCAATCTGGGTCTGGGGATGCTCAAGGGGTGTTCTGGCCAGTAAGCTCATGCAAACGTATCAATGTGGAACTCTCCACAACTTACCTTCAAAATAACATTGTGGTGCCAATTATATAATTGGGCCACAACGTATATAACAACAAACGGTCCTGCTTTTAATGTGACCATTGTGTATGACCTGAATTGCCATTTTACAAGGAGATTGGATACATGATATCAATAATCCTAACATTGGTGGAGGACTATATGATGGATGAGATAAATCAAGCATGAGATAACCATTTTTTGGAAGAAGCTATAAACAACAATACATAGATATGACAGGTTTAGAGTGATATGGGCCAAATGCAGCCAAATGGGGTTGGTGTAGATGGGACATGTTGGGCGGTGTGGGCAAGTTGGGCCGAAGGGCCTGTTTCCACACTGTCCAACTCTCTGACTCTATGACCATCAGTACACGTGACAATAAACAGAAAACCGCTTAGACAATGTAAGCACCTAGAAATCTGGGATTCTGACCACAACTTATAAAGATGTGAACTTTGTCATGGAACAGGTATTAGATATTATGAGGATATTTAATTGTCTGAGCAGTAATTCCTTGGGTCTTGTTCTACTTTGATGTTTCTGTAGTTACAGATATAGCTACTTGGGCAACAATTATTTCACAGCTGATTGGAAGCCTAACTATTTATTACTGAGATTAGAGTTACACATGTCCCAAACATGCATGAGAAATTAGATGAAATGTTTAAGAAAGAACTGCAGATGCTGGAAAAATCAAAGTTAGACAAAAATGCTGAGAGACTCAGCGGGTGAGGCAGCATCTATGGAATATTTCGGAAATGTCCCCTATTTCTTCGCTCTATAGATGCTGCCTCACCCGCTGAGTTTCTCCAGCATTTTTGTCTACCAACGGGAAAGTGGATATCACTTGTTAAAAAACATTGTTATAATTTGGGTTTTAATGTCAAATGGTAATTTTAATAATCATTCTTCTCTCTCCAGGCTTACTGAACTTTCATAGTGGCAATTGATCTCCAGATACCATAATAATTCAGATAACAACAGTGACTAAATATCCAGCACATAAACCCCCCACCAAAAAGAATCATTGTATCATTTTGTAATTCCCTATACTTTTTCTAATTCTCTGTACCATTTCTAAGCACTAATTCTTATTTTCTTCACAGATGTTGCCTGAACTGCAGTGGATTTACAGCATTTTATCTTCTATTTCAGATATCCAGTGTCTGCATGATTCTGGAACATATACATGTCAAATATGTTGAACATTTAAAATTCTATACAGTACTATGGCTCTAGATAAGAAGCTCTGTCATCACATAGTACTCTCTAACCTCACATTTATAATTTTAATTCATGCATCAATTTTCTCCAAATCTATTTACCATTATTCTTTCTTTCTACATCATTCTTTCACCCGATTATCTCATTGTGTGCTGCATAGACTCACAAAAATTGGCTACAGCTTATCCATAAGTCAGCACGTATGTCATCATGGGTTACTTGAAAAAGAAATAACCCACATTTTAATACGTTGTTAATAGTTTCCAGCTTTAAAAAAGCTATATTCATCCCTCATATCCTTGCAATGAGAAAACATGTTAGAATTTGAACAATTAATCTTGCTAAATTAAAAAATCCTAATTTTTGGTATAGAATGCAAAGAGCAGACATACTGGCTAGTAAATATTTAGATTTAATGGCATCTGGCTAGTAAATGTAGAAATTATCTTGGGGCCCTTTGAAATGCATAACTTCATTTTTATTTTTGTAATAAATTGTATGATATGATGCTTCTGCAGGTTGATAAACTTTATTGTTCCCTCTGTAATAGACTAAATGAAGCCTGTGAAACGTGATGTTCTGCTAGACAATGCACTGAATCTCATTTTAGTATGTTAAAGACCTCTCACTTAAACTTAAATGGAATGAGGAATAAGGTGAAATTGTCATTGTGGGTGTTAGGAAGAAAATACATTGCAGACAATCATCATTTAATATCCAGGGCTGACTTTTTGAACATGTGCTTTCTCTAAATGATAAATCGGATGACTTACCTCCAACAATAATGTCCAGAATACAAATGAGAGAGCAAGTGCATTGTTAAGACACACACCAGAGGCATTCTCATTGTAAATTGTCTCTGTACTAATTAAAACATTTTTAAAACATAAAGCCTTATCTCTAAATTGTGGAAGAGCTGCATTTAAAGGGATGGTATTACTTTCATTAGGCTTAGATGGGTTACTTTTTTAAGTAATGAAGAATCAAATCTACAGACCCTTCTCTTTTACATATTCCAACCTTGTCATGATGCGAAGGGTACTTTAAGCAGATTGTCAATGAAGATAGCAGCTGTATCACATAGAATAACTCACATTATCATTTGCAGCCTGGCAAAATCTGACTTTGCTGCATTAAACATGTTTTAGTGTAGGGAAGCCTGGTGGTTCTACTTGTGGCACAATTGACTCGCATCCAGAGGGTCGTCAATTTTAATTCAACCTTCAAGTGAAATTAGAAATCATCCGCACTGGAGCTGCGATGGTATAAGAAGGTTATCGCACAGTCCCGTCTCTCTAGGAACTGAATTAGAACCGAACAAAGACAAAATAAATGTCCGTGTTCAGGTATGAAGTAAAATTCAAGTCCAGGGGGCAACATTTCAGAACAAAGGTTAACGTGCTTTCCTCAATACTGTAGGCTGCTGTTTTCATTTGCCAGACTTAAATGGCACATATTCCACCGTTAATAGGGAAATAACAGAGGTGCGAATTATGAATTTCCAAAAACTGTTTGGAAAAAGGAATTGTGAGAAATGATGGATAACTATATTTTAAAACTTTCTTCAAGAAATAGGAAATATAAATAAATGGCAGAGAATTATCAGCCAAATGCTTCATTTCAATCATAGCCAGGTAACTCTTAAGGAGTTCTTTTTTAAGGGCATTCCTTTCCCATTAGCAGTACACATTGGAAATTTAGGTGTGCATTTGGAGCAAAACATAGGGAGGGTGCAGTCAAATGTTTCCCTGTAGCAGTACAAATTTGTAAATATATCCTTCTGAAGTTCACAGGTAGGTTAATGAACAACAGTGAATCAGTAACACTAAGGATGTATTCATGAGAGATAAAGTGGAATGAATGTAAAATATGAATTAACAGTGAATGTAAACTGAATTAAGCACTTTGTTAAATATACATTTCAGGCAACATTTGATAAGAAACCTGACGCCACATTTGTTGCATAAATTAAGGCAGCACATGGACACAGAATGGCAAAGTGGGAAGCAGAGCTAAATTGATTCAGATATTTTGGAAAAGGTTAGTGTTGTCATTTTCATGTTCATCTTTGTGTTTATGTAAATTATTGTCTAGAAAGGCGATTACCCATGAACTTATTGCCGGTTGCTCGCTTTGAATAGGCCCGTGGAAAGCCGTTGTCCTCCCCATCTACCTCAGTGCATCGGTACCCACGGTCAATGTAGCAGATGTAAGATCTGCCTTCCTGAGAGTGAATTAACTGGCGCAGATGAAGTTCCCGTCCATGTCTTCAGAACCTGCATGTACCAGCAGACAGGAACATTCACAGACATCTTTAACTTCTCACTACTCCATTCTGAGGCCATCACCAGCTTGAAGAAGACCATAATCATTCCAGTGCCAAAGGAAAACAAGCTTGCGTGCCCCAATAACCGTTATCCAGTGTCTCTGACATCCACCATCATGGTGGTTTGAGAGGCTGGTCATGTTGCACATTAATGAGAATGCAGGGTGACTTGGACAGGTTGGGGGAGTGGGCAGATGCATGGCAGATTAAGTTCAATGCGGATAAATGTGAGGTTATCCACTTTGGTAGCAAAAACAGGAAGGCAGATTACTATCTGAATGGCGTCAAGTTGGGAAAAGGGGAAATACAATGGGATCTGGGGGTCCTTGTGCATCAGTCTATGAAAGTAAGCATGCAGGTACAGCAGGCAGTGAAGAAAGCGAATGGCATGTTGGCCTTCATAACAAGAGAAATCGAATATAGGAGCAAAGAAGTCCTTCTGCAGTTGTACAGAGCCCTAGTGAGACGGCACTTGGATGGAGTATTGTGTGCAGTTTTGGTCCCCTAATTTGAGGAAGGATTCTTGCTATTGAGGGAGTGCAGCATAGGTTTACAAGGTTAATTCCCAGGATGGCGGGACTGTCATATGCTGAGAGAATGGAGCAGCTGGGCTTGTACACTCTAGAGTTTAGAAGGATGAGAGGGTTTCTCATTGAAACATATAAGATTGTTAAGGGTTTGGACACGCTAGAGGCAGGAAACATGTTCCCGATGTTGGGGGAGTCCAGAACCATTGGCCACAGTTTAAGAATAAGGAGTAAGCCCCTTAGAATGGAGATGAGGAAACACTTTTTCTCACAGAGAGTGGTGAGTCTGTGGAATTCTCTGCCTCAGAGGGCGGTGGAGGCAGGTTCTCTGGATGCTTTCAAGAGAGAGCTAGATAGGGCTCTTAAAAATAGCGGAATCAGGGGATATGGGGAGAAGGCAGGAATGGGGTACTGATTGGGGATGATCAGCAATGATCACATTGAATGGCGGTGCTGGCTCGAAAGGTCGAATGGCCTATTCCTGCACCTATTGTCTATTGTCTAACTTCAACCTCAACGACAGCCTTCATTCATTGCAGTTTGTCCTCCTTTGCTACTGGTCCATGGCAGATGCAAGGCTCTGACACATCTCCCAAACATCTCGATAACAAGGTCAGACACCTATTTATTGACTAAAGATCTGCCGACAACACCATAATTCCATCCAAACTTATCTTCAAACTCCTGGACTTAGAAGTCATAAATCTCCTTTGTCACTGGATCTGTGACTTTCTGACCCACAGGACACAATCAGTAAGGATAGACAACAAAACATTCTCCACAATAACCTCAACACCAGTGTCCTGTGAACACTGGACAGTCCATCATCGACTCTGACCTCCCCACTATCGAAGGGATTTATCGGAGTTGCTGCCACAAAAAAGCAGCCAGCATTATCAGAGACCCACACGTTCCTGGCCACATACTCATTTCACCCCTGCCATCGGGAAGAAGGCACAGGAGCCTGAGAAGTGTAACGTCCAGGTTCAGGAACAGCTTCTTCCCTGCAGCCATCAGCCTACTAAACACTACAACCTTAAATATGCTCTGAACTACAATAGATTATTATTATTATTATTATTATAATTATTATTATTATTATTATTATTATTATTATTATTATTGCACTTCTATTGTTTGATTTGTGAGGATGCGTGTGTATGTATATAATATCAGTATATATACTGTATGACTGTTTTATTTTTGTATATGTATATGAATGAATGAATGAATGAATGAATGAATAGGTATGTTACAAAACTTACCTTGAGCAGTGCTGCAGTTCTGCCGCTCCCCGTGTGCGTGACTTTGGTGCCTTTCAGAGGGGGGCGGTCTTAAAGTGCCGTTTTTCTGCAGACTGGGAAAATCGATCCATGTCGGGCGATTTCGTTGCGGAAGAAAAATCGCTCCGACATTTCATTCATGAAGGTATTTTTAAATTACGCTAGATTATTTATTAACTAGATTAATTTAAAAATCACCTTCAAAAGCCGTGAGCGCCGACAACGGGAAGGATTTTGCGTAGGGGAGAAAAAAGGTACACAGTTTATTTTTATATTAAAAGTTGGTTTTTATGGAGGCTTTAATCATATTTTCATTTTGCGAAATGGGGTCCAAATAAAATGTATGAACCAACAGTATTTTTCCTCCCAACTTCACCGCAAACCGCAACGGTCCAATCCACCGCATTCCACTAAAACCCACTCGCTAGATGATTTAAATGGCCATTAATTTACAGGCATTGAACACTAAATTTCTTCCATTTGGCCTAGAAATTCATGAAAATCAGATTTAAAAATTATGTTATATTGTGGATTATTGTGTGAATGTTATTTGGACACATAGGCAATTTAAAAAAAGTTTATCTTTTCTTAAGAAATGGATAGACGTTTAGATCTACTCATTGAATTTTGTAATTAGCTACAATTAGATAACTAACTGATTATATGCTTTAATTTCAGGTCATCCAAGTAAGATTGTTTCATATTTGTTTCAGAATGCTTCAATCTATAATAACTGAAAATTTCATTGAGTTCTCTTAATTTTTAAGAAAGTTATGGGCTTTTAACGGTTCTAGATCACAGCTTTTGAGTTAAGTCAATTGAAAGGCAATGGAGAACAAGATGCTAATTTCCGAGTATGAAAATGGTCATAACTTTCTTAATACTGAAGATATGAAAGTGAATTAGGTGTCAAATTAAACTTCTTTTTATGCTTTATCTGATGGGATAAATTGCAGACTTGATTTTTAAAATCTCAAAATTTTGTAACATTGCTAGAATAAATAAGTTTATTGGCCAAGTATTCACATACAAGGAATTTCCTATTTATCTATATAATTAAAAGTCTCATCTTGACAACTTCCTGTATGATTTTAGAAAAAATGCTACCACTATTTTGCTATGACCTTTGGCCATCTTACTCACGGTCCTCCTCCGCTGAGGATTTTTCCCATTGATGAAAAATAAAAAGGTTACGAGTGTTTAAAAACCTTGAGATCCTCTCGCCTGTCAATTACCGCGATGTAGGTAACACCCCTTCCGGGGGGGGGGGGGTGGATGGGGGGGCAGGACTATAAAACCCCGGATGCCTGGATGTGACTCAGTCACTCTGCAAGATCGCGAGCAAGAGGCCACGACTCTCATTCTCAGCTGTGAATCAACTGAACTGTGAGTCTGCAATATACCTGCAATAAATGATTTGTTAGCGCTTAATGACAATGTCATGAGTTGTTTGGCCTGCTGCCCTGCCTGTGCTTGAAACTGCAATGCTTTATTAGGTCCAACTGTGTTTGGAAGGTATAAATGCTTTATTAGGTCCAACTGTGTTTGGAAGGTATAAATGCTTCATTAGGTCCGACTGTGTTTGGTTCAAAAGTCCCGCTCATTCCGTGACTTCCGTGATTTAGTCGACAGGTCGCGCTGATTGCGTAATTTCCAGTGAGTGCAGAGGTCACTTTTATTGCGGAAGTGCCGTTGACTGCGGAAGCCCCAAAGTGGAGAGGCCTCACTCAGCCGTGTGAGTATTCAAGAAAGTTTACTGCCATATTTATGATGTGTGTCGGTGAGTATGTGTGTGAGTGTATGTGTTTGTGAGTGTATGTGTGTGTGAATGTGTGTGTGTGTGTGTGTGTGTGTGTGTGTGTGTGTGTGTGTGTGTGTGTGTGTGTGTGTGTGTGTGTGCATGTGTGTGTGTGTGTGTGTGTGTGTGTGTGTGTGTGTGTGTGTGTGTGTGGGTGTGTGTGTGGGTGTGTGTGGGTGTGTGTGGGTGAATGTGTGAATGTATGTGTGTGTGTGTGTGTGTGAGTGTGAGTGTATCTGTGTGTGCATGTGAGTGAGTGATTGAGTGTGTGAGTGGTCTCAGTGATTGAGTTGCCAGACCAAGAAATAATTCAGCCCACAATGTCCACACTATCCCTCTGAAAACCAGTCCCTTCAGCCCATAATCCCATGCTAGCACTGCAGTAAGCCCCCCCCACCCCCCACCCCCACTGGCCAGCAATATTGGAATTGGTGGAGAGGATTGACATAGTTAATTCAGAAACAAGGTTTGAGGGTATGAGACGTGAATTGGCCAAGATAGACTGGCAATTGATTCTTCAAGGGTTGACAGTGGATATGCAATGGAAGGCATTTAAAGACCGCATGGATGAACTACATCAATTGTTAATCCCAGTTTGGTAAAACAATAAATCAGGGAAGGTAGTGCATCCGTGGATAACAAGGGAATTCAGGGATAGTATCACAACAAAAGATGAAGCATACAAATTAGCCAGAAAAAGCAGCCTACCAGAGGACTGGGAGAAATTCAGAGTCCAGCAGAGGAGGACAAAGGGCTTAATTAGGAAAGGGAAAATAGATTATGAAAGAAAACTGGCAGGGACCATAAAAACTGACTGCAAAAGCTTTTATAGATATGTGAAGAGAAAAAGATTACTTAAAACAAATGTAGGTTCCTTGCAGTCAGAAATGGTTGAATTGATCATGGGGAACAAGGACATGGCAGACCAATTGAATAACTACTTTGGTTCTGTCTTCACTAAGGAAGACATAAATAATCTGCTGGAAATAGCAGGGGACCGGGTGTCAAATGAGATGGAGGAACTGAGTGAAATCCAGGTTAGTCGGGAAGTGGTGTTAGGTAAATTGAATGGATTAAAGGCCGATAAATCCCCAGGGCCAGATAGGCTGCATCCCAGAGTACTTAAGGTAGTAGCCCCAGAAATAGTGGATGCATTAGTGATAATTTTTCAAAACTCTTTAGATTCTGGAGTAGTTCCTGAGAATTGGAGGGTAGCTAATGTAACCCCACTTTTTAAAAAGGGAGGGAGAGAGACAACAAGGAATTACAGACCAGTTAGTCTAACATCGGTAGTGGGGAAATTGCTAGTCAGTTATTAAAGATGGGATAGCAGCACATTTGGAAAGTGGTGAAATCATTGGACAAAGTCAGCATGGATTTATGAAAGGTAAATCATGTCTGACGAATCTTATAGATTTTTTCGAGGATGTAACTAGTAGAGTGGATATGGGAGAATCAGTGGATGTGTTATATCTGGACTTTCAGAAGGCTTTCGACAAGGTCCCACATAAGAGATTAGTATGCAAACCTAAAGCACACGGTATTAGTGGTTCAGTATTGATGTGGATAGAGAACTGGCTGGCAGACAGGAAGCAAAGAGTACGAGTAAACAGGTCCTTTTCAGAATGGCAGGCAGTGACTAGTGGGGTACCACAAGGCTCAGTGCTGGGACCCCAGCTATTTACAATATATATTAATGATTTGGACAAGGGAATTGAATCCAACATCTCCAAGTTTGCAGATGACATGAAGCTGGGGGGCAGTGTTAGCTGTGAGGAGGATGCTAGGAGGCTGCAAGGTTACTTGGATAGGTTCGATGAGTGGGAAAATCCATAGCAGATGCAGTATAATGTGGATAAATGTGAGGTTATCCACTTTGGTGGCAAGAACGGGAAAGTAGACTATTATCTGAATGGTGGCCGATTAGGAAAAGGGGAGATGCAACGAGACCTGGGTGTCATGGAACACCAGTCATTGAAAGTAGGCATGCAGATGCAGCAGGCAGTAAAGAAAGCATATGGTATGTTAGCATTCATAGCAAAATGATTTGAGTGAAGGAGCAGGGAGGTTCTACTGCAGTTGTACAGGGCATTGGTGAGACCACACCTGGAGTATTGCGTACAGTTTTGGTCTCTGTTAATCTGAGGAAAGACATTCTTGCCATAGATTACAGAGAAGGTTCACCAGACTGATTCCTGGGATGGCAGGACTTTCATATGAAGAAAGACTGGATAGACTCGGCTAGTATGCGCTAGAATTTAGAAGATTGAGGGGGGATCTTATAGAAACTTACAAAATTCTTAAGGGGTTGGACAGGCTAGATGCAGGAAGATTGTTCCCGATGTTGGGGAGGTCCAGAACAAGGGGTCACAGTTTAAGGATAAGAGGGAAGTCTTTTAGGACTGATTTATTTCACACAGAGAGTGCTGAATCTGTGGAATTCTCTGCCACAGAAAGTAGTTGAGGCCAGTTCATTGGTTATATTTAAGAGGGAGTTATATGTGGCCCTTGTGGCTAAAGGGATCAGGGGGTGTGGAGAAAAGGCAGGTACAGGATACTGAGTTGGATGATCAGCCATGATCATATTGAATGACGGTGCAGGCTTGAAGGACCGAATGGCCTACTCCTGCACCTATTTTCTATGTTTCTATGTTTCTATGCATTGGGGACCAGCTCTCCCATGTGAAGCTGGGACCCAACGGGTCCGACTTAGTCACACGGGAGGGCTGGTCCCCCACCACAATATTCCACCTCTCCACAAATTCTAATACACACACACACACTCAGCCGCACACACTCAGCCGCATACACACACACGCGCGCACACACACACTCACACACTCACACTCAAACACTCACTCACACACCCTCCACCTCACACACTCACACACATACACTCACTCACAAACACTGACTCACACACACAGACTCACACACACACACAGACACACACACACACACACTCACACACACTCACACATACAATCACACATACACTCACACACACTCGCACACACATACTTACACACACACACACTCCCACACACATACACACACACACCCACATACACACTCATACTCACATACACACTTACACTCACACACACACACTCACACTCACACTCACACACACTCACACTCACACTCACACACACGCACACGCACACACACACACACACACACTCACACTCACACTCACCCAGACTCACACACCATATACCGTATATGACAGCAAACTTTCTTGAATCTACTCACATGGCTCAGCGCGGCTTCGCCACTGTGGGACTTCAGCAGTCGGCGGCACCTCCGCAATCAGCATGACCGCTGCACTTACCGAAAATTACGCAATCAGAGCGACCTCTGCACTCACCGGAAATTACGCAATCAGCGCGACCTGTTCACTAAGCAGAAGTCACATAATCAGCGGGATTTTTGGACTAAACACATTCGCACCTAATAAAGCATTTATTCCTTCCAAACACAGTTGGACCTAATAAAGCATTAAAACCCCTGTCTCACGGTGCGAGTTGGCCCACGAGTGACCCCGAGTTTTCACTCGTGGTGATCACGTACAGCCAACGTAGTGGGAACGTCGGAACTCGCGCGATCAACTTGTCCACTCGTGGCGCTAACGGCAGGTACCTGTGAAACTTGTGAACTCGTGAAAAAAGTCAAACATGTTTGACTTTTTCCACGAGTCAAATTTCGTGGTCAAGTTTAAAATTGAAACATTTAAACTCAGAGTTATATCGTAGTGGCCCGTGCGTTAAGTTTAGTGATTCGTGCGTCTACCGTGGGAACTCTTTAATAGACACAAAATGCTGGAGTAACTCAGCGGACCAGGCAGCATCTCTGGAGAGAAGGAATGGAGTCAAGACCCTTCTTCAGACTTACCCAAAATGCCACCCATTCCTTCTCTCCAGATATGCGGCCTGTCCCGCCGAGTTACTCAAGCATTTTGTGTCTATCTATACTTTAGTTTCGCATATGATCATGTGTAAGAAACGCAAACCAGACTACCTTCACATCAGAGAATCCTAATGTTCCTAATTTGGCCGAGGCACTTCACTGTCCGTGTGTAGGAAGGAACTGCAGATGCTGGTTTACATCGACGATAGACACAAACATGCTGGAGTAACTCAGCGGGACAGGCATCGCATCTGGAGAGAAGGAATGGGTGATGTTTCGGGTCGGGACCCTTCCTCAGACTCCCTGCTCATTCTTCCCTCGTCGATGTGAACTTGTGGGGTGCGAGGAATCGGGCGTCGCTGGGTAAGGGGAAGAGAGGTTTTACTGCTGAATTATGCGCAACAGAAGCATGAAGTGGGGGTAAGGTCCATTTAAACTATCTTGTCGTCCCCCCCCCCCCCCCCCCCAATGTTGGGACAGAGAGGGAAGTGAGTTGTGCAAACAAACCACGGGAGACTGCATCTTTGGAGGGAAATCATAAAATGTATAGGGATGTTTCGGGCCGGGACCCTAAAGGTTGACTACCCGTTTCGCAGATGCCGTTCCTAGCCCCCCCTCTCACTCCTCCCCACCCATAGTCTTTACCTTCTCCCAATTCCACCATCCCTCGCCTCCCCCCCCCCCCCCCCCCCCCCCAAACCTGTCCTCGCCTGAACTGCTGAAGATAACCGAGTGCTTTAAATGCGAATCCCGGACTGCAGCAACAACACATGCCCTGAGCGGGAGAGGAACTTGGTAACTCAAGAGCAAACGGGAGGGGAACTTGGTAACTCTGGAGACGATCTCGGAACATCGCAGATTACTATACCCATGGGAACTCGCCTCAAACACTTGCACATCAACTTGGAATATCGTACACAACCACGAGTCTGTCACTCTGGGTCACTCGTGTGTCAACTCGCACCGTGAGACAGGGCCTTAATTCCTTCCAAACACAGTCGGATCTAATAAAGCATTTATTCCTTCCAAACACAGTCGGACCTAATAAAGCATTGCAGTTTCAAGCACAGGCAGGGCAGCAGGCCAAATAACTCATGGCATTGTCATTTCATTTCATTTCATTTCCAATTAAGCATTGCACTTTCAAGCACAGGCAGGGCAGCAGGCCACACAACTCATGACATTGTCATTGAGGGCCAACAAATCATTTATTGCAAGTACATTGCAGACTCACAGTTCAGTTGATTCACAGCTTAGAATGACAGTCGTGGCCTCTCCCTCGCGATCTTGAAGAGTGACTGACTCATATCCAGGCATCCGGGGTTTTATAATCCTGTTCCCCTCCCCCCCCCCAGGAAGGGGCGTTACCTTCATTGCAATGATTGACAGGCGAGAGGACAATAGACAATAGGTGCCCTTTGAACCAGCACTGCCATTCAATGTGATCATGGGTGTTTGTCCCCAATTAGTACCCCATTCCTGCCTTCTCCCCATATCCCATATTTTTAAGAGCCTTATCTAGCTCTCTCTTGAAGGCATCCAGAGAACCTGCCTCCACCGCCCTCTGAGGCAGAGAATTCCACAGACTCACCACTCTCTGTGAGAAAAAGTGTTTCCTCGTCTCCGTTCGGAGATGGGGACAGGACAATGTATGGCGTGTGATTGGTGGATGCAGCTGAGGCGGGGGCAGGGGGTCGCGGTGGGGGTGGGGGGTGTGGTGGGGTCAGGAGGGCGTGGTGGGGGGGCAGGGGGGCATGGTGGGGGGTGGAGGGGGAGTTGATTGGCAGATGGTTGGACAACGGCCAGAGATGAAAAGGCGAAAAATGTGACATAATGGGATAAGGAGAGATAAGGCACGAAATGTGCTGCCAGGGTAAGGAATATAGATGAATAGGGATGGGGGAGGAGGAGAGGGTGAAATAGTTACAAAACCAGGTGGGACAGAAGGAAGGAGGTGGGGTGGGGGGGGGAGGAGGTGGCAGAGTTTGGGTGGCACTCTTTCTAGGCTCTTTACATAAATTTGGATAATTCAATGTTTATACAGTTAGGTTGTAAGATACACAAGAGATGCTCTTTCTCCAGTTTGCGTGTGGCCTCACTCTGGCAATGGCGGAGGTCCTGGACAGAAATGTCAGTATGGGAATGGGAAAATGATTGGCAATCAGGAGACCCAGCAGGCCTTGACGGACTGAGAGCGAGATGGTCGTTTAGGCTACGCTTCGGCGAAACGGTCGTTTACTCTACGCTTGGTCTCGCCAATGTATAGGAGGCCACATTGGGAACAGCAAATGCAATGGATGAGGTTAGAGGAGGTACACTTGCTACTCTGCGTCCCTGGGAAAGACTGTTGGAGTCCCTGCATGGATGTGAGGGAGTGTCTGTACAGGGACAGGTGTTACATCTCCTGTGGTTACAGGGGAAAGTACCTGGGAGGGAGTGATATGGGTGGGAATGGATGATTGTACCAAGGAGTGGAGGAGGGAGTGGTCTGTGTGGAAGAAGGAAAGGAGTGGGGAAGGGAAGATGTGACTGGTGGTAGGATCATATTGGAGGTAATGGAAATGTCGGAGAATGATGTGTTAGAGGCAGAGACTAGTGGGGTGAGAGGACCAGGGGAACTCTATCTTTGTTCTATTTGATGCGGGGCGGGGGGGGGGGGGAGCTATGGATGAGGGATCCATCTATGACAGTGGGGAGAATCCACGTTTGTTGAAGAAAGAGGACATCTCGGTGATCCTAGAATGGAAAGCCTCATCTTGGGAGCAGATGCGAGGGAAACAGAAAAATTCAGAGTAGGGGATAGCGTTATTGCAAGAGGCAGGATGGAAGGAGATGTAGTCCCGATAACTTTGCCAGTGAGGTCACACACAAACTGGAGGAACAGCACCACATATTCTGCTTGGTTAGCTTACAACCTATTGGTATGAACATCAAACTCTCACATTTTAGGTAACTATCCTACAACATCTACATTCCTTCCTTCCCCCATCCTTTCCACTTTCCTCCTCTCAACCTTGTGCCCCACCTGGATTTACTCCCAGTTCTCTCCTTGCCCTCCCTCATCTCCTTCCACCTATATTTCTTCCTCTAGCTTCAGTATTTGCAACTCTTCTACACTCATAATTTTATTTTTTTTCATCGATGGCAATAATCCTCGGGGCCTACTCAGCAGAGGAGGACTGTGAGTACGATGGCCAAAAATCATAGCGATTAATGGTAGTGTTTTTCTAAAATCAATATACAGTGCAGACAGGAAGTGGTCAAGATGAGACTTTTAATTATATAGATGTCAGTGTTTCATAGAACATAGAATAAATAATAGTACAGCACAGGAACTGGCCTACAATGTTTGTGCCGAACATGATACTAAACTAAACTGGTCTCATCTGCTGTACATGAACCATATCCCTCTATTCCTTGAACTTACATGTGCCTTTTTAAAAGCCTATTTTGCCACGATCGATTCTGCCTCCACCACCACACCCGGCAGTGCATACTAAGACTCCAGCACTATCTGTGTAAAAAAACTAGTCCCAGCACATCTCCATTAAACTTGCCCCCTCACCTTCTAGTATTGGACATTTCCATCCTAAGAAAAAGGTTCTGACTATCTATCATATCTATGCCTCTCATAAATGTATATATTTCTATCAAATCTCCCCTCAACCTCTGACATTCCGGAGAAAACAGTCCAAGTCTACCCAAGCTCTCCCTGTAGCAGAAATCCTCTATTCCAGGCAACATTCTGGTAAACCCCCTCTGCACCCTCTCCAAAGCTTCCACATCTTTCCTGTAATGGGGCAACCAGAACTGCCACTAATATTCCAAATGTGGCCTAACCAAAGTCCTATCGAGCTGCATCAAAACTTCTGACTCTTATATTTAATGCCCCTAGCAATGAAGGCATGTCATATGCCTTCTTTACCACCCTCTCTACATGTGCTGCCACTTTAGTGAGACATGAACTTGGACTCGAAAATCTCTTTGCACATCAATGCTTTAAGTGTCTTGATATTAACTGTATACTCTGTCCTTACATTCAACCTCCCAAATTGCACCACCCTTCACTACCATTTTAACACCCATTTCTGCTGTCGACCGATACACTGCTGTATCTTCTGACAGCTTTTCCTCACTATCTGTAACTCCACCAATTTTGGTGTCATCACTCACCAACCCACCTACATGTCATTGCAGTGAAAATTAGGTACTTGCATTCCTACAGTAATTGTTTTCAAACAAAATGTTCTGTATTTGGTACAGGTGTCAAAGGTTATTCTACCCTCCATTGTAAAACTGATCACCACCATGAAACCTACCACCTTCCCCCTCGACACTGTCCCCTCTGCCCTTCTAAAGGATGTCATTACAATAGCCGGTCACAGCATCCTCGCCATCTTCAACAGTTCTCTGGCCACTGGCACTGTTCCTACCTGCTTTAAGGATGCGGTGGTCCAGCCACTCCTGAAAAAACCTAGCCTCGACCCCACCTTGCCAAGCAACTACAGACCCATTTCTAAACTGCCTTTCCTCTCAAAAGCCCTTGAAAAGGTAATTTTAAGTCAACCTATGCCTTACCTTCACCAAAATATTATCTTGGAAACTTTCCAATCAGGTTTCAGGGCCCACCACAGCACAGAGTCTGCCTCGTTGAAGGTACATAATGACCTACTGCTCACCGTTGACTCCGGCGACTGTGCAATACTGCTCCTTCTCAACCTCAGCGCAGCATTTGATACAGTCAACCACACCATCCTAATTGACCGTCTCCGGTACGGGGTTGGTATTGATGGCACTGCCCTGAGCTGGTTCATCTCCTACCTCAAAGGTAGGAGTTTCTCTACTAACATAGGCAACACTTTTTCCTCCCCAGCTCGCCTCTGCTAGCTCTCCTTGTTCCACAAGGTTCCATCCTTGGCCCCATTCTCTTCTGCCTGTATATGCTCCCCTTAGACCAAGTCATTGAAAGGCACTGCATTTCTTTCCATTGCTACGCAGATGATACACAACTCTATCTCCCCCTGAAGCCCAAAAAACAACCAAATCTGCTTAACCTTATCCGCTGCCTCGAGGATATAAAGTGTTGGATGGCCCAGAACTTCCTCCAACTAAACGAGAGTAAGTCTGAGGTCATCCTTCTCGGCCCCTTGGGCTCAATCAAAATAATAGCAGGCAGCCTTTGAAGCCTTACCCCATTACTCAAACCTCACATCAAAAACCTTGGCGTGATATTTGACTCAGCACTGAAATTTGACAAACGAGTCAATGCCGTGGTAAAAGCTAGCTTCTTTCAGCTTCGGACGATAGCTAAAATAAAACAATTCCTCCAGTTTGATGACCTCGAAAAGATCATCCACACATTTATCTCCTCTCGCCTAGATTACTGCAACTCCCTTTACACTGGCATCAGCCAATCTTCCCTGTCCCGCCTGCAACCGGTCTAAAACGCCGCAGCGGCACCCGAAAAAGGGACCACATCACCCCGATCCTGGCCTCTCTCCACTGGCTCCCTGTGCAGTTCGGAATAAATTTCAAGATCCTCCTTCATGTCTACAAAGCCCTCAATGGGCTTGTCCCCCCCTACATTTAAAGTCTGCTCACCCACCACACCACCTCCAGGTCCCTCAGATCGGCCAACTTGGGGTTACTGAACATCCCGCGGTCTAGGCATAAGCTTAGGGGCGACCACGCCTTTGCGGTTGCAGCTCCTAGACTGTGGAACAGCATCCCTCTTCCCATCAGAACTGCCCCCTCCATCGACTCCTTTAAGTCGAGACTAAAAACTCATCTCTACTCCCAAGCCTTTCTTGACATCCTCTGAGCGAGGGCTATATGTATGTAGTGATGTTTGTATTTAATCTATGAACCACTGTTGTTTGTTATACTATTCTTATACCAATGTAAAGCACTTTGGCCAACGAGAGTTGTTTTAAATGTGCTATATAAATAAAAGTGACCTGACCTGACCTGAAGAAGTTTGAAGAAGTGTCTCAACCCGAAACGTCACCCATTCCTTCTCTCCAGAGATCCTGCCTGTCCCACTTAGTTACTCCAGCATTTTGTGTCTATCTTCGATTTAAACCAGCATCTGCAGTTCTTTCCAACACAACTTCTTCAATTGGACGGATGCTTTTATCACATTTTGCCAGCAACTCTGATGCATGCTGTTGTCTAGAGAAATATGATCATGCAGGATGCTTCACACGAAGCATTATCTTTTCAGCTTGAGCTCAAATCCAATGACTCTTGGGATGAAAGGTGTTTCCATAAGTTGGCTCCAGCAAACCAAAATGAAAATAAAACTGGACCATTTTATCGCAATCGTGAATATATCTTCAGTGCAAATTTTTCCGTAATTGAAATGGAAGAATTTGTGCAGAGAGCAACAAGGTAAGTAATTATGGGAAAGATAGGTTGATGCTGAAGCAATGGAGAGGCAATCGTGTTAGGATAGTGCTATGCCATGTTATCAAATGATAGTTTCCTTCTACAGCTGGCTGTGCTATCCCTGGCCAAGGAATGTCTGAATTAGGTACCGAGAATGGGAAAGTGTTCAATTCCCCTCCTGGATACCTCTTTCCGTCTTGTGCAGAACACCGTGCAATAATGCTATTGAGGCTAGTCCTCAGCACACTTACAATTAACAAGTCTGCAAGTGTTAACAAACATAGCAACAAAAATCACAGAATGGACAAAATCTTATTCACACTCCTCTGTTCATCCACGCTCATCCTCCAGCGACTTAAACACAAAGAAAAATCCCATTGATTTGAACAGCAGCCAGCTGAAATTACAGCACAAATGGAGCTTTACTCTTCCAGTGTCTGCATTTCAGCTCTCACCCCACATTCCAGAAACATCTAATGATTTTTAACCAATACGTATCCGAATCCTCAACACATTGTTTTAGAGTCTCTGCCCAGCGTGGCAAAATGTCATAGTTATTGAAACTTTCTGTGAGAAAGTACTTTTAAGTCACCTTATTGTTCTTTCTCACAGCCTATTCCCCCTTCCTACTGAGTGATCAACCAATTCAAACAAGCTATCACCCACCAATCACCCTCTCAGAAATTTACATAATTTTCTTCCTTAGATTTCAATGGGTCTATCCATCTATCGCTTACTAGCTCTTGCCCCAACCCCATCTCTTTATACTGGCTACTTCCCCTTCCTCTCTGGAAACATCAACTGTCCATTTCCCTCCACACTCACTGATCCCCTGAGTTAATGTGTTAAAGAAGGAACTGCAGATGCTGGAGAATCGAGGGTTACACAAAAAGCTAGAGAAACTCAGCGGGTGCAGCAGCATCTGAGGAGCGAAGGAGATAGGCGACGTTTCGGGTCGAGACCCTTCTTCAGACTGGTCAGGGATCAGGGAAACGAGAGATATGATCCCTGAGTTACTCCAGCTGCTCTTCTCCTTCCTGCAAGCTCATGTATTTCATGCATTCTGGACAAGCCCACCATGTGGGAAACCTTACTGTAGACATTGTCTGCTGCCATGCTCTTGTGGATTTTCGAGGTCATCTCTTCAAAATAAACCCAATCAAATGCATTAGACATGCTCTCTGCACATTCTGACTTACAGTGCAAAAGATATAGGTGAAAATTCAACCTCACCAGTGACTGGGAAACATTTACTATAATTAATGATTTAGGCACATTAAACTTCTCTTCTGAAACTTTGCACAATTAAGTTAATGGAACTAAATACTAGAAGCGGAGTTTAATGCACACTGCTAATGCAGCATATGTTTACGGCATTAAACCTCATCAGACCTTTTTTTTATGATGTAATATTTTCTTTCCAGGTATCATTGTCAAGTAAATGTAGTTACATTTTCATTTATGTTCCACAATGACATGCCCAATGATATCACCAACCTAAGAAACCTTACTGGATCAAATCACTTCTAGCCTGAAATTCTGTGGAGAACTGTCAGTGATTTATTCTTTGTAAACAAGCTTGTCTTTGTTTTCCATTAAAGCACAGAAGTTGACACATCTGACCTATTGGGCCATCACTAAGTAGAGGGGTAAAACTTTAAAAACTTAGCTAGGCCACATTTGGGGTATTGTATGCAGTACTGATCTGCCCATTACAGGAAGGAGGTGAAGATTTTGGAGCGTTTGCAGAGATTTACCAGAATGCTGCTTAGATTAGAAGGTTTCAGCTACAAGGAGAGGTTGGAAAAACTTGGGTTGTTTTCTCTGGAATGTCGAAGGCTGAGGGGATATTTGATAGAAGTATATAACATTATGATTTTTATGAGTATGAAAACAACACCATAATTCCATCCAAATTTATCTCCAAGCTCCTAGACGGCATATAAAAACATGCCGAAAATTATATTGGCATATCTGTTTTTGTTTTAAATTTTACGCATCTGCATTTCTTTGATATCCAACATTCTAAGAATCTTTCTGCCAACACTTCTCCAAGACAAAGCCACCCCGCCGATAAAGAATACGGGTTGGGCACTCATTGCTAAGATTCTCTGACAACTAATAATGAAAGTTGTCCTGCTACTTCCGCTGTCTGCATCCACAGTAAAGTCGGATATTGGGCAAAGAGAAATTAAAAAGAAAAAAAGTGCAACAACCCAACCCAGCAATAAAATTCCAAGATATGTAGGAAGGACCTGCAGACGCTGGTTTAAATCAAAGTTAGACACAAAATGCTGGAGTAACACTGTGGTGGGACAGGCAGCATCTCTGGAAAGAAGGAATGGGTGACGTCAGTCTGAAGAAGGGTCTCGACCCAAAACATCACCCTTTCCTTCTCTACAGACATGCTGCCTGTCCTGCTGAGTCCTACTCCAGCATTTTGTGTCTATCAACAATATTCCAGGAGCTTTATTAGTCATAGACTTTATTTTTGTCACAGATCCATATACATTATTTGGTATAGCAGAATAGACAATGCAACAAATTGATCGATAAATCTCCTCAGTTAAGCTCAGAGTGGAATGAAAATAATAGGAGATAAAGCAGCATAGACGTTTAAATTAGAAAACTCACCGGTGCCATACTTTAATGGTATCTCTAATTTGCAAATGTGATTGCAACTGCATTAGTTCAACAGACCTGAAAGTGCCATTAATTCTCGAAGGGGACAGCAAAGCTCTGAAGATTAGTTGCTTAACTTTCTTAGTGAGTGAAAAGAGTGGAATAGGCACAAATCCGTGGAAACAATACTATGGTATAAGTCACTGGCGGCTTAATTTGCAGCAATATTTGTGTCATCTAGGAGAGGGATTAAACAAAATAAAAGTGGATTTTCATTATACTGTTGGCTAGACTGCTCCACACTGTAAAAGGAATGGAAAGATCTGCGCGTATATTGTGAATAGATTTCTGAGAGCATTGAGAGTGAGTTGCAAAGCAAATGAGAATCTAGGCTTTGTAACCACAGTCTGTAGCCTGGATTGTGCATGATCTGGTCTTGTCTTGGTGCTTACTGCTCTCCTTAGTTTCACTTGCAGTCTTGCCGCCCAGTAAGCCAAATGCATTCCAGGCCTCTCTGATGTGACTGTTCCACAGGAGAATCAATCTATAAGCAGGTCAGGAACATGTTGACCCAGATTCAATAGGTAGCCACTGGTTAACCAAGGAATCAATGGCTTTCCACTGGCATAATCCATCCCATTAAACATTGACTTGTTTGTTTTGTCATAAGTGATCAGAGTAGAATTAGGCCATTCGGCCCATCAAGTCTACTCCGCCATTTAATCATGGCTGATTTATCTCTCCTCCTAACCTCATTCTCCTGCCTTCTCCCCATAACTTCTCACACCTAATTAAGAATCTATCTATCTCTGCCTTAAAAATATCTGCTGACTTTGCCTCCACATCCTTCTGTACCAAAGAATTCCACAGATTCTGCACCCTGTGACCAAAGTAATTTCTCCTCATCGCCTTCCTAAAAGAACGTCCTTTAATTCTGAGGCTCTGACCTCTGGTCCTTGACTCTCCCACTAGCGGAAACATCCTCTCCACATCCACTCTATCCAGCAAATCTATCCAAGCCTTTCACTATTCTGTATGTTTTAATGAGCTCCCCCCTCATTTTTCTAAACTCCAACAAGTACAGGCGCAGTGCCGTCAAACACTCATCATAGGTTAACCTACTAATTCCTGGGATCATTCTTGTAAACGTTATCTTGCCAAATGTTTTACCTTATTGATTGAATTCCATTGAATTCCATTTTCCACGTCTGAATCCACCTAACCAATCTATTTAGATTTTCCTGAGACCTGAAACCTTTGTGCTAGATTTCAACCACACTGCCAATTGAGGATTGTCAACATATTTCTGAATTGTGACTCCTCTTAAACCGTCCCCCAATCTTCACTCCGCATCCTTGCAAGAAGCTATTCCATCTGCAGGATGTCCATGTAGACCTCAATACCAAGCTCTTTAAGATTCTTTGCCTGGAGACTGTCAGAGCTGCAATGTTCTCAACTTCCATCATCACAGCGAGTTTCCTGTATACCTTTAGATGCTAGACTGCCACAATGTGACTTGCAGAAGGTTTCTTGTGTTCTTAAGAAGGGTTTCTGAAGAAGGGTTTCGGCCCGAAACGTTGCCTATCGCCTTTGCTCCTTAGATGTTGCTGCACCCGCTGAGTTTCTCCAGCCTTTTGTGTACCCCCTTCTTTGGGTCTTTGTCTGCTGCCTGCCCATCTGTGGCTCTCCAAAGCGGAGACGCGCAACTTCAGAAGCAATTCGTGCTGGTTTACGACAGCATGTAATGATATGAACAAATAATTGAGCAAGATTGGTCATTCACTTATCAGAACCCCCAATGCAATCAACAGAATTGGAACTAAGTGTGAATTTGAATGCACACTTTTATCTAATGTAATACGATAGGATAAAATAGGCTCCAAAAGCTCGCCAAAATATTTGCTAAACTCTCCATGCAGCTTAAGTATGAAAAGGCATAGAAAACACGAAGAGTTCTGGTAATATAAATGCATGATCACTGGTGCACAAATACACTTCAATATTGGCTTGTGGAGATGTATTTCTAAAGAGCAACATTCGTTAACACAGTTCCTCAGGAAGTGGTCTCATGCTGGTGGATTCAGAGGTAATGTTCTTGTGCATCGATGTCTGAACAGTGAACGAACGGTTTCATATAGCCATCAACTTCTGAACTCTGATTCAACCCACAATTTCTCATAGTTGCTATCATGCACAGATGTAAACACCATCTTTGGAATAGAAAGCCCTAATAAACAGTAACGATTTAGAGTGTTTGCTCCATCCTGTAAACGGACCAACCAATTGACCAGTTCACAAGAAAAGCGGAAACAAGGCAGGCCTTTTGACCCATCTTAGCCCTCTCAAGCATAAGACGTGCCATTATAGCAACCACCTCTTTAATTTAGTTTAGATATACAGCGCGGAAACAGGCCCTTCGGCCCACTGGGTCCACGCCGACCGGTTATCCCCGCACATTAGCACTATCCTACAAACACGAGGCACAATTTTTACATTTACCAAGCCAATTTACCTACATACCTGTACTTCTTTGGAGTGTTGGAGGAAACCGAAGATCTCGGAGAAACCCCACGCATGGTCATGGGGAGAGCGTACAACCTCTGCACAGACAGCAACCATAGTCAGGATCAAACCCGGGTCTCAGGGCTGTAAGCACTGTAAGGCAGCAACTCTACCACCGCACCACCATGCCACCCGTGCCGCCCACATTAAATGCACCTAAAATGATTCAACGGCTCTCCCTCCTGCAATTCTATCTAGAATCCACAGTAAGTGGGAAGAATACCTTCAATCATAACACTGTTGCTCACTGAGTGGTTTCAATGTATTTTACTGAAGTGTCTGGTGCCAATTTTGAGAAAGGTTAGACAAACTATATAAGACGGTCTAGTAGGCAGTGAGGAAGGTATCTAAGTTTATAAATAGATTTAGATCAGTTCGGAAGGTGTGCCAATGGATGGCAAATGGAATTTAACTCAGACAAGTATGAGGTGTTGCACTTTGAAATGTCAACAAGAACAGGACTTACACTTAGCTTATTTTAGAGATACAGCGCAGAAACAAGCCTTAGATCCACGTCGACCAGCAATCCCCTTATATTAACACTATCCTACACACACTAGGGACAATTTTACATTCTACCCTGAACCAGGGTAACCAAGCTGTTCCTACTTGGAAATTACATAGGTTAGCATGCAAGGCACCCTCCCAATGTCTCTGCATCAATCTGTCTACTCCAGAGACAGTGAAAAGATACTAGACAGCCCATGCTGCCAGTAAATCCAAACCTGGGCCGACAGACTGCTCCATTTCGGAGTTTTACGGAGGTTAATAAAGAGACCTTACCTGCGAGTGTCTCTGGACCCGGGTCGACCTGCTTGTTGGAGCTTCAGCGAAGTTCCATTGCAGACCCTGTCTGACCACATCTTCAGCCCCACGCTTGCCAACAGCTCGTTTCCAGAGCTCAAAAGTGATATTGCTGTGCAAGGCACGCCTGCCTACATTCCCGAGCCCAATGGGACAGACTATATCTTCCGCACTGGGATATCTCCCAGTCGTTTCCAGCATAACATCTTCCATCAGCTGGTGTGATGTTAGGTAACTGATGCTGCTGGCCAACTCCTTTTGTAGCGGCTTGCCCGTCCCCGAGGGAACAGCAAATTTAGAGGCAAGAGCAGGCAGCATGAAAGCATGGGGTTCAGGCACATACTCATATTCGGAGTCAGCTCCAACTGATCTCCGACATTCCCCTCATCCAAGGGAGAGGAATATTGCAACCCTTAACCAGGTTTTGCCACAGGCATATGACTCGAACTGCCTGTGTATGCCTCCGTAACATGGAGCATATGTTGTGCCACCATCCGACCCTCATCCGGGTGGGAGGAATATTGCAACCCTGAACCAGGTGTTGCCACCTGCGTATGACTCGAAATGCCTGTGCATGATTCCATAACACGGGGCATATTTTGTGCCACCACCTGATCCATCAGATGTTCCAATTGAGACAAATGGCCAATCACATCTGCCATAGATGTGGGGACCGAATCCTCTTGTCCCGAATCATCCGACAGGACTTGTCTCACAGACTTGGCTTTGGGTTTGTCTCGACCTGGGGTTGCCAAGCTGCTCCCTCTAGGAGCCGAATCGGAACTAGATGTGCAGACTGGTGCTGCCAGCGACTCCAAAGTGGAAACGGATGGCCATCAACCTTTTGCACTGCCGCGGTCCTCTGCTGCTGGTATCTCAGCAGCCCCTTTAAATCATCATTATTTATTGTACTTACCAGACAGGTTGCGCCTGCTAGTGACTCCAAGTCCTTGCTCCCTTCTGGAGCCTCAATGGAGTATTTCAGGGGAGGAAATAGAGTGCAACCCTGAACCAGATGTTGCTTCCTCGGGCCTCTGGCCCACATATGACCAGGTCGAGCCGGCATCATAATCGGAGTCACCTTTTTCCGATACTCCCCTCAACAGAGTGGGAGAAATACTGCAACACTGCTGGGTGTTGCCACAGGCATATGGCTGGAGCCGCCTGTTAATGCCTCCGGTGCATGGAGCATAGTTTGTTCACATGATTAAAAAGATGCATATCCCCATTAGTTCAGGGATTCGATTGCTTTATCGATATCCACATAGCTGGAGTAACTCATGAAAAAATCTCCAACAGTCCCCTCTACTGAGCAGAAATTATCATGACGCAACCCTGAATCAGGTGTTGCTCCCACAGGTGTCTGATAGACACAGCTCAAAAAAGGCATCTTAAGCCAGGAGCTCCTTTCTGGAGCCTCAACTGAGTTTTTTAGGGGAGGAAATAGAATACAATCCTGAACCAGGTGTTGCCTCCTCAGGCCTCTGGCTGACTCCCTTTCGGAACATCAATCTGTACAGGCATTGCCCGTAAGATGCTCCAAACAGCCGTCTGCTCCAGTGGAGCCCCATTCTGCAACGAGAGTCACAAACGTGAACACGCGGCAACCGCTATTTTAAACTTCCAGCTCTATTTATAGCTGCCCTATAAATAGAGCATACACTATACACTGCTCTACAGCATATGCTGAACCAACCTCAGCCGGCAGCAGCTATTTTTAAATTGCTAGGTGCTGCGGAAAACCCCCCAACAACGAATACTGACCCGGCAGCTGAGATGTCATGGTGGTCGCCTAATCCTTTGCAGCGGTCACTGACCTGGCCGCTAAATAGTATCTCGCCAGCTCCTTAAGGAGCCTCCATGGCAACCTCCAAATCCAGCCGCCAGCTCCCGTTTGGAGCTCCAATGGCGGCAGCAGCACAGGCTGCGCCCGTCAGCTACTCCAGGCCCACTGTATCGCAGCGGCCCATTCCTGAAAACAAAATTGGTTTACCTGCCAGAGCAGTATCGAACTGCTCCGATTCCCACGCCATGCGTCGACGTATTGGCGCGTATGTGGGCTGGCGGGTTCTTCACGTAGTCACTCATTAGTCATGCATGATTTCCCCTTCATAAATCCATGCTGACTTTGACCAATCCTGTCACTGCTTTCCTAAATCCACACTGACTTTGACCGATCCTGTCACTGCTTTCCAAACTCCACCAAGGTGCCACCGTACCGCCCTACACTATTAATGGTAGAGCCCTGAAGAGTGTTGCAGAACAGAGTAATCTGGGAGTACAGGTGCATGGTTCCCTGAAAGTAGCAAGTCAAATGGACAGAGTGCTGAAGAAGGCATTTGACAGGCTTGCCTTAATTGGGATGGGTATTGAATACTTAGAATATAAAACATAAAGCAGTACAACATAGGACCAGGCCCTTCAGCCCACAATGTCTGTGCCAAACATGATGGCAAGTTAAACTGGTCTCCTCTGTCTGCACATGATCCATAAGCCTCCATTCCCCGCATATCCATGTGCCTCTCTAAAAGCCCAGTTTAATGGCACTATTGTATCTGCCTCCACCACCAACCCTGGTAGCATGTTCCATGCACCCACTATTCTCTGTCCCATACTTCTCATTTACACTTTGCCCATCTTACCTTAAAGTTATGTATTCAAATATTTGATATATCCACCCTAGCAATAAGGTTCAGTGGTTGGCACATCACGTTGCAGCTGTGTATGTTACCAGAACATGTATGTTACCAGGAGTCGGCAGTTCTGGCCACCCAGCCTACAGGAGAAATACTACTAAGTTGGAATACATGCACAACAGATTCACCAGGATGTTACCTGGACTTGTGGGCTTGAGTTATCGGGAGCATTTGGATAGGCTGGGACTTTCTTCTTTGGGACATAGGACCATGAGGGGAAAATTTTTGAACGTGAGGGGCATAGATGCAGTGAATGCTCACTGACTTTTTACAGGGTAGAGGATTCTAAAATTAAAGAGCATAGGCTTATGTCGAGAAGGCAGATTTAGGAGGGACCTCAGGGGCATCCTTTTCACTCAGAGGGTAGTCTGTATCTTGAATGACCTGCCAGAGGCCAGATGGGACAGATATATGGATATGAAGGGTTTGGAGAGCTATGGGCCAATGCAGGTAAATGGGGCTACCCTGTTGTACCAACTTGGACAAGGTGGGCCGAAGGGCCTATTTCCGTACTGTACTGCTCTATGACTCTATGCTGTGCCCATTTACTATACAAATATTGATCTGTAATAATGCAGAAAGCATCTTACTTCTGCAAATGAGTGGCTCTAAACCAAATACAATATGGCAGGTTTCCTTACGATAAACTGGTTGTCTGAGCAGCCTCGTTCCAAACTCTTGGGAAGACATTGTTTCAACCAGAGAGCTCCAGGCATATTCCTAAAAGTGGAACATCGTCAGCACAGGAACAAGCTGATCTGTCACAATGTCTGTGCCAACCATGATAACAATTTAAACTAATCCCAGCTGCCTGCACATGGTCAATAGCCCTCCACCCTCCACCCCTCCCTGTTTATGTTTATGTCCAAATGTCTTCAAAGATTGCTATCATATCTGCTTCCACACATCTCCTACTCTCTGTTTGATCACATTGAATGGTGGTGCTGGCTTGAAGAGCTGATTGGCCTGCTCCTGCACCTATTATTTAAAAAAACATTTACTTGACAATCTCCTTCAAACTTTCCGCTTTCTAATCTTAAAGCTATGCCTGTAGTCTTAAACATATTTTCCTGGGAAAAATATTCTGACGATCTACCCTCTGCTTTCTATAATTGTGTATACTTCTATCATGTCCCCCCTCAGCCTCTGATACTCTAGAAGAAACAATCCTAACCTTTTACCTAACCTTTCCTTACAGCTAATACAAGCAACATCTTGCTGATAAAGCAAGGAACTGCAGATGCTGGTTTACAAACAAAGACACAAAATGCCGGAGTAACTCATCGGGTCAGGGACAATCTCTGTAGAACATAGATAGGTGGTGTTTTGGTTTGGGGCCCTTCTTCAGATCAATCTTCATGAACCTCTTCTGCATCCTCTTCAACACCTTCACATCCTTCCTGTAATGGGGCAATCAGAACTGCACACAATACTCCAAATGTGGCCTCATCAAAGTTTTATACTGTGCAACATGACTTCCCACCTTTGATATTCAGTGCCCCAGCCAATTAAACCATGCTCGTCATATGTCTTCTTTGCATTCCATCCAATTGCGTTGCCACTTTCAAGGAACTGTGGACTTGCATCCCAAGATCCCTTTGCAGTTCAATGCCTGCAAGGCTCCTTCCATTTACAGTATCCACAGCTCTTATATAATTGTTAGAAGTGGAACACCGCACACTTGCCCAGTTTAAACTCCATGTGCCATTTATCACCCCACCCCACCCCATGCCTCCAAATGATCTATAACCTGCTGAATTCTTTGACAACCATCCTCACCATCCACAATTCAATTTCCATGTCAGTTCACAATGGAACAGCACAGAGTATTTCTGTCTGTAAAAGGTCAGTTCCATCCTCAAATGTCTGCAAGATTTCAATGGCACTGGAAGAGAAGGCAAAAGAGAAGCTAGAAATTGGATGGGGTTTAAAGGTTTTCTGGAGATCTTGGCTGTAGGATGATGATCTGAAAGTATAAGGACCATCTAGACATAAAGGGAAGGAAACTATGTTGGGAGGCTGAGTTGTGAAAAGCAAAAAAATGATAGTGAAACTACAGCAAGATCCATGGCAATGCGATCAGAAACGAAGGTGGGAATTTGTTGACCTTTTATGAAAACCCCATGTGTGCCTTCAGATATGAGAGTAAGTGCTGGTAAGGAGTTTGAAAATCGGTCTCTATACACAAAAGGAGTATTCTGGCTAATATTGTGCCAAGGCAAGACATTTATCCTTAGTCAATACTTTTCAATTTGTCAACCTTCCATTTATTTTTTGTTGGTACAATTCAATTTAAATCTTTATTGCTATAACCATAACAATACAGTAGTGTTTGTTTTGAAGGTAGAATAATGTTAAACATTATCCACTCTCAATAGACGTTCAACGATAACAGTACAGTTACTTATAAAAAACTTTCCGCGTAGTTCAGTGCTTCCAAAAGTAAATGCATAGTGTTTGGGGGTATAAAGCCGAACAAACTCAGAAGCTCAAGGCTTGGTTTATGTTGCTCCTGATGACATCGTGCCAAGACTGCTGTCGTTATTTGATGAAGGTTGTTAGTTCAAAAGATAACTGACCTGGAATATGAGGCCATCCGTGGTCTAACAACCTGATTAAAACCATTGCCCCAGTCTGTACATAAAGGATGATTGTTTGAGTGAACTAATGGAATAGTAACTGTGGAATCACATTCTTTTACACAGGTGATCCCTCAGGATCCAAGATGAATTGCTTCCACTCTGTGGTTTTGTGGCTTCTCAGCTGGCTAAAGAGAACATTGTTAGAAGAACAAATGTTTTTTTTAACAGATACACTATAAAGATCTGGTTACCAAGTGTTAATGATAATTTATTGTATTATTGACTATTGTATATTCATTTGCTGTGTTGTTGCATTGATATGTCTGTAAAACAGCAGCAGGCATGAAAGTAATTGTTCCGTTCCTACTTTATATGACTGTTAAACACTCTTGATTCTCTCTCTCTTGAGATGGGGCAAGTAGTGGGGTAATTTGTGAATTGGTACATTCCTTCCACTGCCCATCCAAGGCTTCTGTGTGCTCTTGACTTAAAGCAGAGCTTTAAAGATCTTAATACGTTCCAAAATGCACCTTCTCCACTTTGAGTGGTCAGGGGGCCAAAGGTTCCCAGGAATCAATGAGGAAACCTTGAGCATGTCCTTGTATGTTTCTCTCTGTAGGCTTGGTAATCTCCCATGACAGAGCCTGGATTAGGATGGCTGTTTCAGGTGTCTGGTATCGGGCAGGTGATTGATGTGACCAGCCCAATGTAACCAACTTGAGGAGCGAGGGCCCCAGTGCTGAGGATCTGGCCTGAGAGAGGCCTGATGTTAACATTGATTCCCTTGAATCATACACCAACATGAAACAATGCATTCAGAAGCAGAGGGGAGAAACTAAGGCAGCACAGTGCATGTAGGCACTATGTTTCACAAGCTGGCACAGCCATTAATTGTATCTATAATTCCTCAAATAAGTTATTTATCCATCACATAGTAATGATAAAAAATACAGATCAACTGACATTGATGTAGAAATGACTTTTTAAACATTTTACTTAAAGCATTTAATTGGATTCATGGAGATTGGCAAACGAGTTGAGTTACCATTTGATTTTTCAGCTCTGCAATCCCCATGGGAAGAACATGTCTCCACTTGATCTCTGACTGATTTAATTTCACAGCGCTCCTTTTATTTATGTTCTGCTTATAATGTATTTCAAACTATTTATTATTACTGTTTATTTTGGCAATATGTCTGCTTCTTAATAAGAGTAATTACAGTATAATTATAAAGAAATGCCGTATTAATGATTGCACTTGTTAGCTGAAAATTGCATAGGAATAAGTCAAAGCAAAGGCCATGGGGTTAATTGACCAATTCACACTTACTTGACCCATGACATTGCAACAGCACATAAGGGAACAGCAAATACACATTCCCTATTCATCTAAATTAGAAAAAAAAGGGAAAATAGACATATACTGGACATGTAACTAGCATGGCAGTTAGAAATAATACTATTTATCTTCAGATCAACTTTCATTAAAGTACAAAGTTAGAGCATATTGAGTGTATTCAAATTTCCTGGATATTAAATTCCATGCAGTTTTAATTATAAATGCCATATCCATTTGGGATGGTTATAATATTAAAATAACATACAATACAAATTATATGTTATTATAAGGTGTTGCAAAATATATGTTCTTAAAAAATGCACATATACAGTTGAGCTGAGGTGAAGGGGGTAAAAGATCATTTGTAACTTTGTACATGGGTCATTGATTTGGTAAAGAATGAGGCAGGAATCATGAACCAGTTTTTGGAAATGCAAAGATGATCATATTTTTGTGTAGAAAAAAAAAGGTTTACATTTAAAGCTTTTTTCTAAATATTCAATTTCATTGAGCTTTGAAATGCTGAACAAAGAAGCAGTTTCCCAGATGCATAATATTGGAATAGCTTAATGACAAAGAAGGATTATGACCCGAAACATCATTGTCTGTTCATTTCCCTCCACAGATGCCGCCTGACCCATTGGGATCCTCCAGCACTTTGTGTTTGGCTCGGGATTCCAGCATCAGTGGTCTCTGGAGTTTCCATTTTGATATGTCTATGCCGTATATAAATGTAAGTCCCTATTATCAAACTCATAACGGATATCCCGAAGTTCAAAACAAACAATAACTGCAAAAGAATACACCATAATAGTGGTTATGCATCAATCAGTCTCAACAAATGAACTGGTTGTTCCAATTCTATCTCTGTGACTGGGAAACTCTAATTATTCAGGAAAAATAGACTGAGTTTAAAAAAAACTAAGAGTTTGTTCATTCCACTCTGATGTTCAGCATGTTTGTATGTAGCATTCCTTGCAGCAATATAAAATGTCTTCTGCATGTTTCATTGAAATTGGCTCTTTAGCACCTGCCATTTGGTTGCTGCAGCTAATGATTTGCTGCTAATTTGTTGCATAATGAGTCAGTCCACAAAACACCATCCATTCATTCCGCCTGCCAATTTAGGAAGAGTGTGAGTGCATATGATGCTCATGCACACTGGATGCAAGCAATATAGATAGTTTGTCACATAAATCAGTGTTCAGCTTCGACTTTAAGCCAGCATTATCTTTTTGTACCTCAACAATGCATCCAACTCCATGCGCATTGAACGCGCAAAGAGGAAGAAGCATCTAGCAGTAGGAAGAACCCTCAATTAAACTATAAATATGATTCATAAATTTATTGATGGCCTGTTGGTGATTCCTTCAGGGAGCATTGTATATAGTAAGTTAGAGGTTAAACTATTTCTGGGCCTCATGGCAATTTTGGTGACTAAACGGATTAGTTTTATAAATAGAACTGAGTTTCTATCGACTTCTGGCTTTAACAGAAACCTGCTGCACCCAAAACAATGGAGATCTGGGAACCACTTTACCAGAAATGCAGCATTATAGGATAAATGTGCAAAAGGCATGATGAAAAATGGAATAGCAGCTTGACTATTGAGGGAGTGCTTCTCCAAAGTTCACTACAGCAAGGTCATGGTGAACACCAATTTCTATGGCTCTAAATCTTTCCAGGCTTCTCAAAGACATTTGAAACATTACCGTGTTACAAAATACTATTGCATTAAATAGGGCATAGACCCTCTGTACTCCAGGAAAGTGGAATCCATCTCATTCTTCTTTGGCAAGTAGCAAGGCTTTGTGAAGTTTCTAAGACTCTTTTTGCACAGAAGCACAGCACAAAGCAAGATTGTTGCAGTGTTGCTTATTGCATTTACCTTTAGTCAACAGTTACCAGTTACCCTCCCTCCACCATTAACTCACCTGTGACTTCCACCTGAAACGCAGGAATCAGGTGGCATCTGGCCTTCTACTACACTCTAGGGGCCGAGCTCATACAGAAAGGAGGGGCTGGATACATCATGTCTGGCCCCATAAAAATGCTCAGATGTTCCACAGCAGCAATGACTTTCACTCACTCAATACATTGCTTGTCTGTGGCCGGCCCTTCATTTGGTCATTGCCCAACATCTGTCTATTTGGCATAATGCTTTTATTTGGTGCCCTCACGTCACACATTACAAAGTGTGGTGTTGATCCTCTGACCACATAGCTCCTGACCCCCAGAGCAAAACCCACACACAGTGTGTTCACAACCACCTACCAAGTGCAATGTCAACAAAGTCATGCCCAAGCAACAAGTGTTGTTTGCTCAATCTATGGCAATGAGGGAACCATTGTCTCAATAAGGCAGGAGAAGGCAATATATGGACACCTCTCTCGCTATGGCCAAATGATAGGATGTAATCTCATTGATCATTATCCTTACTCAACAAGTTTCCAGTTTTTCACTTCTGTGCAATATTTTCTTGACTACAGCCGATTACAAGGCAGCATAAAGTTAATCCTCGGATTTTTTTAAATTATTTCCAAACATAATAAAAATAAGGTAAGCCTCAACTTAAGCCTCAACAGATGCCTCAACAAAAGTGAAAAGGTGGGAACTTGTGGAGTGAGGATATTGATCAATGTGATTACATCCTATCATTTGTCAATTCGTCTATTGCATCCCAAAGTAACTGTAGTCCATGTGAGGTCACAAGTCATAAGGTCATAAGGTCATAAGGAATAGTAGAATTAGGCCATTCGACCTATATTCTGCCATTCAATCATGGCTGATCTATCTCTCCCTCCTAACCCCATTCTCCTGCCTTCTCCCGATAACGTCTGACACATGTATTAATCAAGAATCTATTTATCTCTGCCTTAAAAATATCCACAGATAGTCTCCACAGTCTTCTGTGACAAAGAATTCCACAGATTCACCACACCCTGACTAAAGAAACTTCTCCTCGTCTCCATCCTAAAAAAAATCCTTTACTTCTGAGGCTGTGACCTCTAGTCCTATACTCTCCCGCTAGTGGAAACATCCTCTCGACATCCAGTCTATCCAAGCCTTTCACTATTCTATATGTTTCAATGAGTTGTTCCCTCATTCTTCTAAACTCCAGCGAGTATAGGCCCATTGCCAACAAACGCTCATCATAGGTTAACCTACTAATTCCTGGGATCATTCTTGTAAACCTCCTCTGGACCCTCTCCAGAGCCAATACATCATTCCTCAGTTATGGTGCCTAAAATTACTCCCAATATTCTATTTGCGGCCTTACCAGCACCTTCCAGAGCCTCAATATTGCATCCCTGTATTTATATACAAGCCCTTTTGAGACAATCTTCCATTTGTGCTTCCGTCATGTTCCCATTATGGCTGTAATATTGCTGAGGAGTGCCGCCTTCTTACAATATAGGAGATTGCAGATGCACTTGGAGAACAATCTTGAGCAGTTTCGGAACTAGAAAACCCAGCTTCAGACTGCACTGTCGTGTCATGAGCAGCAACTAACTATGCTGGTTAGCCTCTGACAACCTCAGTGACCATTTTCCAGTGCTATCTAATTTGCTCCTCACATGTTTCTGGTAAAAAAAAAGGACTTCTCAGGAATAAATTCCAATGGCACCAGCACTATCCAATTTAGTTTTCTAAGACTGTAAATATTAATAATTTATTACAATTAACATAACAATTGACTTGGTTTATAGCTACTGTATAGATTTTAGCTGAGCTTTAAATATCACTCCTCAGATAGATTGGTCCACAGGGCTGATTGCATGGAATTACAGGATATTCCCATTATAAATTGGTTCAGTCACGAGTAACAAAGAGTAATTGTGCACTGAGTGAAAAGTGTTGATTGGCAGGCCGCACTCGGAATCAATGACAGGCCCATTATTAAGTCTGTTGCACATCCATGAACTGGACACAGAGACAGGAAGCCTTTATACCTCACAGCTCCTTCAACATAAGAACAGTGCAAACATACCAGATTCTTTAACGCTGGCCGCCAAGAAGATTCAGTTAAGGTATGAGTCAATCTGGCAGCCAGTCCACACTTGGCAACGTCACATTGGTGTTCCTGCAGGGTGCAAGAGACACACATGCTGGGAACTGGCAACACACACATTCCCCTAAAACTAGTAAAAATGAGCATAAATGTGTCGACAATAAAGAATTGGAGAGGTGGGGGGGGGGGGGGAGCTTGAATAATATGGAAGAAGCAGACTAGGCAGAGGGTAGCAAAGGAATTAACTACAGGAAAATATAATGTAACAAATGTAAGATGGGCGACTGAGAAACTAGTGAAAATATTAGCAAAGAAGGAAACAACCACCTTGTCCTTCTCTTCAGAGCGTGGGTGGGTCTGTGTCAGGGAGGAGGGGAATATTGTGCAGGCAGAGTTTCAGCTGCCTTGTGTATTTCCAATGACGTAATCATGGCATTCTTGTACCTCAGACCAAACATAGACAAGCATATTAAAATGTGTTGCAAATGACTGGAATACTTAATGAGATATATATCTTCAGTCATTTATCATCAACACCATCAACATCCAGGGATTACTACTTGCCAAAAATGTAACTGCTCCAAACATGTAAAAAACGAAAGCCCCTGTCCCACTTATGTGTCCTTGGCACGCTAATTACGCGACCTCGTGGTCGCGTTGAGCTGCGATGGTCCCGCGAAGATCGCGCGCGATTTCATGCGTATGCACAGCCGTCTGGAGCGCGTGACGTCATTTGAAGATGGACACAAAATGCCGGAGTAACTCAGCGGGACCGGCGGCATCTCTGGAGAGAAGAAATGGATGGCGTTTCGTGTCGAGACTCTTCCCTCCAGAGCTTCTCTCCAGCGATGCTGCCAGTCCTACTGATTTACTCCGTCTATCTTCAATTTTCTTGGCCCCGCTCTGGGGGTAGAAGTTGGGGCAGATCCGGACCGCAACAGCCGTGAGCCCCAGGCCGAATACGGCGATCGTTTGCCTGCTTCTGCTGCTGTTGGAGGTGAGACGTTGCATCGTGCCAGGGTCTTGGGCCTGTCCCACTTTGGCCGTCAATTCCGCGACAGGCAGTTGGCGCGCAAAGATTTTCTTCCCTACAAAAATTTCAGAGCCCCGCGTGATGTCGCTCACAACTCCATACCCCTCTGCGCTTCTCAGTGGGACTGGCCCTGCGCGGCCATACGATGCCCGTGCGCCTCAACGCGACCACGAGGTCGCTTAATTTGCGTCCCAAGGACACGTAAGTGGGACAGGCCCTTAAAGCTACAAGGGAAGATCAGATGCTGGGTTTCCTAAAGCGAGTAGCACACCTCCTGACTTCCCGAAGCCTTTCCTTCATCTCACAAGGCACAAAGCAAGGCTCTAATGGATTCACCCACCTCTTGCCTGCGTGAGTGCTGTTCCGACACCAGGCAAGGAGCTCAACACCAGCTAGGACAAAGTAGTTCGAATCGTACCCCACCCCCTGGATTCATCACTCCTGCTACCACTGGCCCACCATGGTGCTATCAACACCCACTACAAAACATGGCACAGCAACTCAACGATGTTCCTTCAACCCCAACCACCGGACCTTAAACTCTGCTGCTGAGTAAAAGAGAGACAATGGATGTATGGGAACAGCAGTACTGGGCAGTTTCTTCCAACACACACATTATTTGAGTTGGAAGTGTTTTACTGTTCCTTATTGCTGTCGGTTCAAAGTCCTAATAGGGCAATGTTATCCTTTCCACAAGTAGGGCAATACTGCAAGGTCGATGGTCATTGTGGATGGAAATTAACGTGGTCTTATCGACAATGCTCATATTTAGAGATTGAAAAATACTGATTAAAGATATGACATCGGATTGCATTATGCTTCCAGTAATGTTACATTGTGGAATCTGAATTTCAGACTTAAGTCTGACACTATTGCTACAGACACTATTGGTACATAATTCCTTGAAAGTGGCATCACAGGTAGATAGGGTGGTCAATAAGGCGGGGCACATTGGCCTTCATCAGACAAAGTATTGAGTATAAAAGTTGGGACGTCATGTTACTGTTGTATAAGACATTGGTGAGGCAACATTGGGAGTGATGCGTTCAGTTTTGTCCACCATGTTATGGGAAGGATGTTGTCAAGCTCGAAAGGATGCGGAGAAGATTTACGAGTATGTTGCCAGGACTTGAGGGGTTGAACTATAGGGAGAGAATGAGCAGGTTAGGATTTAATTCCTTGGAGCACAGGAAGATGATGGGTAATCTTATAGATAAATCCCCAGGACCAGATGGTCTGCATCCCAGAGTACTCATGGAGGTGGCCCTAGAAATTGTGGATGCATTGGTGGTCATTTTCCAATGTTCTCTCGACTCTGGATCAGTTCCTGTGGACTGGGGGGTAGCCAATGTAACTCCTCTTTTTAAGAAAGGGCAGAGAGAGAAAACTGGGAATTATAGACCAGTTAGCCTTACATCGGTAGTGGGCAAGTCGATTATTAAAGATGTTATAGCAGCGCATTTGGAAAGCAGTGACGGGATCAGTCAAAGTCAGCATGGATTTATGAAGAGGAAATCACACTTGACTAATCTTTTGGAATTTGTTAAGGATGTAACAAGATTTGAATGGATAAGGGATGTGGCGTATTTGGATTTTCAAAAAGCCTTTGACAAGGCCCCACACAAGAGATTAGTGTGCAAAATTAGTGCACATGGTATTGGAGGTAGGGCATTGACATGGATAGAGAACTGGTTGGCAGACGAAAGCAAAAGTAGGAATTAACGGGTCCTTTTCAGAATGGCAGGCAGTGACTAGTGGGGTGCCGCAAGGTTCGGTGCTGGGACCCCAGTTATTTACAATATATATTAATGACTTAGATGATGGAATTAAATGTAACATCTCTAAGTTTGCGGATGACACAAAGCTGGGTGGCAGTGTGAGCTGCGAGGAGGATGCTATGTGGCTGCAGGATGACTTGGATAGGCTGGGTGAGTGGGCAGATGCATGGCAGATGCAGTATAATATGGATAAATGTGAGGTTATCCACTTTCGTGGAAAGAACAGGAAGGCAGATTATTGTCTGAACAGTGTCAGATTAGGAGAAGGGGAGGTGCAATGAGACCTGGATGTGCTTGTACATCAGTCACTGAAAGTAAGCATGCAGGTACAGCAGGCAGTGAAGAAAGCCAATGGCATGTTGGCCTTCAATGTGAGAGGATTTTAGTTTAGGAGTAAGGAGATCCTACTGCAGTTGTACAGGGCCCTGGTGAGACTGCACCTGGAGTATTGTGTGCAATTTTGTTCTCCTAATTTGAGGAAGGACATTATTGCTATTGAGGGAGTGCAGCGTAGGTTCACCAGGTTAATTCCCGAGGTGGTGGGATGATGTATAATGCAAGAATGGGTCGACTGGGCTTGTATTCACTGTAATTTAGAAGGATGAGAGGGGATCGTACAGAAAAAATATAATTATTGGCGGATTGGACAGGGTAGATGCAGGAAAAATGTTCTAGATTTTGGGGGAGTCCAGTACCAGGGGTCACTGTTTAAGAATAAGGGTAGGCCATTTAGGACTGAGACGAGGAAAAACCTTTTCACCCAGAATTGGGAATCTGTGGAATTTTATGCCACAGAAGGCAGCGGAGGCCAATTCACTGGACGTTTTCAAGCGAGGGTTAGATTTAGCTCTTTGAGCTAAGGGAATCAAGGGATATGGGGAAAAAGCAGGAATGGGGTACTGATTTTGGATGATCAGCCATGATCATATTGAATGGCGGTGCTGGCTCAAAGGGCCGAATTTTCTGCACCTATTTTCTATGTTTCTATGTTTCTATAGAGGTGTACAAAATAATGAGAGGAATAGATTAGATGAATGCACAGTCTTTTGCCCAGAGTAGGGGAATCGAGAACCAGAGAACATAGGTTTAAGGTGAGAGGGGAAAGAATTAATAGGAACCTGAGGGATAACTTTTTTACATAAAGGGTGGTAGGTATGTGGAACAAGCTGCCACAGGAGGTAGTTGAGGCAGGTACTATCAGATAATTTAAGAGACCTTTGGACAGGTATATGTATAGGACAGGTTTAGAGGAATATGGGCCAAATGCAGAAAGTAGGACTAGTGTAGATGGGACATGTTGGTTGGTTTGGGAATTTGGGCCGAAGGGCCTGTGTCTATGCTGTATGACTCTAAGAGTCTGTAACTATAAATATGCAATACAATATGGTCCATTGTCAAATTTTGACCTCCTTGTGCTATGGCAAGTGCCGGTTGACCCATGCTATCTGAGCTAAGCCCAAGGAACCCAATTGTATGTGTTTGGGTCGGGTCAGATTGGGTTGCAAAAAAATCATAAATTCTCAGGCTCAGGTTAAAGCAGCAACTTGGCTGTTTATAAATAAATGAGCCAGTTTTCAGTACTTTATTCAGAGCCTGGCCATCTTACCTGCCTCTGAAAGGTCTGTTGTGCTTAGTTCAGGTCTGGTAGCAAATAACTGTTGAGGTTGTGGGCTCTGGTCAGATTCGTCATGCTGTGGAAAGTTTTGGGTGGGACTTTAATGATTTTCATGTACCCCCGGTCTATTGCAGCAATTTCCTCTTTCCCCTGAAGTAGGTTCTCCAGTGGAGTTGGGAGTATCACTTGGATCATGTCAGAAATATGTTTTCGCAATGATGATCGGCAGCAATTGGCAGGAGTTTGGGGTAGACCACGCAGGCATGTGGAAATTCCTCTCCACAGCACCACATGTACATCCTTGTCTAAATTATCAAATATATCCCAGGAACACTTGCCTTTTCTAGCAACCATGGAGAATCCCAAATTCCCAACCTGTTCAACACTTTCATCCACTTCCAACCAAAGCATAAAACACGAACAAATAGCTCACTGCGTTTGTTCCACCATTTCAGATGCTTCGGCAAATTTGCTTCTTTCATTCCTGTTACCGACCAACGGTGTACATACCTCAATATTCTTCCTTCCCAAATAAGGATCTGCCTGATCTTTAACCCTTTGTGTTGTTTCTGTTGCCATGACCTTGTGCAACAATTTATTTTACATCTTCCCAGCTCCCTGTGCTAAGAAGAAAACAAAGTCCAAGTTTGCTTTAATTCTACTTTAAGAGCGTGTTCAGTTGTTCTGAGTTCATGTCTGGCTACCCTGCCCATTTCTTTCATTATAATTCCTTTTGCCCCATTTAAAGGAAAATAAAGCTGTTCTAGTTTGTTTTTCTCATCTCTACTAACTGACTCGGTATAAGTGGAGCTGAAGGCGGCTGTTAAGGTTTTCAGTAGAACAAAGCCTTTGAAAAAAAAATAAAGCAAGAGGTTAATGTCTTAAGACAATTGCATTCCTGAACAACAATTCCTCTATTTACAGCTGCTCTGCTATTCAAAATGAAAATTAATCTTTCAGGCACTAGTATTTTTAAATGGGTATTTGTCAGGATTATAGGATTCTGCAGTCCATCTGAATATAAACCAAAATTTATTTTTTCCTGCATACTATGTAATTACCAAGCCACAATAACAAAAGTGACATGTTTGAGAAACAGATAAAAAGCTGTAAATTGGCCAGTAATGGTGATATTTCCTCATCTTCCAAAAAAACCATTTATCCATCCTCTCAGCAAATCAAGCCACTGTCATCCTGCACTCATCTCCTGACCAGAGGGAGCTTAACAATTTATATGTGTAAGTGAATAGAAGAATGCAGATGAGGTCTTACATCTAAAGCTTTGAACACAAGCAGCTGGTACTTTGCTTGCCTGAATTTCTAAATCATCCGTAATGGGGCCAGGACCTCGAAGCACTAAAAAGAAGGAGATGACATGCTGGACAAACTGTTAATTTTTCCTGAAGAAGCTGCTATATTGCACATCTGTCACTGCTGTGCAGACAATCATTCACACAGTGAAAAAAAAAATCTGTTTCCTGTGCCAATGCAGTGGTTAACAAAGCAGTGCAGGAAACTAGCGTGTTCTACCTCAAAGAAAGTGCCTTGGTAAGTTGCATGCTGTTTCCTGCATATCACCAAATCCAGCTTTTAACCGAGGACATGTACGACAGCAATACTCTTGGGCTTAAGCCTTACAGGTCAGGACATCATTAAAAAGCAATAATCAACCTTCATGGGAATTTTTAAATCTTCTGTCCACTGCCTTGAAGCAAAGCAATGGCTGACTTACATTGTATGGCTTCGTTTCAGTATTTCTTTCCCCCTTTCCTATGAACTCACATTCGAGTGAGGCAGAAGATTAATTAAATAGAGGTATTTAGTTTTGTCACGTGATGCCATCAAGACACCTTGCAGTTTCTCGCTTTTTATTCTGTATGTTAGATCAAACAAAGAACGCTGGTGCAGGATTAAATGACAACAATGCTGGGAGCCAAGTTATGCCACCTTACAAACTCAGATATATTACGGCCATGCAGAGGGAAAGATTTAACTGCCATTACCATTTTATTTATCTGATTTCTGTATGAGCACTCAACTATTATTTGTGGTTGTTTGGAGCATACTGCATGCTGTGCTTTTTGGTGAATTTAATCCTTCTGCATTATGTCATGGATTTTTTTAAAAATGCAAGCAAATAATATACAAATTGTTTTTATATCTAGGATCTTTAATGTTCTAAAAGCTCACAATGTGCTCCACAGAAAAATAATTAGGTGAGAAAAAAAAACTTAGCCAGGAATTCCCAGCTTCAATATGTAGTTTAATATCTGTCATATTCTTCTGTATCTAGTTCTTACATACTACACTTGCCACTCGGGGAGAGCAGCCTTTGATTACGGTGAAGAGAGATCATTAGTAGCCTTTTGTCACCAAGTCGTGATGACATACTGCTGGCTGCTGCCTGAAATTAAATGGAAATCTTCTGTATGTTTTACATCCCATTTACCTTCTAAAGCAGCCTTTGATGGCAAGCTTGCCATTTGAATCTACCCTGTAGTGCAAACAATAGGATGCATGTGTGTGGGGCACCAGAATCCTATACTCTGGAGGATTTATTCCTTGCCTGCAGAGGAAGAATCACCGTCAGAAACAAAGGTAAATGGCATGTTGTGTCAAGTTTATGATGTCCTATTGGAAGAGATTACATCATATGAACATCACACTCATTTTAATACTTTTACCAAATCATGGCATAGTTAATAATGATTAAGAAAAATAATACTTTGTTTGTGATAAGTAAAAGCTTTGTTAAATGAAATTACTAAACTAAAAATTTCCCCTTAAAGATAATGTTAACAATTTCCTTTGGGATTTTGCCAATAGGAGCGAACAGTATGACATCATCATCTATGGTTTTCCATGGTGTTGTTAACTTAATACAGCCGGTGATCCATCACTTTCTGCTTGTGTGAATAAATGTGTATCTTCTCTCCTCAGTATTCCAAACACTGAAAACCTATGTAGCTTGAATCCAGTTCTGTTAATACAAAGGGTTCACCTTCTACTTTGTTTACACAACTATAGGCACCCACTGTTTCAGAGTCAACAATTTAAATTGATAAATGTCAGATGGGGATCATTATATGAGGTGGCCATTCACAGTTTTGCTTTCAAAACAGGTCTAAGATGTACTATACCACTAGAATTCTTAAACTGTTAAAATCCAATTACAGAGACAAGAGAGTGTGGATGGCAATCAACATACTGGCATCCCTTGTTACCTGGAGACATGTAGGTGAGATGAAATGTGCTAGGTTCATGTTTATTGGTAACCTACTGATATGATACTCATGGATGAGACAGCTCAGCATGATACCAGTATTAGAAAGCTAGGTTTTTAAATCTTCAAGATTGCTTTAGGGACAATCTCATTCCAGTCACTCTTCAATAAAAACTTGTAAATGGATTGCAAGTGTTTCATGTACATAAGCAGAACTCCGTAAATATGCATCATTTCTTTCTCTCTGATTCATTGCTTCAGCTCTAAAAAAATCAGTTAAAAATCATTGTGTAAAATCATTAACAATTAGACCAGAGTAGGTGGGCATATGTGGGTGAAACGTCAATCGCTTCTGTAAATTCTCGGCAAGAGATTTGATATCAGTTCAGGTGAGGGTGTGGGGGTTAGTTACATGATTCATTGATGTCTGCCCCCAACTTGCATCAAAGAAATTGAAATTTTCAACAGTTATGAAGATGCCATTTCATGCCCTGGGTATAAGACTTAAGGCCAGTCAAGGTGGCAGGCTAAAAGACAAAACAACCATTAAAGGTTAGCGACAGCTACTTCTCCCTGAAATATTTATTTAAAACGTACCACAAGCGTACCACGGACCAATCAGCTCCACAAAAGAGAAAGGTACGTTTGGATTTTGGGCATAATTCTTCATCAGGATTAGCACGGCAAGCCTGGAGAACTGACAAGGACAAGTGAAGATGCCCAAGAGAACAAAGAGAGGGGAGAACAACAGGTAGAGGTCAAGAGTTCAAATCTACTAACAACTTTTGCAGAGTGGCAGCTAATGGATTTTATTGCCTATTAGCAGATTTTAAAATGCCGTGCGCTATTTGAAGGTCATCTCAAATGGGGGTTAGATACAGAGGCATTTGAAAGGCAGAGCCAAGAACGACCATTTCTTTCTGTTTTCCCAGAGTTCTAGTTTCAACAAAATTGAATAATAGTGTTGCCTTTTTAAGGATGCTGTTTGATAAAATGTTTCCAGAGAGAGTAATGGAGACTTATTTCACACTTCAGATGTGTTCGTCATGTGTAAAATACAATAAACTGGGTCTCAGAACCTAACAAATCAAAAATCTAATGATCCAGATTATAACTAATCATCTGGCCTGAATGCCTTATTCTCCTTTTTAAAATCAATTCAATTTTTCCCCATGTATTTCTGCCCAGAATAATACCCGTGGTTGCTCGTCTGACTGGCTTGACTTCAATCATTGTTTGAAGAGAGATCCAATGCCCAGTTATTAGTGTTTTGGGTCTGACATCGGACCTTTGTGAGTACCTCAGGGCTCAATACAAACAGCTGGGGAAACAAGATGCAAAGCTCACAGAAAATACAGCATGTTTTCGTTCTTCCCCATTTTTGGTGTTTCTCCCATCACTTTCAAACTAAATGAAAGAATGCTTTATAAAAATAAGTGACTGCATTTTCATTTGAAGCTATGACAATAAATTAGAAAGCACATTTTGAATTCCTATCCAATAGAACTGCTGCATAAATTAAATTAAAATATTTTCTAAATGAATGTTGTTGTTTTTAAGAGCGGTTTCTTTTGTGCTTTAGGTAATAGCAGTATGCATGTTAACATCTTGACTTACTGCTAATCATATCCCTGTCATGCAGGTAGGAACAGAGCAGTAGCAATAGGCCATGCAGCCCATCCAAACAAAGGAGAACATGATTGGGGAATCAAGCTAATCCTACGAAGCTGAATAATTGAAACTCCTGCCTGCTGGGCTTGCCTTCCCTTTTACTCATGTTTACAATGTTAGTGAAAATAAGGGTTGGCCAATTCAGGACTGTTAAATATCCTATACTCTTTGCTTTAACTCTTTTACCACTGGGTCATGGCAAAAACAGAAAATGAAAAAGAGGTTGAATTTTCGCATAACCAACTCAAGGCTTCTCTCAACTTCTGACTGTTAAGTACATTGCAACAAAGAATATCAGATGAAAAGATAAAATAATTAATTAATTGTGTTAATGAAAACATTAGATGATTAAGGGGATGGAAGACAATGCCCGCACACAGATTACATGGTGAACAATTGCAAACTTTTCCATTCATTGATTTTAATGATTGGCTCAAGTGTTATAGTTGCCAAGATGTGCTTATTTGAACTCTTATTCTGTTCACCTCAAGCTTCGAGGAAGATGTGAAACAAACCAGGAAAATGTTGGAAGAATTGAGTCTAGAGACAATCCAATTCCAATAACGCTTGCAGGGATGAGAGAAAGATGCAAGGTCAGAAAGAATCTCAGAGAGTAGGACAATTAAAATGTCCGTAGACACAAGGAACTGCAGGTGCTGGTTTACAAAATTAATACAAATTGCTTCTTCTTCTTCTTCTTGCGTATGGCGTGCACAGCCTAACGTTGTAGGACAACTTGTTCTATTTGATCTTATTTGATTGTGCACGCCGGGTTGATTGCATTCTTTGATACAGGGCGGACCATGTGAAGGTTGCAATCTTCCACCCTAAAACAACTTGCTGGAGTACCTTCAGCCAGCATCTCTGGAGAACATGGATAGACCCAACATGTTTCGGATCGGGTGACGCTTCTTCAGATCGATTGTAGTGGGGGGGGAGGGGGGGGTGCAAGCTGGAAGAGAGGTGGGTTTCACACACAGATAAGCAGAGGCAACAGTGGTTGTCATTACACAGGTAGAAAGAGGGCATCTGTAATGGAGGTCATATTGCAGTTATAAAAGTCATTGGTGAGGCCACATTTAGAAAAATGTGTTCATTTCTGGGCACCATGTTATAGGAATGATGGTGTCAAGCTGGAAAGGATGCAGAGAAGATATATGAGGATGTTATCAGGACTTGAGGACAGGTTGAGCAGGCTAGAACTCTATTCCTTGGAGCGCAGGAGGATGAGGGAAGATGCGATAGAGGCGTACAAGATCATGAGAGGAATCGATCGGGTAGATGCACAGAGTCTATTGCCCAGAGCAGTGGAATCAAAAACCAGAGGACATAGATTTATGGTGAGGCGGGAAAGATTTTACAGGAACCTGATGGTAACTTTTTCACACAGAGGGTAGTAAGTGTATAGAATGAGCTGCTAGAGGAGGGAGTTCAGGCAGATAGTATTAAAATGTTTAAGAAACATTTGGACAGGTACACGGATAGATTTAGAGGGATATGGGTTAAAAATAGGCAGGTGGACCTTGTGTAGATGGGACATGTTGGTTGATATGGGCTAGTTCGGCCAAAGGCCCTGTTTCTGCACTATATGCATCAATAATTCTGACTCTACAAGAACCAAGGCTGAAAACATAGGATCTAATAGGCATAGAACTGCACTGTGCATGGGACATATGGGACACGGCTAGGGGAATGAATTAATTAGATAAAGGATAGATTTGGGGGCAAATGGCAAAGCATTGAGCAACTACAAAAACACCCTTTCAATTGGGATGCTGGTGAAGAAAGTGTTCTTCTGCATGAGGTGGCTGGAAGAAGGTTTTGCTCCAATTGTCACCATCCCCTGAGAACAATAAGCGAAAGTGGTGATTGCGGAGTCAATGCACTTGCAGCGACTAAGGATAGGTGCAAGACAAGGAAGAAACTAAGACGAGTAAGAGTACCCCACAGAATCATCTCCAGGATAGAGAGAAGGGCATGACATCTGACAGGTAACATCACCTGGGTTAATGATTACCCACGCCAAGCTCTCACAAACACTCACAGCTCTATCTTTCCCTCACACGCGACATCACAGCAGCAGGTGGAAAAGCCCTGCATTCTATTCCTTGCAGATTGGGTGCAAGCTGAGCAAGTTGGCCCAGCAATTTACACACAGGAATATTGAGGTTTCCACATAGAACAAAGAACAGTACAGCTTAGTAACAGGCTCTTTGGCCCACAATGTCTGTGGCGTACATGATGCAAAATTAAGCTAATCCCTTCTGCCCGCTCATAATCCATATTCCTCCATTCCCTGCATATCCACATGCCTATCTAAAAGGATCTTAAACACCACTATCATATCCGTTTCCACCACACCCCAGGCAGTGTATCCGTGCACCCACCACTCGCTATGTAAATAAACTCACCCTGCACATCTCTTTAAGCCTCCTCTCTCACCTTATAGACAATAGACAATAGACAATAGACAATAGGTGCAGGAGTAGGCCATTCGGGCCTTCGAGCCAGCACCGCCATTCAATGTGATCATGGCTGATCATCTCCAATCAGTACCCCGTTCCTGCCTTCTCCCCATATTTCCTGACTCCGCTATCTTTAAGAGCCCTATCTAGCTCTCTCTTGAAAGCATCCAGAGAACCTGCCTCCACCGCCCTCTGACCTTGAAGCGATGCACTCTAATATTTGATAAAGGGAAAATGATTCTGACTGTTTATCCAATCTATGGCTCTGATAATTTTACCAGTTTCTATCTGGTCTCCTCTCAGCCTCCAATGCACCAGGGAAAACATTACAAGTTTGTCCAACGTCTCCTTATATCTAATACCTTCTAATCCAGGCAGCATCGTGGTAAAGATAGACACAATATGCTGGAGTGGTTCAGGGAGTATCTCTGGGGAAAATGGATAGGTGGCGCTTCAAGTCGCAACCTTTCTTCAGACTTTTTCAGTTCCGACCCGAAATGTCACCCCAGAGATACTGCCTGACCCACTGAGTTACTCCAGAAATTAATGTCTATCTTTGGTACAAACCAGCATCTGCAATTCCTTTTTGTAGCATTTTGGTAAACCTATTTTACTGTAATTTTACTATCCTTCCTGTAATGGTAGTCCCGCACTGTGATTAATGCTCCAAATGTGGGCCAACCTATGGTTATAAAACTCCAAATGACTTCTTGAATCTTACATTCACATCCCCATCCGATGAAGGCAAACATGCCATCTGACTTCTATACCACTCTATCTATTTATGTTGCTACTTTCAAGGAGCTGTGGACTTGGACATCAAGATTCTTCTATATATCAGTGCTGTTTAGGTCCTTCTTACTGCATGATTTACCCTTACATTTGACTTCTCAAAGTACAACACCTCAGTCTTGCCTGGATTGAACTCCATCTACCAATTCTCACCCATATCTGATCCAATTCCTATTGTATCCTTCAACAGCTTCTTGACTGTCAACAATTCAACTAAATTTTGCGCCTTCTGCAAACATATGAATCCATCTATAGTTTTGTTTGTTTTTATGTATATCACAAACAACAGAGGTCCTAGCACTGATTCCTGTGGAACACTGGTGGTCACAGACATCCAGCCAGAATAGCGCCCTTCCACCACAACCCTTGCTCTTCACATGGGTAAAACAGTTCTGAATCTAAACTACCAAGTCTCCATGGATCCATGCATCTTAAATTTTTTAGAGCAGCCTACCATGACAAATCTTGTCAAATGCCTTATTAAAGTCAATCTACTGCCTTACCCTTGAAGGTCACCTTTGTAAACCTCCTCAAAAAACCCAATCAAGTTTGCAAGACATGACCTGCCCCAGACAAAGCCATGCTGACTGTCCCTAACTATCCCATTCTCTAGCAAATGTGAGGAAATCCTTCCCCTTAGAATCCTTTAGAATCACTTCCCTCACATTGATCTGAGGCTCACGGCCTATAGTTTCCCTTCTGGGACCTCATCTGTGGCTAGAGGGTACACACATCCTTGTCAAGGCCCTCGCAAACTCCTCTGTTGCCTCTCTCAGTAACTTGGGATAAATCCCATTAGGCCCGAGGGATATCCACTTTAACAGTCTTCAATAGGCCCAACACCATCTTCTTCTTGATCTTAAAATGGTGTAACATATGAATATACTCCACATTGATCTCACTGCCCATGTTCTTCTCTTTGGTGATTACTGACGCATCATACATGTTTTATACCATGCTGACTTCCTCCGGCTCCAAGCATAAATTTCCTCTTTTATCTTTGAGTGATTCTACTCTCAGTGAAAAGAACAAATTCTGCCCGGTCTAGACCTCTTGCGCTATGGTAGTCCCAGTCAATATTGGAAAAATCACCCAGTACAGCAATCCTATTACTTATATATCCTGCCATAATCTGTCTCCATATTTGTTCCTCTATGTGCCTCTGGCTATTGGGAAGCCTATAATTTAATTCCATTAGATTGTGCATTTGTTATTTTTGAGTGTCCATATTACCTCAGTGAATTATCTCTCCAATATATCTGAGAAACATAGAAAAATAGAAAATAGGTGCAGGAGTAGGCCATTCGGCTCTTCGAGCCTGCACCGCCATTCTATATGATCATGGCTGATCATCCAACTCAGTATCTCGTACCTGCCTTCTCTCCATACCACCTGATCCCCTTAGCCAAAAGGGCCACATCTAACTCCCTCTTAAATATAGCCAATGAACTAGCTTCAACTACCTTCTGTGGCAGAGAATTCCAGAGATTCACCACTCTCTGTGTGAAAAATGTTTTTCTCATCTCGGTCCTAAAAGACTTCCCCCTTATCCTTAAACTGTAACCCCTTGTTCTGGACTTCCCCAACATCTGGAACAATCTTTCTGCATCTAGCCTGTCCAACACCTTAAGAGTTTTGTAAGTTTCTATAAGATCCCCCCCTAAAGTTTCTATAATATCCTTTCTGTGTGCTGCTGTGACATTCTCCCTGATTAGTAATGCAACCCCTCCATCTCTTTTACCTCCCTCTCTATCACGTGAAGATGCGGCCTAGTACATAGTGGTCATCTGATATAGTTCTGCATATATAAATCACAAAAGGTTATCATCGAGGTACCACACAAATAAAAACAGAAATGGATTGTGGCACAGTGGCGCGGCTGGAAGAGCCGCTGCCTCACAGTGCCAGAGACCCATGTTCGATTCTGACCTCAGGTACTGTCTCTGTGGAGTTTGTACTTCTTCTTGCGTATGGTATGCACAGCCTAAAATTGTAGTACAACTTGTTCTATTTGATCTTATTTGATTGTGCACGCCAGGTTGATTGCATTCGTTGAAACAGGGCGGACCACGTGAAGGTTGCAATCTTCCACCCCTGTGGGGTTTGCACGTTCCTCCTGTTTCCTCCGAGTGCTACGGTTTCCTTCAACATCCAAAAGGCGTGCCGGTTTGTAGGTTAATTGGACTCCGTAAATTGGCCCTCGTATGTTGGGGGTCGACGTGAAAGTGGGAAAACAATGAACCAGTGCGAATGGGTGATCAATGGTTGGCATAGAGTTGGTAGGACGAAGGGCCTGTTTCCATGTTGTATCTTCAAACTAAGAAACAACTAATCCAACAGAGTAAGGACAAAAGCTCTCTGACATGGCCAAGGTTCTCACATGCATCAAGCACAGGGTGTTATGCTAAAGCACAGAATGGATTGCAGGGAGGAAAGGCTTGTGGTTACAAGAGAAACTGGTTGGCCTGCCTTTAGTGTCATTAGTATGAAGTGCATTTCTACCAGATAATGTGCTTGTGACCACCTATGAATTTAATGCTTTGCTGTCATGTACTTGAACGACAGATGCAGCACCATCAGAATGTTGGCCAATAGAGCTCTTGCGAGCCTTAGAGTCACTCAGAAACAAAGAAAAAATATTATTTAATCAATGATGTCATCGTATTACTGATAAGGTTTGACAAGATTTTCAGTGTAGTTCCTCCTCCTTTAATATGGGAATCAATAACCTGGAGAAAGGGTATGGAAGAGGAACTCACTGAATTTCTCTGGCATAAAACCTGGATGGGTCAAACAGGCCTGATCATCCTCTTTCTAATTGTAACCAGTTACGTCAGGTATCGTGTGACACATTTATACGTAAAGTAGTTAAGGCCCAGTGAAGACTTCTGCAAAACAAAAGTTTTATTTTGGAGGTAGACACAAAATGATGGAATAACTCAGCCGGACAGGCAGCATCTCTGGCGAGAAGGAATGATCTTGAAGAAGGGTCTCAACCCGAAACGTCATCCATTCCTTCTCTCCAGAGATGCTGCCTGTCCCGCTGCGTTACTCCAGCATTTTGTGTCTACCTTTGATTTAAATCAGCATTGGCAGTTCTTTCCTACACTAAAAGTTGTATTTTCTTCCATTTGTAAAATAAAATTACTTTAAAAATATTTATGATTTAACTCTTTAAGGGTTTGTGTAACTATTTTTCTGCCAAAACCACATATTTCTAAACAGGGCTGGTTGCGCTGCTGTGATGTGCCAGTGCTAATCATATTTCATGGTCAACAACATGAAGCCATTGAGACCGCCAATTGCACAGACAAAGAATTGAACTTTGTACGTTCCTGCTGTGGAGCACTCAAGTACACAATAACCAAAACAACTGAGCCATGTCAAGGAATGCTTTTACTTCTTTTTTATTGCTATTTGACTGGAAATTTCATTCCAGGTCTCTTTTGATAGGACTGGTACACAGTTTCACTGCCAGCATTAAAGTGAATCATCAATGTGGATATGATCTTGCTTTCAGACACTCACCCCGCATCGCCCCCCTCACTTCAAACGGAAATACATCTAGGCCTGGACCCTGCTGAGTGATCCCAAACCTACGATAGCGAATCAATCATTTTGGTTCCATGGTTCCAATTCAAAGTGAGTTGACATTGGTGCCCACACCTCTACTGTCAATCTGCCTCTAGAAAAACATTAGACTTAGAGCATCATAGAGGCATACAACGTGGAAACAGGCCCTTCGGCCCAACTTGCCCATGGCGACCAACATGCCTCATTTACACTAGTCCCACCCGCCTGCATTTGTCCCATATTCTTCTAACCTATCCTATTCATGTAGCTGTCCAAATGTTTTTTTTACCATTTGTGATAGCCCCTGCCTCAACTACCTCCTCTGGCAGCTCATTTCATATACAATACTAACCACCCATTATTTGAAGGTTATTATTTGTTAAATGAAAAACATTTAAAAATATTTTTATAAATATAAGACCTAAAAATATTTACATTTATCTTGCAAGTGCTGGAGTCAGAATTCTGATGAAATGTCATGCACATGAAACATTAACTGTGTTTCTTCACAGATGGTTCCTGACCTGCCGAGTTTTTCCTGAATGGTTTGCTTTTATTCACCTTATGGCCATTTACTTTTACCCAAACCATTGAAGGGGGCCTGATGATGATACCTGGTCGAACATGGGGCACTTTCTGCAAGAATCAGAGCTGTGTTGGCAAACAGCTGGCAGCAAATTCAAGACACCCACTTCTGCAAAGGTGAGAAAATGCTAAACTTGCAGGCGCTTCCCTGGGATAATGCCAACAAATCCGTGTGAAACTGCCAGCATTTCTGTGCAAAATCATACTCGATGGATTTTAATATGGGCATGTTCTTAGTGCACTGCTGAATGCTGTTAGCATCATGTTAAATGGACATAGTGCTTAACTGTGGTTCATTAATAATACAGTAATACTACTGTATCTCGTTCATCTTTCACATTAACCTTCTCTCCTGAAGTCTGATAGGGTAGACTTCGATCTTTCTGGTATCTACAGTAGCCCTAATATCATTTTGAGCCTATCAGTGTTTAGTTCATGAGGTGGCTTCAGGCGGGGTCAACTTTGTGGTGACACAACAGCAAGGACATTTGGATAATAATCAAAGGGCAAACGCTGGCTAATTTTCCTTTTACTAACCAAAGGTCCCGAAGACAAGTGTAGCAACACAACAGTTCTCCCACTGGAGAGATGGCACCAATGCTGCCTCTTCCAAATCCATTAGCAAGCAAACTCTACCAGCCCAGTACCCAGCATTGGGTTACGCTCAACCTGGAGGCCACATCATTTATGTGCCTGACACCAGACTCACAAACACACCTTATCATCCACCTGCAAGCCACACGACTGGACTACTTTGAGGTGGTTTATGTCTCTGAAGATTGTCTGGTCTGGTCAGATAAACATGAGCTTATTTCTCGATTTGAGGCCTGGATCTTTGAATGTTCTTTTCCTCAGTCAGTTGAAAGTTATTATGGTGGATTGGTAGAAATGAGGGACTATATTGTTGACTTCTTCCTTTACTGAGAGGTGACACCTGTGATGTGAAAACGTGTCCACATTTTCTTGAGTCTCGTTATGTATGGACCTTAATTAGAGAGGTGGGTTTGGTACAGTGGAGCAGGTGGATAGAGGCCTATTTTTTGTAGACGTTTTGTGCAAGGCCCATCCTCTCATATTTTGCAATGAACAAACCAAGCATGACTTACAACATGGTCTCCAGGTACATAAGCAAACATAGCTCTGTGGTGTAGTTAAATGACTGCTACATTGGAGTAACTTTGGTCCTGAAATGGAGGTTGCATACTGTCACATTTGTCTGGTAATTTACTTAACTCCAAGTTGTTAGAGATGAGGTGTAATGTTATAGTGAGAAAGACCAATGTAATAATTAAATGATTAAGCTGTCCCAAACCAAGTTGAGACACATCTGGGATTGTCCTTACTTGATGGAATCCATGCCATTAGTGTGACCTTTGGAATCTCACACAGAGCTCAGAAACCAAGTTTTAGCAAATCTATATATGGCTTATTTAATCTTGGTGAGAGCAGATTTTCCTGATAAATGTTTAATCGTGATTCATGTTAAACTGGTGTGGTATCTTTCAGAATTGCATGAGAAACACTATTTTGATAGCCTATAATGCATTAGAAACAGAATAACAAAGCAGACAAAGGACACTTGAAGACACAGAAAGCTATGATTTAACAATTAATCCTAGATGTGAACATGGATTTCTTCAGTGCTTTACTTTAACTGCATCCGAAACTGCCCAGAAACTTTCAATCTAAATTTGCCTTTTCTAATTGGTGAAATTACTGAAACAGTTAAGATGATCTCTCCAAGGTTTATCTCATAATTTAATTAATCACTCCTTTGAATAAAATGGCATGGTGGCACAGTGTTAGAGTTGCTATCTTACATCGCCAGAGACCCAGGTTTGATCCTGACTACGGGTGCTGTCTGTATGGAATTTGTACTTTCTCCGTGTGACCTGCGTGGGATTTCCCAGTTGTTCCGGTTTCCTCTCACGCTCCAAAGTCACACAGGTTTGTAAGTTAATTGGGTTTGTAAAAATTATAAATTGGCTCTAGTGTGCAGTATAGTGTTAGTGTGTAGGGATTGCTGGTCGGCACGGACTCGGTGGGCCGAAGGGCCTGTTTCCGTTCTGTATCTCCAAAGTAAAACTAAAAAACATTATTTTTGTTTCCATTAGTGTTATAGTAACTGTGCCATGTCCAAAACCCTTCAGTGAACATTCCCAATGCATTACCACATGCCAGTTACTTCACACATATCTAAATTTCCAGGCACACCTGTCTCCCTGGTCATCTGACACAAGACATTCAGTTTCAAGATGATTCTGTCTAAAAATTAGAATGAAACTGAAGATCTTTACTTATCTCATTTTCAATATCATAAAATATCAGAAAGTAATTAGTAGTCAGGCAACCATATGTAGTTCTCTTCAAAGATTCATGGGCAAAGCCACCGTGTTTACTCAGCTTATTTAGAATTTCCTGATGTTTTCACAATGTATTTGTGAGTGCAATCACCAGAGAATGACTCTGAACCTCTTTATATAGTTTCACTTTTTAGCCTTTATTTTAAAATATCTCAATCACACCTTAAACACATTTTCAGAACATGTGCAATCATTTCCTGATGAAACTTTGAACTTTAATAGCATTGATCATGTGAAAACCTGCAGCCTGATTTTCTTAGCCTCTACAAACTGCTTACTTTGAGCATTTGATATTTGTAAAGCAGACTGGTACATCAAAGTTTGGCCATGGCCCACTAACGTCCTTGGTCAAGCACCCCTTCTGGTCTGAGTGCTTCACTGCTTAATGCAAAATGCTTTCCAGTAAGTTTCAAGACGAATATTAATTTTCTGTTTTGCGGCATGAAATTATTGAAGATCACCTAGTTGTGATTTGATACTCTGGCTTTTTGAAATGTTTGAAAAATACTGATGCATGAATTGTAATGTAGGTTATTTATGAATTAAATCCCTACATTCTGCAGCAAACAAGCCAGACAATTGTAGCAGTGGCATTGATAGGGTTAATTATTTATGCAGGGGTTTTGAAAAGTGCACAGACAGGCAAAGTAATTGTGTTTCTTCCCTATTATTTCTGTGCCTAGCTAGTTGGGTATCAGTTGATTCAGAAGCATACTTGTCATATTTTGGCCACAGTACAGGCCTGTGTATGCTGATTATTTAAACAGATCCCCCCTCTCTCTTCATAACATGTTCCCAGATCATTTATATCATGATGAGTCCCTTCACTGTAGTTCAAACACATACTCTTTGCGTTCTCATAGTCCTTACTAGTGGGAACAGTTGTCCAAAGTGATCACACTGTGTCTATCTTTAGAAGCATTAGCTCTACCTCTTACAAAGTTCATTATTTGTTTTGGAAACAAATTATAAATGCAGCAAATTTTCTGGAATATATCTGGCAGAGAAAGCAGTGGCTATATAACTCAGCAGGCAGCTGGCAGAAGCACTTTTCAATGCTGCTTTCCCATTAAAGGAAGACGACCCGTGTAATGCATTTTCTAGGTCTTGAATTATGTCACATACAAGATAGGAGATATCTAACCCTTAATTAAATGTATATTTTGCATTCTATATCTGGATTTCAATTGGGATTGCACATGCACTGAATTTGTAAATGTTTTTTCAAAGTAACCGAATAATATTGAATTAATAGCAGCCAACGCAACACTTGTCAGCATGATTATTAAACTTGGTGGTATCACCGGTTATATTTATTTTTAAAAATCCCCTCTCTCCAACCCTCCCCACAGTAGAAGCACTGTAAAGTATTGCTGCACTTTATTAACCCGACATCCACAATGGCTTTGTTTGGCAAGGATTAAGGCAAAGCCCCACACTGGTCCTACAGTAGTTACCTGGCAGAATTCTTTGAATTCCCAGCAAAGATATTTTCACCTAGTTAATTTTTCACTTCATGACTGATTGCATTCTGAAGTTCATTGCAGAACGATCCCGTTGGGCTATCAAGTTGCATTATTACTGAGATGTTACTTTGAAGCAAAATCCCCAGTATTAGTGTGCGGTTCGCCTACCACAATCCTGCTTCCTTTCCAAGCCTAAGTAAACACATATAAACCTACTATAAAATGTAACTAGCAGAAGTTGCATGTCAATATGTTGCAGTGCCTTAGAATTCAGAACTTTGGTTCAGTAATAAGGAATGTGCTTTCTTCACTGAACCGGATGAAATCGTTAGGATAACAGTTTCTTACAAAATCTCAGCTCCCTAAAGTGAAATAAGTCTGACTCATACTAATTCCAACATGTGATTTCAAAGATGTTTGACTAAATGCCTTTAGTGCAAATCAAACAAGATAACAAATGGTGGCATGGGAATGTAATCACTCAGCACATTATGTTTAAATGATAACGGTCTCAATCGTGGCATAAAATCGATTGCGCATAATGAAATATTGGAATGTACTTTTATGTGCACGTTAAGTTCTAACGCCCTAAGTACACAGACCTGGCAGGATCAGTGTCATCATCATGCAGTCAATGCCTCCCCTGTGCTACTAACTCTCATGCATGCCTTTGAGATATTCAGCGGGCCCGATCATCAAGGGTCTCGACCCGAAACGTCACCCATTCCTTCTCTCCAGATGCTGCCTGTCCCGCTGAGTTACTCCAGCTTTTTGTGTCTATCTTCACCTACTTGTGGAAGTCAGTTGGAGCAGAAGTCACTCATGGGGAAACAAGGAACTGCAGATGCTGGTTTACAAAAAAAGATACAAAGTGCTGGAGTAACTCAGCAGGCCATGCAGCATCTCTGGAGAACATGAATAGGTGACATTTTGTGTCGGACCTTTCTTCAGGCTGATGTCACTCAAAGACATTTGGAGCTTCTGGAGATTTCAAAATATTTTGGAGGTGAAACCTGTTTCTCTGGCATTTAAGACAATTTTGGATGGGCATATGAATATGCAGGGAATGGAGGAATATGAATGATGTGCAGCTAGGTAAGAGTTCCGTCCAGGCATCATGTTCAAAACAGTCATTGTGGGCCGAAGGGCCTATTCTTATGCTGTACTGTTCTATGTTCTATCTTCTATGTTGTAAAACATGGGTGTTTGAATTATGGTATTGGTGACTCACTAGAACCAGCGGAAACAAAATGTAAGGGATTGAAGGCTTATTACAAGATGAGGCTTATTACAAGGTAAGGGAGAGATAAGGAGGGAAGAAACCTCCACAGAAGGCTTTGGAGGCCAAGTCAATTTATATATTTAAGACAGAGGTAGATAGGTTCTTGATTAGTACAGATGTCAGGGGTTATGGGGAGAAGGCAGGAGAATGGGGTTAGGAAAGATAGATCAGCCATGATTGAATGGCAGAGTAGACGTGGCTCGCCGAATGGCCTAATTCATAGAAACATAGAAACATAGAAACATAGAAAATAGGTGCAGGAGTAGGCCATTCGGCCCTTCGAGCCTGCACCGCCATTCAATGTGATCATGGCTGATCATCCAACTCAGTATCCCGTACCTGCCTTCTCTCCATACCCCCTGATCCCTTTAGCCACAAGTGCCACATCTAACGCCCTCTTAAATATAGCCAATGAACTGGCCTCAACTACCTTCTGTGGCAGAGAATTCCAGAGACTCACCACTCTCTGTGTAAAGAATGTTTTCCTCATTTCGGTCCTAAAGGAATTGCCCCTTATCCTTAGACTGTGACCCCTTGTTCTGGACTCTCCCAACATCGGGAACAATCTTCCAGCATCTAGCTTGTCCAACCCCTTAAGAATTTTGTAGGTTTCTATAAGATCCCCCCTCAATCTTCTAAATTCCATCGAGTACAAACCGAGTCTATCCAATCTTTCCTCATATGAAAGTCCTGACATCCCAGGACTCTGCTCCTATCTGTTATCTGCTCCTATCAGTTATGAACTTATGAACATGAGGAGGGAGAATGATTTTGGTCTGGAGGTCCTACCGCCATGCTCCTCACTTGCCTCCCATTTCATTCTTACATTCCTGTGCAGAGGCTATAATTTTCATTAAGGGTGAGGCTCAAGACCTGCCTGTTGCTGTAGGCGGACCTCCTGTGCCTGATCACTCACTCTGTATAAATGAAGGTTGTTATCGCTCTGATAATCTTAACTTCTGAATCGCTTCATGACATAATGCCAGCTGTATGCACTATGCATCTAATGATCAGCATCAACTTATCAAAGCTTCCTTCCCATTAAAGGAGACTAAACTCGGACTAACTTGAGAGACATTATTATGTTTTGGCAACTCCAACACTTACAAGGAAGATAATAAGACATGCTACTTGGAAATATATATTTTTTCTTTTCTCTGTGTCCGTGTTATCCTGACTTCTCCGTGGATTGTCACTTTGTCGTGGTGGAGAAGCTTGTGTGGTCCTGAGATCCTGAGAGTGATGCCGTCTGGAGCTATGGTCCTGGTAGGGCCATCCATGGCAGTAAGGTCGAGGGGGAGGCCCCTGCTGACAAAGAGCAATCTAACCAAGACCTCAATGGTGGAATAGGCGGAGGAAAATGGCTAATGTTAATGGAGCGTCACATCGGCTGGGAACGCGGATGAACGCTGCAGCAGAAAAGGGTCCCCGGTCGTCTTGGACTCCGTGCCACTGGATCCTGACCCAGATCTGTCAAAGACCATGTGGTGGTTGTCTGTGCACCAGTCTCCCCACGTTAAACAAAGTCACACACAGGCTTCCTCCATATAGGGAATCCACCCTAACATCCCGGATTAAGTCCTAAGGCGACCAGCAAGTGTCGACGGGAGCAGGATTGTGAGATCTGGAAGCCCCTAATCATGAGCTGGCACATCAGGCAGTGGGTGCTAGATTTAGTTGCTGGATTGGAATGAGGCAGAAGATCCCTTTGGCAGCTGCACCCACGACTGTGCAGTCCTCTTTAGGATCCACTCTGCTCACCCCACTTGGGGAAAGGGCTAGAAAAGGTGCCCTAAAAATAGCCTGCTTCAAACTTACCGATTGGATTACGTGTCCAGAGGGATCACCACAGAAATATGAATATGAACTTTGGGGCATGGAATGCGCGCACATTGATGGATAGTGCAACCAGTAACAGACCAGAGAGGAGAACCGCGATCATCAATGGAGAACTGAGAAGATGCCGGATTGACATAGCTGCACTCTCTGAAACCCAGCGGGCAGACGAAGGACAACTGAAGGAGGAGAAGGGGAGCTACACTTTCTTCTGGAAAGGAAAAGCTGCTGATGAGCCCAGGATCCATGGTGTTGGGTTTGCCATCAGGAGCCAGCTCATCAGCCACCTCTCTGAACTTCCTGTGGGAATTAGTGAGCATCTCATGACCATCCGTCATGGTGCTTGCTAACAACCAGATGGCAACAGTTGTAGGTGCCTTTGCCCCCAATTTACTCTGAAGAGGAAGTAAAAGAGACCTTCTACGCCTGCTTGGAAGAAATACTGTCTAGAAGCCCCAAGGAGAAGAAGATTATTCTCCTAGGAGACTTCAACGCCAGGGTCGGCCGGGACCAACACCTCTGGAAGGGTACCATAGGAAAGGAAGACATCAGGAACATCAACTTCAATGGAGCTCTGCTTCTCAGCAAATGTGTTCAGCACAACTTCACCATAACTAACACCCTCTTTCACCAGAAAAACAAACTTAAGGCATCTTGGAGATACCCACACTCCAAACAGTGGCATCTCATTGACAATGTCATTGTACGAGCCAGGGACCGCCATGACGTGAACATCACAAGGGCCCTGATCGATGCAGCTGACTGCTGGATAGATCATCGCCTCATCCACTCCATGATGTCCATCAAACTCTAGAGAAAGTGGTGGATTCAAAAGAAGCAGATCCGGCCAAGACTGAACCTTGAGAGCCTGGAGAAACTGCCACCCAGCAGCGACTTCAGGCTTCTCTCGGGGAAAGCCTCCAACAGGAATATCCTGATGACATTGAAGGGCACTGGAACCGGCTCAAATCCACCATCCTTGATACCTGCAAAACCATCCATGGGTGCAAATCCAGAAAACACCAGGACTGGTTTGACAAGAACAAGACCGAGATAAACAGTTCATCTCAAAGAAAGGAAAGCCTTTCGTGCCTGGCAAAATGATGTAACCTGCAAGGCCAAAAGAGCGGCTCACTCCACAGCCAAGGCGGACGTCCAGAGCCAGTGAGGGAGCTTAAGAACATGACAGAAAAGGCTCTGGAAATCCAGAGACTGGCAGACTCAGGTGACACCAGAGGCTTCTTCAGTGCTACTAAGGCCGTCTATGGTCCAAGCTACCGTGGCTTAAACCCCCTGCGCTCAAAGGATGGACAAGGCTGAAGGACAATGAGTCAATTAACGCCCAATGGAAGGAGCACTTCCAGGAACTCCTCAACCGTGACAGCACAACTGAACCAGACATTACCCACCATATCCCCCAGAGTCCCATCCGAGAAGACATGGACGAACCTCCAACTATGACAGAGGTCCAAGATGCCATCAAGTCTTAAGAACAACAAGGCCACCAGTCCTGATGGGATCCCAGCTGAGATCTTAAAGGGAGGTGGACCGGAGCTGCTATATCACACCCATGCCCTACTCCTCAAGGTCTGTGAAAAAGAAGAACTTCCCTCAGAACTCAGGGATGCTCTAATAGTGACCATTTTCAAAAAGTGGGACAACGCTGAATGTGGAAACTACAGGGGCATCTCACCCCTGTCAACAACAGGCAACGTCCTTGCTCATGTCCTCACAAACCGACTTCTACCACTGTCTGAGGAGGTACTCCCAGAATCACAGTGTGGCTTCTGCCCATCCAAAGGTACAGCAGACATGATATTTCCAGCACGCCAACTCCAGGAACAATGGCGTGAACAAAGGCAGCCTTTGTACATGGCCTTCATAGACCTGACAAAGGCTTTTGACTCGGTAGACTGCCAGGCTCTTTGGAGTATCAAAGTGTACTATCAAGGTACGGTTGCCATGGCAAGTACATCAGAATATTGAGGCTTCTATATGATGGTATGTTGGTCATAGTGCAACTCTGAGTGCGAGCTCTTCACTGTGGAAATGGGGGTCAAACAGGGATGCATCATTGCACCCAACCTGTTTGTCATCTTCATTGCTGCCATAATTCACCTGATTGGTGATAAGCTGCCACAGGGGATCCCAATGCTCTACAGAATTGACGGTGGGCTTTCAACCTTAATAGGTTGAAGGCCAAGAGCAAAGTCAGTAACACCGCCATCATGGAGCTTCAGTACGTGGATAACTGCGCCATTGCAGCACACTCCACAGAAGACCTCCAGCACATCCTGAATATCTTTGCCAAGGCGTACAGAGCCATGGGTCTAGCCTTAAACATCAAGAAGACCCAGGTCCTACACCAACCTCCACCCAACCAGCCACCTACCCAGCCCACAATAAAAGTGGACGACATCACTCTTGAAAACGTTGACCACTTCCCCTAACTTGGCAGCATTCTTTCCTCAAAAGCTGACATCAACTCTGAGGTCAACAATCGCCTAAGTTGTGCAAGTGGAGCCCACGCCAGACTCAGGAAAAGAGTCTTTGAAAATCAAGACCTAAAGGCTCAAACAAAACTGCTGGTCTACAGAGCCGTTGTCCTCCCAACCCTGTTGTATGGAACCGAGTCATGGTCCAGCTACAGCAGGCACCTGAGAGCCCTGGAACAATACCATCAAAGATCCTTACGAAAGATTCCGAGGATCAGTTGGGAGGACAAACACACCAACATCAGCGTTTTGGAGGAAGCCAACATGACCAACATCATCACCACAATAATGCAACACCAACTTTGATGGACTGGATATGTCACCTGCATGTCCAACATAGGTCTCCCTAAACTGATCCTGTGCTCTCGAAGGTCGGCGTGCCCCCAGCGGGCCAAAGAAATGCTTCAAGGACAACATCAAGAACAGTCTTCAAAATTTCACATCACATCGAGTGACTGGGAGCCCATTGCACTGGACATGCACTCCTGGAGGAAATCCGTGCATGAAGAAGCTGCACGTCATGAAATGGAACTACGCCGTGTCGTAGAGACCAAGCAACAGCACCGTAAGGAGAGAGAGAAGGGGGCTCGACAACTACCAACCACCGTCAGTCTCCACTGCCCACGTTGCGCCAAGACGTGTGGATTGCGGATCGGCCTCTACAGACATCTGCAGACCCACAAGTAAACGGCCCTATGGAGAGGAGAGGACAGTCATACTCATTTTGAGTGACTGCCGATGATGATGTTATCCTGTGCATGATAGCATTGTGGTTTAGTGTGTATCTGGTGATTAATATCTCGAGGCCTGGAATTAGTATCATGAGTTCAAAAAAAGACGCATGCTGCTGGAGTAACTCAACAGGCCAGGCAGTATCTCTGGAGAACATGGACAGGTGAGGTTTCAGGTGAGAACACATTACACTGTTTGTGGGAGGGTGGGGAGGGAGGTGGGAGGCAAGAAAGGGATATGTGGTTAGTAATGGACAGGGGAGTACGTAGTTCCCTAAAATTGGAGAATTCAATGTTCATATTGTTGGGTTGTAAGCGAATGAAGCGGAATTTGAGGTGCTTTTCCTCCAGTTTGCATGTGGCCTCACTCTGGCAATGGAGGAGGCCCAGGCCAGAAAGGTCAGTGTGGGAATGGGAAGAGGTGGTAAAATGGTGGGCAACCAGAAGATCTAGTAGGCCTTGGCGGATCGAGCACAAGTGTTCAATGAAACAGTCATCGAATCTACACTTGGTCTCGCTGATGTACAGGATGTCACACAGGAAACAGTAGGGGAGGTGAGAGGAGGTACACATGAACCTCTGTCTCACCTGGAACGGCTGCTGGTGTCCCTGGATGGAGGTGAGGGAGGAGGTATATGGGCAGGTGTTACCCATTCCTTGGGAGGTGGTGTTTTGAGTGAGAAGGGATGAGTTGCGGAGGGAGTGGTCCAAAGCTTGTCACTTAGAGAACTTGAATGCAAGTAAAAAAATCCCATTAGAAAAGATGTCATTATCATCAATAGTAACCGTGACACTACTGGCCTAAAATTAAAGGAATATTATAATTCTGCATGGGTGGGTAAGGTTAGAATACACATCATTTTTGCAGTTGTACTATATTATTTGGATGAAATGTTTGCTAGGATTTACTTTTTCTTAATTCTCTTTACCAAAAGGTAAAAATTGAGGTGATATTTCTATTATCATCTTGATATCCTTTTCATGTTTCACTATAGTAATTCAATTTATGTCAATGTTTACTCGGGACATACATTTTCTCCATCAACGTGCACGTCTTCACATTTCTCTGTACTAAATTGCGTTCACCATTCTCTTTCCTAATATCAAAATTTAATTAAGCCTTGTTGAAAATTTGTAGCTGCACATCCTGAGTCTATTGCATTCACTATTTTAGCTTTGTCAACATTGACTTTCATTGTACAAGATGTTAATGTAAATTAGAAGCATGGGTAAAGGCCCTCTCTGAGCTTGAATTTAAGGCTTGAACTTCCAACCACAGTTTTAGTTTAGTTTAGCTTAATTTGGTTTGGAGACGCAGGTGTGGAAACAGGCGCTTCGGCCCACCGAGTCCGCACCGACAAGCGATCCCTGCACACTTACACTATCCGACACACACTAGGGACAATTTACAATTATGCCAAGCCAGTTAACCTACAAACCTGCATGTCTTTAGAGTGTGAGAGGAATCTGGAGATAGAAACATAGAAACATAGAAAATAGGTGCAGGAGTAGGCCATTCGGCACTTTGAGCCTGCACCGCCATTCAATATGATCATGGCTGATCGTTCAACTCAGTATCCTGTATCTGCCTTCTCTCCATACCTCCTGATCCCTTTAGCCACAAGGGCCACATCTAACTCCCTCTTAAATATAGCCAATTAACTGGCCTCAACTACCTTGAGGAGAAAATGCAGGAGAAAACTCATGCAGGTCACAGGGGAGAACATGCAAACGCTGTACATACAGCACCCGTAGTCAGGATCGAACCGGGGTCTCTGGCGCTGTAAGGCAGCAACTCTACCATTATAAACATGAACACAGGAGCCTGTTTACACAGTCCCAGCCAGTACATGAATTTATATTGAGACTGGATTTGTTTAGCTACTGCACCAATGCCATTCATGGGCTACTTGCTCTTTTAGGGGCGAAATGTGTTATCTCTTATGACACCAAGGGAAGCCAACATCTATTAAATAGATAGTGCACTGAGGAGATAAAGTGCTTCTGGTGCTGGAGGCCTGGTTCCTAGTCTCTTAGGTGGGCCAGTTTCCGAGGGTCAGACAGGCCAACAGGCAACACACCGGTGGAGGTGTCAATGCCAGGAGGCTGAATGCCAGGTCATGGCTGAAGTCTTGCAAAATACTCAATTAAACAGAATGAATAACTACTGTCAGATGTCCACCATTATAGTTCAGGGGTGGACGAGCCATCCAATGCCCCCACAATGTAGCTTATATAGTAGAAGAAGTGCTGAACTATTTTATTTGGCTCTGTGAGAGAGGCATTTGGCACCTTAACTCCATTCAATAATAAAATGTTGCTGGGTTATATTTTGAATCAGGGATAACATGGGGCTAATAATGGCAATATTTCCTTGGAAGCTGATGTGAAAGCTTTTCCTGAGAACTATTTCTTGGAAACCTGAGATCTCACTTCCTCTCTCTGTTATACATTTATGGCTATCTCTCCAGTTATTTTCCAATCACAAAGTAATGAATGGCACAAAATAATGTAGGAAGACTAGCAGGATCGGCACCTCCAACCTGACCAAATTGTTGACTTCAGATCACTGATCCTCTCTCATTTGCTATGGTGAATGGGTCTCAAAGTAGAGACTGTGCAGAGACGGATATGACAACGGAGGTGGGACAGGCACGTGAGGGAAAAAGGTACATCTTGTATGGACATTTCACCATTTTCCTAAAATGTGGTCTCAAGATGAAAATGCTTCAAAAACTACCTGCAGACCTTACATTCACATTTAACATTCTATGCAGACACAAACTGCTGGAGTAACTCAGCGGGACAGCTGAGTTGCTCCAGCATTTTGTATCTAACTATGGTATAAACCAGCATCTGCAGTTCCTTCCTACACAATCTATGTATCTGTGGAACAAAGGAGGAGTACAGCACAGGAGCCTGTGCCAAGTTAAACTAATCTCCACAACCAGCACCATATCCTTCCATTCCCTGCACATCCATGAGCCATCTAAAAGCCTCTTAAACACCACTATTGTGTCTGCTTCCACGTTACCACTGGCAGCGTGTTCCAGACACTCACCACTCTCTGTGTAAAACCCTCTGCCCAGTACAACACCTGTAAACATCCCCCCCCCCCCCCCCACCCCCCAACCTCTCAGACCTTAAATCAAGGTCTTTGATATTTCCACACTGGAAATAAAGTTCTGACTGTCTACCCTATCTATGGGTCTCATCACTTTATATAATTCTACCATTGGCTATTTATTATTATATACTGAATGATGAATATCTGAATACCGGAATGTTTTTTTTGTTCAGGGAATACTAAGTGCTAACCAATACAAGATCATTGTGAATTGTCATAGGTGTCTATTATCCCTGTAACCTTTTGGAAGGCCTTCATCACAATTGAGTCGTCAAGCCACTGAATACAAATCACCACGCATGGGTTAACTCAAAATTTGTCCGACAGAAGGTGATGATTTCCCTACAGTGTAGATGATACCTGAAACAACAGTTGTGCCACAACTAATTGAGTCAGCTGCAAAGGGTTTGGTGTGAAATTATTTGCCGGATGTGAAAGGATTTAAAAAAGTCTGATTCAGGGGTGCCTGCCTTTGAAAACACATTAGCTACAGAGAGATCGCTGAAAACACCCATCACATGCCTCATTATGTGAATAGGAGGACAAAGCAGCTGTTATGGTACATAAGCTACTAATACATTTGCAACAACAGCCCAAGCAATGGCGTACATATAAACTTGCTTTACAAGCTACCTAACTAGAATTCCTCACGTCCAAAAGTTAAACTTAAAAGGTAAACTAAATTGAAATCAAACAATTCCCAGGGTGAAGAAGAATTGTTGTGAAAACCGCAGGCAGCTGCCGTCCTTTCCTCATTGCGTTCCACCATCATCCTGAACCCCGCCCTGATTTACCATGGGTCCCTGGCTCATTTCTCAAGCAATTGACCTTACTGTTCTAGCTTCTGGGTCTGCTCCTCGCTCTTTTATACTAATGAGGTGACCAGCTTGCTGTTCACCCATCCATGTCATTTGGCCTGTGTTACATCTGTAGTGTCTACACAATATTCCAATTTCTCAGTCCAAGTCATGAAGCTGTTTGACTTCAAAGCTGATGCTACCATAAGTTTACATCTAGGATTCCCGATGTCTATCGGTAACATTATTTATTCGAGGAAAAGATAAAGAAGTGCAGTGGAACTGCTTACATTTCATATATCTCTATTCACATTATTTTACTTTAGAGATATAGTGTGGGAAACAGGCACTTTGGCCCACCGTGTCCATGCAAACCAACGATCACCCATACACAGGTTCTATCCTACACACTAGGGACAATTTACAGAACCTGCGTGTCTTTTGGAATGTGTGACAAAACCAGAGCATTCGTAGCAACCGTAATCAGGATCGAACCCGGGTCTCTGAGGCTGTAAGGCAGCAACTCTATCGCTGCGTCACTGCCACTGTGTGGTTTGAGGTGAACTAGAAAGTGTCCCTTCTTTAGAGAGGTGTTAATCATAAGTAACCACAAGTAAACTCAGCGACAGGTGATATTATCCTTATTCCTGTACATGTTGGAACAGTTGGCGGGTCATGATTCCATGTGACGCTCGGTTACCCTGGGACAATAGGAACTTCAGCAGTGCCAACATCAATGACTGTCAGAAACAAAGCCTTAGTAATTGCAGCAACAATTGGAGCTGGCAATGCAGACATCTAATCCTGCGGCACCTGTCTCCAAAATGTCGAACACCTACAATCTTTGTGCATTAATGATGTGAGTAGCTTTTCTTATTAATTAATTAGAGGTCACATGTGTATAGATCAATTAACCAAAAATAATTAACTGAACTATACACGTACGACCTCTATTTAATTAATAAAATAAGTTGATTTTTTTAAAGTGACCATCTGTATTTCTATGAAGTCTTGTTCTGGTCTAGCTGAAAGCAGTGCTTCCTGTGATCTAGAATCTACAGGACAGCTATACTTTGCTTGATAATCCTTCAGTCTCCTTCCCTTTTTTAGTGGACTATTCAAAGTTTTAAAAGTAGGGTTATCTCCTAGGTGTGTCTCCGTGTTTAATGATGTTTGATGCTTGTTGGTTGCTGTTGGATTTGTTTTGTAGACTAGTAAAGTTATTTGTCATTGTAGTGTTTGTGGCATTGTTACTGTGTAATGTAGGAATGTCAGAGGGGATAAAGAACTATGCATCTGTCATTCAGACTAAGACTATTTCAGAACCTAATGAAACTGTAAGGCACTTGCTGAAGCTGTAAAAAAAAAAACAGCTGGGGAGAAATGATCACAGAAATAACTTTTCAATGCTGCAAAATTGCAAAAAGGGAACGTGGCATAGAAGAACAAAATTAGGGATTGTAAAATCCAATGGAAATCTATCCACTCTGCTGAGAGGTTCCAGTTTTCTCAAATCAACACAACATCATATGTTACATGTTAAAGAAGGAACTGCAGATGCTGGAGAATCGAGGGTTACACAAAAAACTGGAGAAACTCAGCGGGTGCAGCAGCATCTAAGGGGCGAGGGAGATACTGAAAGGTCTCGACCCGAAACGTCGCCTATCTCCTTCGCCCCTTAGATGCTGCTGCAGCCGCTGAGTTTCTCCAGCTTTTTGTGTAACCATCATAGGTTACATATGAGGAGCATTTGACGGCACTGGGCCTATATTCGCTGGAGTTTAGAAGAATGAGAGGAGGGGGGGGACCTCATTGAAAAGTACAGAATAGTGAAAGGGCTTTGGAATGGATGTTTCCCCTAGTGGAGAGGTCTAGGACTCGAAGTCACAGCCTCAGAATTAAAGGACGTTCTTTTAGGAAGGAGATGAGGAGGAATTTATTTAGTCAGAGGGTGGTGAATCTATTTCCCACAGAAGGCTGTGGAGGCAAAGTCAGTGGATATATTTAAGGGAGAGATAGATAGATTCTTGATTAGTACAGGTGTCAGAAGTTACAGGGAGAAGGCAGGAGAATGGGGATAGGAGGGAGAGATGGATCAGCCATGATTGATGGCGGGTACACTTGAGATTGCCTGAGGTCAGGATTGAACCCAGATCTCTGGCACTGTGAGGCAGCGGCTCTGCTAGCTGCGCCACTATGCTGTTCTCAACATCTCCTCTGTGCCATTTCTCCATTCCAGAATATAGTTCTCAGCATTATAATGCAACAGCTCCAGAGACAAAGTTCAATAGATGTTCCAACTCTTCTACTAATGTTAAACTTTTTCAGCTGCACAGAAATGGATCACATCACCATTATCAAAATATTCATTATTTATTCTATGCATACTCACTTGAATAGAATATAAGTTTAGGTTTATTATTGTCACGTGTACCGAAGTACAGGGAAAAGTTTAGTCCGATCAAGTCAGATACTATACACAAATACAATTAAGCCAAACTCAAGTACAATAGATCAGGTGAAGGGAAAGACGCAGAGTGCAGAATATAGTTCTGTGCATTAAAATGCAACAGTTCCAGAGACAAAGTTCAATAGATGTTCCAACTCTTCTACTAATGCTGCTTTAAAATTAGTCAGTGGGAGATGCACAACAATAAAACCGGTTGCCTGTGACAGCTCCTTCCTGGAAGAGAGTGCATTTAGGTATTATAGGCCATTGCTTCTGCCAACTTTCCAAGCAACCAATTGACAAACAACACTCTTGACAAGCAATAGGTAAGTTCAAAAGGTGACACGTCTTGCATTTAAACATGTGTCTTTGCGGTTGGGAGAGAGAAAAATTCAATATCCTGCAGATGTTCTGCTTTCAGAGTTCAAACACCGTTCAGAAAGCGAGCACATAACCTATTAGTGCAGAGAACGTACATTGCTCAATGCACTGAGCGTTTTCGGTCAATGTAAGGCCCCACAGCCGCTTTCAGTGGTTCAGGTGGATGTTAGATTCCATGTCATTGTTTGAAGAGAGAAAGGAATTCATTCCCTTCTCTTTCCAGCATTGCTTCCTCAAATAACAACACCAAAAATAGATTCACTTGTTATCCATGCCTTTGCTATGCATGCTATCTTGCTGCGTTTGCCATATTAACAACAATCAACTCAGTTGAAAGTAAATATATTAAACATATATAATCGTAGCCTATTAAGATATATCAGAGAGATGTGATAAGCTGTTATTTGAATGCAGAATTTTCAGGATTCTACGCAGATGATAAACTGCCGTATGGATCAACCAGTGATAATTTAAAAGTTTAATTTTGACTGTTCTTGAATAAATAATTTGAAATTCATTCCTGACTTTTTGTTTCTATTAATCTAACACTTCAGTGAGTTTCATTGATGTGGCTGAGATATTACTGCTGCTATTGATCACAGTGACAGACAGTGATGCTCAAACTGATAGATCCAGGGGCAGCGTGAGCGTGATTGGTTTTAAAATGATCCAAAAATAATACATCTTTTGTAATTACTTCAATTAGATTACTTTGTTGTAAAAGTAATTTAATTCCCAGTGTCATGCAATTATTAATAATCCTTCATTATCAGCCTGAAATCCATGGATACTTAATTTCAAATGAACAGGGTTGACCTCAGCACTGTTGCTCCTGTTTTAATGTTTACTACAGGTGCAATATAAAGAGATGCTGTAACTTTAGAATGGTACATGTGTGAATCCTAACTTAAGATGCACCACTGATAATATTAATAGAACATCAGAGTGATTTATCTCAGCTGGAAATTTTAAAATGGATGCAAAGACTCGGAGGAATGAGTTTCAAATACAGAAAAGGCCAAGTGCTGCAATACTAGATGATGCAAACGGAGAACTGGCATTTAGTGTTGCTGACTGCGAAGAAAGAAAGCCAGGACAACTCAAAATGTCAGGTGCACAAAGTAATGCATCTGTGCTTGGTAGGAGGCTAACATAGATGGTCCACTTGACAATTGCATATCAACTGCAGCAAAAATAAAAGCAGCAAACGGAATGGGTATTTCAAATGAGACGCAACTTCCAGCAGAACAGAAAGCACTTAAAACCAACCCTTTGGTCTGATGAGTCATCAGCCTGAAAATATACTGTATGATTTACAAGGCTTACAACTTGATACGTTTGTGACATAGGATATTTCAGTCATCCAGGCACACTTTTAATACTACTTGTTTGTCCAGTTAGAAGGGTGATGGGTGACAAGTAGGTGGGCTGCATACAGTTGTGAAAAATATCGTCCATCTTGAAGAAGCAGATAATGTACTTATTAAATTGGCTGTCAGGCAGACATTAATTCAGACTTACATTCTAAGACTGTCCGTCATTTTAACAGTAATAGCCACTAAATTCTAGGAATTGACTCTGAATTCAAGCTGGCAGCGTGTGCATTGTAATAAATGTATCTACTAATTGCTGTAGTGTCTGAATGAGCAAACTGATTAATTAGGCATTTGTCACCTATTTCAGTATAGAACTCTGACTTTGGACACTATGTGAATGCTTTGCGTTATGATACTGTGAGATGCTGCATTTTTTGGAAGTCAAACCAGGGCAGGACCTTTGGCAGGGGTCTGGGGAGTGTTATAGAGCAGAGGCATCTAAGAATATAAGTACAAGGCTTCCTGAAAATGGTGTCGCCGGTGGACAGGATGGTGGAGAAGGCTTTTGGCACCAGCCTTCAGGGAATTGAGCATAGCACTCAGGGTGTTATTTTACAGTTGTACAAGATGCTAATGTGGCCTCACTTGGAGTATAATGTTTAGTTGTGGTTCACCTGCTACAGGAAAGATGCCATTAAGCTGAAAAGAGTGCAGAGAAGATTTGAGGATGTTGCCAGGAGTTATAGGGACAAATTGGGCAAGCTAGGACTTAATTCCTTTAAATGCCCTACAATGATAACCCTATTAGTCTTGCAGCTGCTTGCAAAATTCCCAGCTTTTTGTTCCACTAAATCCCATTGACTACTTGGGGCTTCTAGTACAATCCCAACAAAGCAATCACCCCTTTTTCATTTCTCTGCTCCACCCATCTGGATGATCTTTCAGAAATGTCATCTGAGACCACTGCCGCAATGTTCTCCTTAATCAATAAAGCAACTCCCTTGCTTCTTTTACCTCCACCTCTACATCATCGGTAGCATCCGTCCTCTGGAATATCAATCTGCCGATCCTGTTCTTCCCTTGGTCAGAATTTGATAATAGCTATTACGCCCCAGTCGCATTTATGCCCTGTGATCAAATTAATCCATCATTCCTCCCTCCCCACCATGCTCCTGCTAATCCTATCCACTGAATTTGCTGTCATTGCTTTCTGTACAGATCTCCAGCATCACTATTAAATTATATCCCACCCCTATGTGATTCTAATTTAAACCCTCCTGAGTACCTGTCCGCCACGATTTTGGTTTCCCTTCAGTTCAGGTGCAAACCGGCAGGTATGTGTACAGGTCAATTTTACCCCAGAAGTGATCCCTAGGGTCTAAACATCTGAATCCCTGCCCACTGCACTAACTCCTGAGCCACGCATTCACCCATCTCATCTTCCTATTCTTATCCCCACTAGTAAGTGGCACCATGAGGAATTCGGAGAACACTACACTTGAGGTCCTGCTTTTTAACGTTTTGCCTAACTCCCCGTATTCACTCTGCAGGGACTCAATCCCTTTTGCTACCTATGTTATTTGTGCCAATGTGCCAATGTGCACACATGACTTCTGGCTGCTCACCCTCCCCTTGGACAATATTGCACGACATCTTGGACCCTGGCACCAGGAAGCAACACACCATCCAGCAGTCACATTGTTTAGCTTACTTTAGAGATACCACATGGAAACGGACCCTCTGGTCCACTGAGTCTGTGACGGCCATCGATCATCCCATACACTAACACTATCCTACACACTCTGGACAATTTACAGTTTCTACCGAAGCCAAATTAACCTACAAACCTGTAGGACTTTGAAGGGTGGGAGGAAACCGGAGTACCCAGGGAAAATGCACATGGTCACAGGGAAAATGTACAAACTCAACACAGACAGCACCCGTAGGCAGGATCGAACCGGGGTCTCTGGCTCTGTAAGGCAGCAACTTTACTGGTGCTCCACCATGGAGAATCTTGTGTCCGTCCCCCTTACTATCACTATAGGCCAGTCTAACCTCACCCTACACCACAGTTCCTCAGAGCCACACCTACTGCCACAGACCGAACGACTGCTGGACTCTTTTCAATGGTCTCCTCCCTCCATAGCTTCCAAAAGGGAAATTTGTTTGGGAGAGGAATGGCCATTGGGGATTCCTGCACTCTCTGTCTACTCCCTTTCCTGGTGGTCACCCACCCATTTTCTGCCTGATCCTTAGCTGTGACCACCTCACTATAGCTTCTATCCCTTCTGCTCTCATTCTGCCGGACAATCACAAGGTTGTCGAGCTGCAGCTCCTGTTCCCCCATATGGCCCGTCAGGAGGTGCATCTGGACATTTCCCACCAGGTGTCATCCTTGGGGACACTGGTCACCATGGATGCATTGGGCCAAATGGCCTGTTTACATGTTCTATGACTCTCTGCCTCCATACCGTTTGTAAAAGTGATCGGATTGCATGAATAAAGTTATATTGCATGGGTTCGGGAAAGAGAAATACATAAAATACATGAACGTTATGTAATAAAATAGAAAAAGATAAATGTTAAATACTGAGTCTGAAAAAGAGTTCTAACCTGAAACATCCCCCATCCTTTTTCTCCAGAGATGCTGCCTGACCCGCTGAGTTACTCCAGCACTTTGTGTCTATCTTCGGTTCAAACCAGCATTTGCAGTGTTGAAATCATATTTATTAAAGTCCTGTTTATAAAAAAATGCTCCATTGGAAGTATGGTAGGTGGACAAATATAATATTGGGTGTGAAGCAGCCTGTTCAACATCAGGAGAGATGTTGTGTGTGGTAACAAGGCAGCTCTACTGGTAAGTGCAAGTTTTCTTTCCATGACAACATTATTCAAATTGAATATAGTAATAATTTTCTTAACATTTCACCTCGTATTGTCCTGATGTCCTGACAGCCCATACAAAATGGGTGCTTTGACTGATCCAGGCTCTGTATGCTTTAGTACCATCTCAAAGCTAGGTAGCTAATTCCATTATTATATTTCAATACCAATGCATGTTTTTCGCAATGGTTCCATAAACGGCTTTTACCCTTTTTAGGGGAAAAAAAGCTTTTCTATCTTCAACCATTTTACATTGTTGCTGTTTTGGAACTTGGGGATCCTGTTGGTTTTTCTCATTAGCCTGAATTGTGCAAGGAAATATAACTTGTTGAATGACCGCCTTATGTACTGCAACTGCAAAGGATGTGTGTACATCTGTCAATATATCTGGAACCACATTTGTCACTCTGATTAACCATACTTGAGTGTGCTTTGAGGATTTTTGAGGATACTATTTGCTTTACTGGGAAGACAGTGACATAGCTAAGCTAGCTGGTTTCAGACAGATGTGCAGGCTTCAACAGATGAGAACATTACATTCAGCTCCTATAATACTGGATTCTACAGGGCACTGCAGGGAAGAACTGTGACTATCCAAGGAGGTATAGAGTGACGAGATACCAAGTCTGACTTCCACAGCCTACTTCCGAAGGACACCTGAGAAATGTAAGCAAACCATTTGGTCCTATTTTAATTCTGAGCAGCACTGTGATTGCTCTGATTTATCTGGTGTCTGTACCTGCCTGTGCCTGAAGAGGGTGCAACAATATAAATTACATGCAAATGAATATCAGAGATTTCCACTAATAGGTACATTGTCCCTCCAGAAAACTTGGCTTCATTGCTTGTTTTGCTGGCATTTCGGTTCTAGTTGTGTTAAAGGAACAGCTTTTTGAACTCATAATTTTTTAAGTAAAGTAAAGTATCCTTTATTGTCATTCAGACCTTTCGGTCTCAACAAAATGTTGTTGCCTTGCAGGCATACATTTAATAAAATAACAAAACACATAATAAACACAAATTACCATCCACCACAGTGAGTTCACCAGACACCTCCTCACTGTGATGGAAGGCAAAAGTCTTAAGTCTTTGTCTCTTCCCTCCTTGCTCTCCCTCTGTGCTGAGGTGATCCAGGCTTCCAATGTTGTGACCCCACCGGGTGATGGTAAGTTCCGTGGCTGAACGGTGCTCCGTGAACGGGCCAGTTCAAACTCCGCTGCCTGGGGTGGTTGAAGCTGTTGAAGCTGCCGCCCTCCAGTCCAGCGGACAAAGCTGTTGCCGCGGGAGCTCTGGAAAAACAGGTCACCAACCTGCGACCTGCGAGCTCCCGACGATGTCGTCTGCTGGGCCCGTGGCTGAACATCCGAGGTTGGGCCGCCATACCGCCGGGACACCTCCTCAACCCCAAGTCGGGCCGTCACCGCCGGGACACCTCCTCAGCCCCGAGTCAGGCCATCACTGAGTCGGTATAAAGGTGACGATACAGTCTTTGCACTTGTTGAAAGACCACAGAGCAGTCTTTCCATTCAGCCAATCAAGGAAGGCAGTACCAACATTCCTCATCCACACCAAACTGAAAAAGCTTAGTTTAGTTGCAGATCCCCAGTAGAAACAATCATTGAACAATTTGGAATACCTTTATACCTTGCAAACTTTGGAGCACAGAAGAATGATAAGGCAGAAGCCGCATTAGAAGGCATTCAAGCATTGACTGCACAGGGATGTGTCCTCAAATCCTCAGAAATTTATTCAGAAGATATTGTGGAATATTTTTTATTCAATCGCAGGGTTGTAGGCATGATTTGCAAGATCAACATTTATGCTCGCCCAAGTGGGTGAGTCACATTCCAGAAGTGCCTACGTCCTTGCAGTGAAGGAACTCTCATGGTGTGTTAGGTAGAGATTTCCAGGAATGTGATGCTTTGAAGAAGGAAGGGGGAAACTTGTAACTTGGAGGGAAATTTGGTGGTAGTGGCATCCCTATATAAATATTGGATTTATCTTTGTCCTTCAGAACATTGGGGGTAATACTGAAAAGTCTTGGTGAGTTGGTGCAGTGTATTTTGAGATAATACACATAGCCAGAGTGAGTCTGTGATTTAAAATGGTATTCACAGTAGCTGATGGGATGCCAATTGGGCCAACTGCTTGTCTTGGATGGTGCCAAGTTCATTGAGAATATTGGAGTTGCACTCATTAGGGGAAGAAGAGAATATTCCATCACATTCCTGACTTATTTCTCGTAAATGATTACAAGGGATTTGGCAAGTCAGAGGTGAGTCATTTGCCATGAAATCCCCGGCCCTGACCTGTTCCTTTTGTCTGTATATTTATGTGGCTGGTCCTGTTAAGAAGGGTCCTGACCCAAAAGGTGACCTATCTATGCCTTCCAGAGATGCTGACTGACCCATTGAGTTACTCCATCACTTTGTGTTCTATGCAAGATTCCAGCATCTGCAGCCCCGTGTGTCTCCAGTTAACTTCTTAGTCAATAGTAGCTGCTAGGATGTTGATGGAAGTTTCTCTCTCGTTGGAATAAACCATGACTTCTTCTGCTACATGCCTCTGAACAGCCCAAGGCCAAATGTTGTACAAGTGCAAAAACAGGTTTACTTTTCTGAGAAACTGTAAATGGAGCTAAACTTTATCAATAAATTTGTGAACTTCAACTTTACAATAAAGATACATCAGAAGATGTTTGATCCATAAAATTGTGCTGAGGAACTACATTATCCTCAGGCTCAGATAACTGTCCTCTTTATAATAAATATCTTTCGAGTAGGATAGATTTGATAGATTTCCTCTTTTCAATTTTAGTAATTCTCTTAGGTACCGCACTCATCCAAATCTGTTTTGATATCAAGGACTAAAGATGGCGCCTACCTGTGGCAACATTTTGCCAGCAGCCCAACAGGCTTCATTGTGGCCGACGGGCAGGACTTCAGGTCAGACTGAAGCGCAGGGGACATCGACCCCCTCTTCCTACTATCCTTCTGGCCAATGTACAGTCCCTTGAAAATAAAGTGGAGGACTTAAGAGCAAGGCTGCTTTATCAAAGGGAGCTGAGGGAATGCTCTGTGTTCTGCTTCACAGAGACATGGCTCATCCCCCAGCTCCCCAGACTCAGCGGTCTAGCCTGATGGTTTCTCCATCCATCGCATGGACCGTACACTGGCATCTGGGAAAGGGAGAGGAGGGGGCGTCTGCCTCATGGTCAACTCTGCGTGCTGCTCAGACGTAGCAGTCCTGTCCAACTCCTGCTCTCCACCCCTGTAACACCCGCCGGTGAAGTGCCATCCCTTCTACCTTCCAAGGGAATTCACCTACATCATCCTGACCGCGGTCTACATCCCTCCCCAGGCTGATGCCCATTTGGCACTGGGGGAGCTGCACGCCGTAGTCAATAAGCACCAGACGGCTTACCCCGAGGCATTTACCACCATAGCAGGGGATTGTAACAAAGCCAACCTTAAGAAATCGCTCCCTAACTTCCACCAACATCTCCTGCAGCACCAGAGGACCAAGCACCCTCGACCACTGTTACACCACCATTAAGGATGCCTATCGTTCTATCCCTCGCCCTCACTTTGGTAAATCCAACCATACCGCAGTGTTGCTTCTTTCTGCCTACAGACAGCAATTGAAGAGCGCACCCTCTGAGGTGAGGACTGTTCAGAGCTGGTCGGGGGGTGGGCTGAGGAACAACTCCAGGACTGTTTGGTGTCTGTAGACTGGGCAATGTTCAGGTACTCGGCAATGGACCTAAACGAATACGCCAGTCGTATGGACCCAACAAACCGTATGGACGACTGCATCCCAACAAAAACCTTCCGAGTGTTTCCCAATCAGAAGCCTTGGATGAACTATGAGATCCGCACTCTTCTGAAGACCAGACATCGGGCATTCATGTCCGAAGATACAGAGGTCTACAAGAAGTCCAGATATGACCTTGGTAAGGCCATCAAAAAGGCCAAAAGGGACTTTTGCTCCAAGCTGGAGGATGAGATGGATGTTTGGCAACTGTGGCGGGGCTTTAATGCCATCACTTCCTAGAAGGCGAAATCAGGAGGCAGCTCAAATGTCAACGAGGCATCACTCCCTGACGAGCTCAATGCGTTCCACGCACACTTTGATAGGGAGAATACTGATGTGCCTTCCTGAGCCCCCATTCGCCGTGATGGTATTTCGGTCATAGTCACAGAGGTCGACGTCAGAAAATCCTTCAGAGGGGTGAACCCTCGGAAAGTGCCTGGACCTGATGGTATACCCGGCCGCGTTCTGAAAACCTGTGCGGACCAACTGGCTGGAGATGTTACGGACATTTTCAACCTCACTTCTGAGGTCTGAGGTTCCCACCTGCTTTAAAAGGGCATCAATAATACTAATAACATCTGTGGTGATGAAGTGCTTTAAAATACTGATCATGGTACAAATCAACTCGTACCTCGACACAAATCTGAACCAACTGCAGTTCACTTACCACCACACCAGATCAACGGTGGATGCGATCTCGCTGGCTCTCCACTCTGCTCTGTGCCACTTGGACAACAAAAACTCATATGTCAGGCTGTTATTAATTGACTACAGTTTGGCATTTAATACAATCATCCCCTCCAAGCTGGTTACCAAGCTCTCAGAACTGGGTCTCTGCGCATCCCTCTGTAATTGGTTCCTCGACTTCCTCATTCACTGGCCAGCCTGTTCGCATTGGTGGAAATGTGTCAGCCTCGATAACAATCAGCAAGGGAGCACCTCAAGGCTGCTTGCTCAGCCCCCTGCTGTACTCACTCTATACTCATGACTGTGCAGCAGTTCTTAGGGCAAACTCCATCATCACGTTCACCGATGACACCACTGCTGTGGGACATATCACTGACGGAGACAAGTCAGAGTATACAAGTGAGTATACAAGACCGACTGATCAAATGGTGCCAGCACAATAACCTGGGTCTCAACACCAGCAAAACCAAGGAACTGATTGTGGACTTTGGAAGGAGTAGGATGGGGACCCACAATCCCGTTTATATCAACGGGTCGATGGTGGAAAGGGTCAAGTGCTTCAAATTCCTGGGCGTGCATATTTCTGAAGATCTCTCCTGGTCCCAGAACACTGATGCAATTATAAAGAAAGCACATAGGCGCCTCTACTTCCTGAGAAGATTACGTAGAGTCGGTATGTCGAGGAGGACTCCCTCGAACTTCTACAGGTGCACAGTAGAGAGCATGCTGACCGGTTGCATCGTGGCTTGGTTCGGCAACTTGTGCGCCCAGGAGCGGAAAAGACTGCAAAAAGTTGTAAACACTGCACAGTCCATCATCAGCTCTGACCTCCCCACCATCAAGGGGATCTACCACAGTCGCTGTCTCAAAAAGGCTGGCAGCATCATCAAGGACCCACACCATCCTGGCCACACACTCATCTCTCCGCTGCCTTCAGGTAGAACGTTCAGGAGCCTGAAATCTGCAACAACCAGGTTCAGGAATAGCTACTTCCCCACAGCCATCAGACTATTAAACTCAACTCAAACTATATCTTAACTTTAATTAGCGTACTGCACTTTATATGCTTATTTATGTGTGTATATATATGTATATATTCAATGGTATATGGACACACTGATCTGTTCTGTATTTTTTATGCTGCAATATTCTGTTGTGCTGAAGCAGAGCAAGAATTTAATTGTCCTACCTGGGACATATGACAATAAAATCTCTTGAATCTTGAATCTTGACTACAACTTCAAGAGTCAAGATTGTTTTATTGTCATATGTCCCAGATAGAACAATGACATTCTTACTTGCTGCAGCACAACAGAATATGTAAACAATATGTACACTGTAAACAATATAATAAACGATTACAAAAAGTTCAGTGTGTATACACACTCACAAATACACATAATTTATATATACACACACACACAAAGCAAACAATAATGGTGAAATAATAACAATAATAGTCTATTTTACTTCAGAGTCACGTAAGTGACTACGTGAAGAACGCCGTCCAGCCGCACGTGTGTTAATTACGTCAGACACATTGGTGCAGGTCGACCGGTTGGAACAGCAGAGCTCCTCCAGCGGTAAGTTTAAACTTCAGGTAAGTGGTATTTCTTACCTGTTTTAGGTCTCCTGCAGGAACCTCGGTTTTCAGAGGTTTTTGCTGGATGATTTGCGACGGCCGACGAGGGAACCAGCTAAGGGCTGTGGGGAAACCCTGGTCCGACCGCGGAAGCGGGGAGCTGGCGAATGTTGGGTTTCGCGATCGGAGTCACTGATAAGACGGTCAGTGACTCTACACGTTGGGTTCCCGGGGAGGGGAAATCCAGCAGCAATGCGGTTCCCAAACCGCAGTCATCCCCAGGATGTGGGGACAAATGACAAAAATGGTCAGCCCGGATGTTGGGAGGTGTCCCCTCCGGGAATGTGAATCTAGAGACACTCCTACAGCAGGAGTTGGGCCAGCGCGAGTCAATGTGAGAGCCCGTGCCAGCAGCACCTTGTTACAGGGCTGCTTCATGGAGATGCCAAGTTATAACAGTGCCAGCCTAATGGAGAGGCTGTGCCAGCAGTACCTTTGCTCAGGACTGCTCCAGGGGGATGCCAAGTTATGGCAGGTTAGCCTATTGGGGAGGCTGTGCCAGAAGCACCTTTGCTCAGGGCTGTTTCCTGGGTGCCAGCAGTACCTTTGTTCAGGGCTGCTTCATGGGAATAGGCTGCTTAGTGGGGATGCCAAGTCTATGGCAGTGTAGCAAATGATGGCAGGCATGGACTGTTCATTATGAAAGATGGTAGATTAACAATTGATTTTATAGTGTATTCCCATTTACAGTGATCATGGGGGATATTTGAGGAGGCATTGCTAAGATAAGGCAATATGACAGAATGATGACAAGAAAGCATTCAAAGAGGACTACTCAGAGTTCAAAAACACTGGTTATGTATTTGCAAAAATCCACTGTTTAAATCTCAAACTATATTTGAGAAATTGGACTCCTCTATCCAGTTAAGATTAAGTTGTTATCAAATAGACTTGTAGGACATTGGGATTTACCTTTAGCTATTCAATTGGCCGTTGACGCCGGCCTGGGCAACAGATTGCAGTTAATAGATTCCTGTAACAACCTTGTTGTTATAAAGCAGCCTTCTATTCATTAGACTAATTGGCAATAGTATAGATGGGATTCAGCTCTGCAAGTAGGAGAACTGTCATCCTGTTAAATAGTAAACTATAAAGTGCCATGTAGGTCATTGTTAATACAACTTGTTATTACCAGCTTAGGTTACTAAAGTCACAATGATGGACAAACAGTATTCCTTACTGCTCCAGTAGTTGTTAGGTAAATATTTCATTATATTGCAAAATTGTGCTAATGACCCTAAAATGGGAAATTGCGCCAGCAGCGCCTTGTAGCAAGCCTGCTTAATGTCTCCCTCATGTAAGAGGAGAGCATGCCGCGTCAGTATTGGTCTGACGCTGGGTCCATGGCAAAGTCGGCGTACTATAAAGCCACGCCAGCAGTGCTTTATAGTAGGGCTGCTTAATGTCTCCTTCATGTAAGATGGGAGCATAATAATCTGTATAAGGGTCAGTATAATCTATCACCGAGTCTGCGGGTATAGCCGTGGAGCATGCCGAAGGGATGAAGGGCACATGTCAGACGTACCATGCTTGGTAGCAAGGTTGCCATTCAAACACATATGTAGTGAACACCGCTATCAGGGGACAATAGAACCAGCTGCCAAATCTTCTATTCAGGTAAGACCTGTTTCATAGGCGATACCTGGAGGACGAAGCACAAGCTATTGAACGAGTAAGGCTTCATAGTTTCAGCGACAACGCACCCCACGTCTTCATCGGCAGTAGCGGTTCACTGAAGCTGGTGGCAGCATGAAAGTTGCCAGAGGTTCCATGCATATTACCTGTGTTACTCTATAACTAAGGGACCACTTACAATTGGTAAGATGTACACTTGGTTGGATAATACAAATTATTGAGACATTATCATCTACTTTGAGGGGTCTAACCTGGACAATACTAGCATTCCAAGCAGGTTATAATTGGGCAGGCTCAGTATAAGGGCCAGGATTTTCTTGCTAGACTGGCTCGGAAATCGGGCCACAGTTGCCGTTCACGGCAGATACTAAATTGTGAATATCATCTCGAGTTTGGAGGTGGTGCAGATTTGCATGACTTACCAATTCTTCACTTATTGGTATCAACTATGTATAGACCCTATGGGCATTGTATGGGTTAAAGAGTGATTGAACAAATATGCATATCTACATGCTCAACTTCATGTTGATACATTATGATGGTGGCATATGTTAGTCACATGGGTGCAATCAATTAAAGACTTCTGTAATGGTTACATAATCTCGTTTGCCACAGGAGAATCATCAAGTATAGGTCAATGGCAACACAGAATTGGTGTTGAATCATACCGTACTATGAAACTGGTTCCATGAAACACCAAATATAGATATGTTTGTTCTTTATGCTTATTCACGGGTTGCAAAATATGTGGCATAACAGTGGCGAGACATACATTCTCGCTACAAGGGGAAGGAAGGTCTTTTATATCTTCCTCCATTTGCTTCATCAATCGGGGCTTCAAATGAAGCCCGTTTTAGGTCCTATTGTGTGATTGGTTTATGCAACGTTGATTCCCGATTTGTCGGGAATAATAATACAACCTTATATGGTTATTTTAAATGTAACTTTGCTGGTACAGCCTGAGGCTTGGGAAATCAGCCATTGAATGATAAATCAAATTATGTTCTGCAGATTCAATAAACTGCCCTAAGGCTTGGGTTGTTACATCTATCCTTCTATGTGTTCAGAGTGCTTGAATAGCACCAAAAAGCAGGATTTTTTCTTTTCCAGGAGATTAAAAGAGTTTGTTTAATGCTCATGTTACATTGAACACGGTATAGATTACAGACGTTTGGAGTTCATGTTAAATGATCTTTTGTCAATAATTAAGTTGTACGGCCATTAACTGTGCCAACGTGCCTTCTCATTGAATTGTTTGTAGTAAACAAGACCCGCTCTGTCGGGTTCACCCCGGATATCAAGTTTATAAGGATATCTTAACACAAGGTCTTCCAGGACCAGTACAATGCCGTATGGGATGTTGATATTAGTGAAAACTATTTCACCAGGGGGCTCCAACTACATCCATGACTTTGACCAGAGCTCATTAGGTAGTTATCCTTCTGGTTAGCACAGCAGGTTCAGTCGCTACATAATTGTGACGGTACAGGATGATTACATCTGTAAATAATAATATATATTTTATGTTTATAAATACTTGAGCAGAGCCGAAAGGGTGTCGGGTCCAAAAATAGTTACAGTCAAGCCAGGGGACCTTTGGTAACGTAAGCACACATATATACAACAATATGTCAAGGTCACCAAGAGCCTTCGAGGTTCTGAATTAGCAATGTTTGTTAGTCACAAAAAACTTAGAAGAACGTATCTGTTCAGGCCACGCCAGATGATAAAACGGAGTTTGCAGTCTGTAGGAATGGATTCTGATTCCAGGTCTCATTCCACCAGGGCTGTTACAACATCAGCAGCAAGGGCATTTACGTTCCGCTAGACCACATCCTTACGGCTGCAGCATGGTCCAACGAACGAATTTCTAAACATTTATAATAACCTATTGCAAGACCAAGGGTATTTATCAACTCTATTTTATGTTCTAGTTTTACTTTCCATCTGGGTGAGAGATGTGAATATTATTACTTCATTTAAACAGCATCAGCATGTTTTAAATCTACGTCATGACTGTATGCATTATGAATGTTTTCTTTCATTTGTCAATGAAGCAGTTGTGGTTGTGTAGACTTGTTTTCCACGGCATGAAATTACAGAGGTTTGAAGTCTTCACGTAGTCACTCATGTGACTCCGAAGTAAAATAGTAAGATTAAACGAGAACTTATCAGTTTGATCTTTATTTTATGAGGAGTTACGATGAGGGACTACGTGCCCTCCGCTCCCAACCCTCATAAATGTCATCTGGTAGTTCTAGTCTTCTGTTATATTACTATTATACTTCAGTCACTATTACTTGTGATTTCACACAGCTGCATTGAAGATTGATGCACGTGCGGCTGGACAGGGTTCTTCACGTAGTCACTCATCGTAACTCCTCATAAAATAAAGATCAAACTTCAAACTGGTAAGTTCTCATTTAATCTTACTATTGTAGCTCAAAGCTTATTTGAGGTTGTATTATTTAATAGCCCGATGGCTGTAGGGAAGAAGCTGTTCCTGAACTTGGACGTTACAGTTTTCAGGCTCCTGTACCTTCTTCATGATGGCAGGATGAAACTTCTAAGTCATCTCCAGAATTGAGTTTATTGTGTCCACATAAGTATGAAGCAGATAATTGGAACATTCTCTGTGATCCTGTTGGCAGAGATACTGGGTATTTTGTAGGAGGTGTCCCTGAGCTAGGTCCTATGAACCTTGCGATTACATGTATGCTTGATAATGATACCAATTTAAACAACCTCTCCAAGTTCTGTAAATAGGACTGATTAGCATTGAAGTAGTACTGTGGATTTAAAAAAATCATTTGTCGATGAATTGACAACACCAGTCTGATTACAATTGAGAGAACTACTTGTTGAACTAACTAGTTGTCATTACCTGGCTCAGACTACCATCACATCGTGGAAACATGAACCTTTACCACTGAATGCAGAATGTATAGAGCGATGATGCAAATATCTCGAGTCCAGCTGTGAAAGGTTGCAACAACATAAAATCCAGCTGTCCTCATTTTTTTGAGAAATGAATGAACCTGCAGTATTTTCAAGTGTAGCTCACTAACGTCCTGATTAAATGCACCAAAAGTCATTCCTGCTGTCCCGAAAGATCAGGGTCATGCGGAACTGATAGATGCTGTCAATTTCAGAGCCAGAGGGAGAGCAGGATCTCTTCAAATCAGATCTCAAAACTTAAATCAGGCATTACTTCCCTCCTGCTTATTGTATGCATTGAGGCAATTAAAGCAAAATTAATGCACACTATCACAGCGAAGTGGACACATCATCTGCAGAGTTCTTTATTGTCAAACCTTTCCTTTTGACAAAATGAACATGGAGATAAATATGACCAGATCCAGACTCAACAATGTTAACATGCCATATTCTGCATACAGTTTTCAGAGATATAAATGGTTACTTATAGCACAGATGGGAACTAATGTCTTAAGTGAAGCAATTGGATCCATTCCTTGATAGTTTCTTCAAATATTTTTTGCTCCACTGGTAGTCATATTACTCCAGGCAGTATTTTTGCTAAATAAAAATTTAGCAAAACTGCTCCATTGGCAGCAGTCTTCAAGGGTATTCAAGGGTGGTATGGGGAACTGTTGAAAAGCGGGGGAACAGGGTGTCGGGAGAATCAATTCAGTAGTGACTGGTATGGGGGAAAGGTGTTTGCAAGACAGCAAGTAAATGATGAGCTGTGAAAGCGATTGGGTATGTGAATGGGGGAAAGAAGAGAAGTAGTTGAAATATGAATCGGATAAATCCCATCATAATATTCTGTTGTCGTATTTGTTAGAACCCTGAGCAATATGGGAATATTTAAACCTTTCCCACTATCCAGAAAACCCATAATCTCAATTTGATTTTGCCTTTTTAAGGTTACTTTCAAAATACTCCAACTAAATATATCCAAAACTACAAGATGATAAGCCTTCATTACTGCACATTGTTGCTAACAAAATGAGATTTGGTTATTGTAGTAGACAGAGTGGTCGGTGTGGGCAAATTGGGCCAAAGGGCCTGTTTCCACACTGTTAGCTAAGTAATCAAACCAGTTGCTGCTTTAATACTAAAAGAAAAAAAGTAAAGCCATTGTTACTCACACGTTTAAATCAAGCTACACTGGTTTTGGCAAACTACCCAAAAATCTTTCCACATAATAATTAATAGCACAGTCCTGTTGGTAAATATTGTTTTAAGCTGTTTTTGTCCATTCAGCTTTACAGCACGTAAGTGTAAGTATGCTCCAATATTGTACAATTTCTGTACATTATAATTAATTGTATTTAATGTTTGATAACTTTTGAAGCAATCACATGTATGTATTATGTATGCGTTTATTGCCATGTGGAAACGTATGGTGAAGTAGAGATACAATGAAAATATTGCCTTTAGCAACATCACAGGCTAATAGACTCAGCCGACACAAAAACAGAGATGAAACATAAATTATCCCAGGCAACATAAAGGAAAAGACTGCAAAACAACAAGACATGAATGCAAAAACTTGGTTGTGCAAGAGATGGTCTGTACTCTTCCATCGCTGAGGTGGGACTGGGCTTGTGCAAGTCAGTTCAAGAAGCTGATGGTAGCGGGATGCTGCTGAACTTGGTGGTGAGGGACTTCGGACTACCGTATCTCCCATCTGATAGCAGCAGCGAGAAGAGGGCACAGCCTGGATGGCATGGATAATTTTTAATATATATATTACCTTCTTGAGGCAGTGCCCCATGTAGATGCTTTAAATGGTGGGCAGGGCAGTGCCCCATGTAAATGTTTTAAATGGTGGGCAGGGCAGTGCCATGATAGATTGGACTGAGTCCACCTCTTGTGTTCCTGTGCGTTGCAATTATGTACCAAGCAATTATCCTGATAAGTTGGCTAATTTAAAGTGTAGGGCAGGTTTTCTTTTAATATTACATTCTTTAGCTCGATGACTCAGTAGCTCCAGAATGTTTGGAGATTTATCATGAGGCAAGTTGTCTACGCTGATCTCAGATTAGAGAATGGAACATAAAGTAATCCAAGTCACCATTCAGTTGATAACCAGTGCATACTTCAATAAAGGCAACAGTAGCTTTACCTTACCATTGCTAATAAAAATGTTAAAAATATTTCACTAATTGCTAATTACCAAATATAGATGTAAGAAACCATCAACCGAATAGTGTGAATTTGATTGAGAATTTTAGAATGAAATAAACTAGCCCAAATATAAAAGACAAAGTGAAAAAAAAGCAATTCTCAACCCGAGCAGAATAGCTTTCCAAGCTAAGTTAGCTTCTACTTGTCGAATTAAAGTGAATTCCAGTTAAATTAACTGCTCTGTTAAGCAAATCTTAATTCCCTTGTAAGTTTCTATTTAGATACTCAGAAATATTGTCTGTTTGTTTTCTTAACCTTTTTACTTGGATTACATCCTAATCTTGCCTTTGCAATTATTTTACTGGCACATATCCCGTTTCGTTGCGGTACCTAAATTTGTCACAAAATATAAAAATAAGGGATTTCCTTATTGTTAATAAGCATATTATAGACTGAATACAGAAATACAGAAAATCCATATTGTCATTCTGAGATATACATTAGTGATTTCAGCATCAGTATTATTGCAAGAATAAGTTGTACTACATTGTGTGTGCAAGATATATTACTGAACACCAGATACTTACAATTGGGTTTTATATTTAAAAATGCAATGCTTTTATCATTTAATGTCATTTAGAATATTAAATAAGGTTTTTACCTGCAAACCGCAGTACAAATTAATGGATGGATAAGCCAAATCAAGTGCTTTCTTAGTGAGACAGGAGGCACTAGGTTGTATTTCTAAATGCATAGACTCCAGAAACTGTGCTGCATTAAGGTTTTAGAAAGGCATTCTGAGAACAAATCTTAAACCAGTTCTGTTTACTAAAACTCAGTACATTAACGTAATTAAAGCACAAGTTCAATAATCAGTTGTATCCCAGCTTTCTTTTTAAAGAATAATGCAGTGCTTCTTATTACAACAATAATCACTGTTTATCCCAATGTGGCTGAGCACTATCTTATTAAAGTAAGTCACTGTAATACATGGCTTATACATTTTATGTATAAAATATGTAGCATAACAGAATATTCAATTAAAACAACCCTTGAAATCTACACTCCAACTTGAATTTAAGGTAGTCTGTGTGTAGAAAATATATATACTTTCAGATCTATTCAAGGACATTTTGTCTGTCATGCTGATGAAATTATTTCACTTCTGTACAATATACAATGTTTTTGGACATTAAGAAATAGAATGTCGAATTTAAAATAAATTTACTTCAACATAAACAAACAAAAGGCTAATGGATAGTATGCAATTACTGAAAATCATTTCTGAACTGCTTGCACTGAGTTGCTTCATGCAATATTGTTATCACATGTCTGATCATCCATTTCATCATCTTTTCAATTGAAATGTAGCAGTAGTAAGTAACATAATGACAAATGCCAAAAACACACAGAGATATTCATGTCATGGGTATTGGAAGCGGTAATGCACTGTCGTATTTAATGATAAATTCACATTTGTTTCCACTTGCTAACACCACATTTTAGATGAAATAGAATTATTGCCTGCAAAAATGTTTGAACGTGCATAAATGTACAGCAATTAAATTCACTTTATATCTGGAAACCTCCATTGCAATTAATAAAGTAAATCAACATTGACTTTGCTCAGAAGTAAGCTGTTGTATTCAAAATATAATTAACAATCGATTCCTCAAGACTCTACCATGTGTACCAATGTTTTGAGCACAATTCAGCGAAGGTTGGTGAAGTTGTTTCCATTGAACTGAGTATATTGTTTTGATTGAGCTGAATAGCTGGCTGTCAGCAGAAGCCAAGTCCAACTCCTTTAGGTCGCCATGAAGCTTTAATGGGTTCAGCAACCCCGTTGCCATTTGGTCCGAGCCCTGTGCCAGGAATCCACCCCATGGTTTGCATCATCCGACTGCCGATGTTGGTTTCTGGGATAGGAAGGGCATCTTCACCTACAAATGCTATAATTAAGACATGCGAAGATTTCATTAGCATGGGCTCATTTAAAAGAGCAGGATAATCTGAATTAAATTCTAAGGCCTATAGTTCACTTAATTTACCTCAATAAATATCTGCCTTATCACATGATAACCTCTTGAATACCATTCATAGATTCAAAGAATGGTGGTTATATTTCCCAATGTTGAATAAAGACAGGCACAGGACCAGTCTTTAACTACATTCATTGGGAATGGATGAATGCAGTGTTAATAATCATGCCACCAACTTCAACATTTCAATTTTTTTAATTACACTCTCCTTACAAGGAAAAGAGTTACTATTTCAGCCAGAAGATGAAAGACTGGCACTTATAAAGCACATTTCACCTCAGAAAATCCAAAACGATAGTCAGCCAATTAAATGCCTTTGAATTGCAGTTCCTGTGTAATATAAGTATTAGGCACCAAGAAAAAGGTGAGAAAAATGGTATTTATTACCACAGGGGGATCAAAGAGAGAAAAAAATGTTAATTTAAATAACAGTGATAAGATAAAAGGAAGTATGCTTTGAAATTAACTAACATTTTGTCCTTTTACCTTTCCAAATTTGATATATGAATGTTTAAAAACTGTAAAATTGCTCATCCCTACAAATTCATCCCCAACTTTTGTGCTCTAAAACTGTTGTGCTACAAGGCTGAGAATCTATATTCTGTACTCTTGGTATTTTTCTCTTTGCACTTGTACTTGTGATTTGACTGGATAGCAAGCAAAAGCTTTTCACTGTACCTCGGTACAGGTCACATTAATACACCAAAATACAAAAAGATTTAGAAAAATCTGAGCAGGAATGTGTTTCACTCAGAGGGCGGTTAGAGTTTAGAGCACTCGGGCCATATGGGTTGTAGAGGCAGGTACGCTCACCATATTTCTAAGTATCTTGATGATCACTTGAATTAGCAAGACATAAAAAGTTAATGGATTAGTACAGATAGGTATTTGGTGATGGGCAAAGATGTGGTGGGACAATGGGCCTGTTTCTGTGCTGCATGATCCTACAAAGATTAGATTTTGTTTATCTTTGATACAAAATAATAGATAAATAAATTCAAACAAGTAATTGTTATCCAGTGGAATGGAAAAGTCACACACATGATAACATGGATGGGAGGACAGAATGTCCCTTCTGGTCCCCTTTTCAAACTTGTTAGCATCTTCAATCCTGTTTTACTTCAAACAATTCCTCAGTTCTGTGGAAAGGTCATCATCCTGAAATTATAATTCTGTTTCTCTATTTACTAATACCTCCAGACATGCTGAGTATTTTCTATTTTATTTTAGGTCTTGCAGACTTTTGCTTTAAGAAAACTTTCTCGAGTGCTTTCTATGAATTTCTAGTTTACAAGCGATGCTGGCAATAAATCTTTATATGTCAAATAGCCTTTGAACACGGCTGTTACACAAAGCTGGAGAAACTCAGCGGGTGCAGCAGCATCTAAGGAGCGAAGGAGATAGGCGACGTTTCGGGTCGAGACCCTTCTTCAGACTAGTCGGGGATCAGGGAAACGAGAGATATAGACAGTGATGTGGAGAGGTAAAGACCAATGAATGAAAGATATACAAAAAAGTATTGATGATAAAGGAAACAGGTCATTGTAAGCTGTTTGTAGTGTGAAAATGAGAAGCTAGTGCGACTTGGGTGGGGGGGGGGGAGAGATAGAGAAGGAATGTCAGGGCCCGAGGGCTGAGGGAGAGGTGGGGAGGGGGAGGAGGCAGTCTGGGTTAACAGAATTGAGAAAATTCAATGTTTAAGCCCAGAGGGTGCTGACTCCCCAAGCGGAATATGAGGTGCTGTTCCTCCAATTTGCGGTGTTGCTCACTCTGGCCGTGGAGGAGGTCCAGGACCGAGTGCAGAGAAGGTTCACCAGACTGATTCCTGGGATGTCAGGACTGTCTTATGAACAAAGACTGCATGGACTCGGTTTATCATATCATATATATTAAAACCGTGTGGCCGACTGCCGCCAACTGTCTGCCGCGTCTCCGCCCTTTGATGTCGTGCCCCGCCGAAACAGGACCCTTCTCCGCCCTTTGATGTCGTGCCCCGCCGAAACAGGACCCTCGGACGCCGCCGTTTTTCCCACCTGCCCGGACGTTACGCTTGCGCTTTCCCGACGGCGCTCCCCGTCATGTTTGGACATCGTTACCTACACCGTTTTTAATAAAATCCGTAGTCCCCCCCCCCCCCCACCTTTTTTTGAAAATCGAACTGCTCTTACCCATAGAACGTTGGTAAACATTCCATCGTGCCATGTCACAATGCCCAAGGCTCACAGATGGCCAATCGGAACGGATCTCATTTACATCTGCCCCAGCCCCAGCCCCCCAGCCTCCTGATGTTCCAGCACGTTCCATTGTGTGATGTCACAATGCCATCCCTCACAAATGGCCAATCGGAATGGATCTCATTTACATCTACCTTGTTCCCAGCCCCAGCCCCTCCCCCATAGGCTGTGTGGACATGTGACTGGGGGGGACATTGCCAACTCGCGTTGACTTGGAAACCTTTTCAAGAACATTTTTCCTCAACGATCATTCGGACTTCGTTTCTTGACAGCGATCGATCTAAATGCTGGATTTCTGCCATTATTTCATTTTTCATTTGACACTTTTGTTTTGAAAATCTTATTATCGATTTACACTTTTTTCAAAAGGTAAACGTAGACGTTTTCAATATTTATTTATATTTGAATAATTATTTTTATTAAGTTCTCCGTTATTTGCTCTGCCAAATTAACACACATTTTTCCGTTTTTTTAATATTCTCTCTTTATTCAAAGGACTCCATTACTCCACTTTGAAGAGATTGTTTTTTTCTTTGCCGATTTCCACAGCCGTGTTTATCAAATGTTATCTTTCGACAAGTGATAATTTTATTTCATTTTCTGGTTTTCATTGTGTATCTATACTTTACATTAGACAAGTAATTTTTTAAAAAAATGCTTAAAAAAACCCCATTAAAAATCCGTTTTAAAAAATTCTCTATTTCAATTTACAGCATTTTTAACAGTTTTAATTCTCTGTTATTTACATCTGCCTCAGCCCCAGCCCCCCCCTCCCCCGCATGATGTTCCAGCACGTTCCATTGTGTGATGTCACAATGCCATCCTTCACAAATGGCCAATCGGAATGGATCTCATTTACATCTGCCTTGGCCCCAGCCCCAGCAGCCTGTGTGGAAGCACTTGTGGGAACAGAGAAAGAGGATTTGGGGTGATACGGAGTGGGGAATAGATGGACTGCCCCTACCCCTCCCCCTCCCTCACTACCACCCCACTCTTTCCCCCATCTCCCCCCCACCCCTCCCTCCACACTCTTCCACCACCCTCCCCTACCCCATCTCCCTCCTCCCGATCCCTCCCCCCTCTCCCACACCTCTCTCACACTTCCCCATTCCTCTCTCCTCCCCCACCCCTCACCCCTCCTCCTCGTCCCACCCCATCCCTCCTTCCCTCTCTCCCCCACCCCTTTCCCTCTTTCCCCCTACCCCCCTCCCCCTCCCTCACTACCACCCCACTCTTTCCCCCATCTCCCCCCCACCCCTCCCTCCACACTCTTCCACCACCCTCCCCTACCCCATCTCCCTCCTCCCGATCCCTCCCCCCTCCCCCCTCTCCCACACCTCTCTCACACTTCCCCATTCCTCTCTCCTCCCCCACCCCTCACCCCTCCTCCTCCTCCCACCCCATCCCTCCTTCCCTCTCTCCCCCACCCCTTTCCCTCTTTCCCCCTACCCCTCTCCCCCTCCCTCCCTACTCTTCCACTTCTCTCCCCCTTCCCCGCTTAGTGTGTGACTGGAGCCGGCGCTTAGTGTGTGTGACTCTGGGGGCGGGAACACTTAGTGTGTGTACAACACATGCCCCTCCCGCTGACCTCCAGATGAACTTACAAAGGAGGGTTACACAAAAAGCTGGAGAAACTCAGCGGGTGCAGCAGCATCTAAGGAGCGAAGGAGATAGGCAACGTTTCGGGTCGAGACCCTTTTTCAGACCCCCCCCGCATGCTCATTCCAGCTGTGGGTTTCCAGAGTCAGAAGCCGCTTCTTTCTCTCCCTCTTCATTTAGCAGCCTGGCTCCCCCCCCCCCCCCTTTCTTTACTCACCTCCTCCCCTCTCTTTCCTTCCTCTCTGCTCTCTACCAAAGATCCTATACACAATCGTCTCCCCCGGCCGAGCTCTGTCACGCTGGCGAAGCAACAATCGGTTGGTCACCCCGCTGCTTTTCACCGCCCTCCGATCGCTCCGTGCATCTTGCTGCCCCCCCTTCCTACCCCATCTCTCCCCTCTCTTCCTCCTCCTCCTTCCTCCCCCAACTCCCTCCCCTCCCCTACCCTCCCTCCCCTAAAACCCCTTCCCCCCACCTCCCCCTCCTCTCTCCCCCTCCTCTCTCCCCCTCCTCTCTCCCCCTCCTCCCTCCCCCTCCTCCCTCCCCCTCCTCCCTCCAGCTCCTCCCTCCCCCTCCTCCCTCCCCCTCCTCCCTCCCCCTCCTCCCTCCCCCTCCTCCCTCCCCCTCCTCCCTCCCCCTCCTCCCTCCCCCTCCTCCCTCCCCCTCCTCCCTCCCCCTCCTCCCTCCCCCTCCTCCCTCCCCCTCCTCCCTCCCCCTCCTCCCTCCCCCTCCTCTCTCCCCCTCCCCCCTCCCTCTCTTCCCCAACCCCTGCCCTCCCTCCCCTAAACCCCCTCCACACCCTCACCGTCACCTCCCCCCCTGCAACCGCACGTTGGGAGAACAGACCCAACGGGTCTGCACTTGGTCTAGTACTCTCTAGAATTTAGGAGATTGAGAGGCGATCTTATAGAAATTTACAAAATTCTTAAGGGGTTGGACAGGCTAGATGCAGGAAGATTGTTCCCGAAGTTGGGAGGTCCAGGACAAGGGGTCACAGCTTAAGGATAAGGGGGAAATCCTTTCGGACCTAGCTGAGAAGGACTTTTTTCACACAGAGTGGTGGGTCTCTGGAACTCTCTGCCACAGAGGGTAGTTGACGCCAGTTCATTGGCTATATTTAAGAGAGAGTTAGATGTGGCCCTTGTGGCTAAGGGGATCAGAGGGTATGGAGAGAAGGCAGGTACGTGATACTGAGTTGGATGATCAGCCATGATCATATTGAATGGCGGTGCAGGCTCGAAGGGCCGAATGGTCTACATCTGCACCTAATTTCTATGTTTCTATGAGAGGTTGGATACGGAATGGGAGGGGGAGTTGAAGTGCTGAGCCACCGCTGCATCTGTTGTATTTCTTGAACACGGCTGCATCTGTTGGATTTCTTTGAGGAAGCAAATAACAGGACAGTGGATATTGTTTACTTGGATTTTCATAAGGCCCTTGATAAGGTGCCGCATGTGAGGCTGCGAAACAAGATAAGAGCACATGGTATTAGGGGGAAGATACTGGCATGGACATAAGGTTGGCTGAACGGCAGAAGACAAAGCGTGGGAATAAAGCGGGCTTTTTCTAATTGGCTGCCAGTGACTGGCGGAGTTCTGCAAGGATCAGTGCTGGGGTCTCCACTCTTCACGTTGATTATTAATGATTTAGATGATGGAATTGATGGCTTTGTGGCCACGATTGCAGATGATACGAAGATAGGTGGGGAGGCAGCAAGGACTCTGAGATGGATCTGGATAAGTTGGGAGGCTGGGCAAAGAAGCGACAGGTGGAATGAAGCATAGCAAAGTGTGCAGTCATGCACTTTGGCAGCAGGAATAAAGGTGTTGATTATTTTCTAAATGGGGAGAGGATTCCGAAATCGGAGGTGTAAAGGAACTTGGGATTTCCGGTGCAGGATTCCCAAAACGTTAATTTGCAGATTGAATTGGTAGTAGGAAGGCAAATGCAGTGTTAGCATTCATTTCAAGAGGACTAGAAGAAAAAACTGGGATATAATGCTGAGGCTTTATAAGGCGCTGGTCAGTGAACATTTAGAGTATTGTGAGCTCTTTTGGGCCCCATATCTGAGGAAGGATGTACTGGCATTGGAGAGGGTCCAGAGGAAGTTAACCAGAATGATCCCAGGGATGAATGGGTTAACATATGATGAGCGTTTGCGGGCTCTGGACCTGTACTCACTGGTGTTTAGAAGGGTGAGGAGGGGGCGATTCATTAAAACTCACTGAATAGTGAAATGCCTGGATAGAGTGGATATGAAGAGGATGTTTCCACTAGTGGGAGAATCTAGGATCAGAGGGAGCAGTCTCAGAATAAAAGAACGTACCTTTGGAAAGGAAATGGGGAAGAATTTATTTAACCGGAGGGCGATGCATCTGTGGAATTTATTGCCTCAGATCGCTGTGGAGGCCATGTCATGGGGCATTTTTAAAGCAGAGATTGACAGGCTCTTGATTAGTAATGCCCCTGAACGGAAACCTCTGGTGACCTTGCGCCGCACCCAAGGTTTCCATGAGTCGCCAGAGGTCTTGGTCACTCGCCTGGAAAGCCTCGACCGATGCATGAGCTGCATCTACTGACCAAAGAGCCTACAGGCGCAAAGATGCTACCGAGCGCGCACACACACACACATTGCGAAGGTGGGGGTCAGGGACAGCGGAGGAGCGCTGTCTGCGCGATGAAGAGGAAGGTAAACGGCTGCCACAGAGCTCGGTAAGTCCTTTAGAGAGCGCAGGAGGAGGGGAGAGGAGAGAGAGAGAGGGGGGGGGGGGGGGGGGGGGGAGGGAAGGAGTGAAGACAGTTTTAAGAAGTTTAATAAAGTTAGCAGGCATTTTACCTTCCGGCGGATTTTCTAGGTCCTGAAAACCGAAGATAGGTTCTTTGCTGAAAACTAATGAGCCAATCAAAATGGCCGGTAAGCAAAGGAGATTGCCTTTGACTACCTGTGAGTAAATAGCGACCCCACTCCACTGGCTTCCACCAAACGGCAACCTATTTTCAGTTGAGGCCGATTTTGATTTTGTTGAAATAATCACAGGAACATAGAAGAAGCCTCGACTATGCGGAAAAACACTTTCGACCATTAGGGAGAGTGACCAAAACCACCGGGAACCTCACGGAAACCTTGGGTGGGGTGCAAGGTCACCAGAGGTTTTCGTTCAGGTTTCCTAAGTGGGACGGGCATAAGGGCGTCAAAGGTTACCGGGAGAAGGCAGGAGAATGGGGTTGACGGGGAATGACAGATCAGCTATAATTGAATGGCGGAGCAGACGAAGGGCCGAATGGCCTATTTCTGCTCCTATGACAGATAGATTTTCAATATTTTGACATTAAAATAAGAATAGTTTAAGAAATCTATTTGAAAAATAAAATGTCCTTAAATTCTAAATATTTCCATTAAATTCTGAATGGGTCAGTATTTGATCAAAATTAAATTAAAAAAAACAGCCACTTAACTGTACTTTCAAGTCGTACTATATTTCTTTTTTTCTCTCCACCAGGCTAAACTGAATGGCAGATCATAGGTCTACAGCTGCCAGAAGCTAGACATCTGCTTAATCACTCTCTGATGTTATAACAGCTTAACGCACGGATGAAACACAGTTATTATGCAATATCCTATCAGATGGAAAATTATTCTAATGGTTTTGTTTTTATCACTGTCACAGTTACTACCATGAAAATCTGTTTCAGGTAAACTAGTATTGCTAATACTGGCTCTGTTACAATCAAAATGGCCAAAGCAATTTTTGGCAATGTTGCACAAAAATCTGCAATTATATGATGGAAAGATGTTCTGTCAAGGTTTTATATTAAATAAATACAAACTGGCCTTTAACCAAACTTCACATTTAGGACAACTAGAAATATTGAAATGCAAGTCAAAGCCTTAGATATCAAGTATAAATGACACATTGTATTGATTTTTACTGAGCATTTCATCATGGATTTCCTCACAAGACAGAGGAGTAAATTCCCAGACAATCCATTTGAAACTAGAGGCGATTCAACAAGCACTCTGGTTTCAAGGCAGAAGTAGAAAATAAACGTCCATGTCAAGCCGTAAGTTCAGCAAGTTGCAAAGCAAATGACGTTAGCTTAATTTCTGAAGGGACAGCTTTATAAATATGGAATGGATGAAAATGAAATAATACCATGCGTATGTGTGAAGAGTCTACGATATATTCTGCTTGATGGGGAATTGGTTGAATGACTTTACATAAGTGATTTAAATATCAGTATTAATCAATCTTATGTCACTGAAGAATATTAAATGTCTTTGCAGATGAATCACATGTCTCTGCTATCACGATTTCCATCTCCATAACAGTCAGATTCCACGCCGCTAAAAACCACAGAGTGCTGAAATCTCCATTCATGCCTTTGCTAACTCTTGACTTAGCTATTCCAACACACCCCTGCCAGTCACCCTCATTCCACTTTCTTTGTTAAACTTGAGGCCATCCAGACCTGCTCCTCATTGACCTACATTGCACCATTGCATATAAACATAATTTCCACACCTGCTGAACGATGCTATCCATCGCTACCCAACGACACGATTTTAAAATTCCCAACTTATGTTTTCAAATACCCCTTTTAATGTCTCTGCCATTCAGATAATTAAAAACATATTAAAGTTGATGTAAATAAAACATATAAGTAGGTCAGTAAAGATTTAGATATTGTGTATGATATTAATTTAAAGCAAAATGCTTAAAAATAAATGTATTTCCCCAATTTTATTGAAACAACTGGAGACTCTGCACCTGCATCAGCTCTGATCTGGCAAAGAACCAGGGAGGCAATTACTCAGTAATCAGGAACATGTGTGGATCTGGTCTCATTCAACTGATTTAACACTTATGATGCAAGGAGGAATGAAGCTATGGGGGAAAGTGTGTTCGACAAGTGTACAGCCTTGTTTTGCATTTGACTAGAAATGCTGACTAATGAGCTGTGTCCCAAACAAAAGATGGGTGGGGATAACAGAAAAGTGAGATAGATTTCCAAAAATGGAGTGCACTGGTCAGAGGTCAAAGTCCATGCCATAGCAATGTCACAGGAAAGACCATGATGGTGCTTTTACAACTTGAGCAACTACATTCTTGCTGAAAGTGCAAGACATTGACAGTAACCATCCCTTAATAGATTCAACAATGTGATTTGAGAAAATTAGAGACACAGATCGGATATTTGGCTGAACAAGTAGTGGGGAAAGAAGATATTTAGTCATCCCCAGGGCAATTTTAGGGAACGAACAGTCATCTGGATGGATACACTTCAAACATCAGAACTGCCCTTTGAGATAAGGTATAATGGAGTAATAAAAACTGATGAAGGAGTGTTTAAGAATAAGAAGAATGAAAGGGAAATAAAGTCTGTAAGATCAAGGGGACTTATGGAGATGTGCTTCTTAAGAAATATCAGATTGAGGTTATGTGCAAGGATTGAGAAGGGAAAAAATGAGCAAATAGAAAGGATAAGTGCACTGAGGAATATAAATGGATCAGGTTGCAGTATTTCTATGCTGACATGCTGAGCATTTGAAATAAAGCTAGAGAGCTACAGACATTTATTAGATGGAAGAATGCAACACCATAAATTTGATGGAATGTTGGCTTCAGTCAAGGCATGATTCAGAACTAAATATTCTCGGCTATAAAATTAGAGAGGCAAAGAAAAGTGGCATAATGGCCTTATTAATTAAGAATTCAATTACAGACATAGAAAATATAGGTATTTGGGTCTCATAAATGGCAATGAGATAAATGACCAGACAAGCTCATGTTGAGCAAGAAACAGTGGTGAGAATATAAGGAGAACCCTGCTGATTTTTATATATCTAGATGGGATTTAGTTGAGTGAGTAAGCAGAGCCTATATTCAACACCTCTGTTAAGAGATAGTATTTCCAGCAGTCAGCGAGAGCGTTACGTTGAGGCAGACACCAGTGATGAGGTGGTCATGATCTCATCCTTCTTTGCTATACAAACTTTGATTACACTTGAACGTTTGAATATCTCCCTAGATTTCCACTGATCACCAAATGTGAAATAAATGATAAGGTTTTATACACTGAGTATCAAAGTGAGCAAAGCTTCATTTGTAGGAGTAGTTTAATTTTCATACAAGAAATCAGAGAAACATTTATGACTAGATTAATTGGGGGTGAGGGGGCTGGGGGGTAGCTAAGTCCCAGCGAAGTAAGAATAATTACACATTGTCAGTGTTTGGGCCTGAATATGTTAAATTTTGAAGATAGACACAAAAAGCTGGAGAGATGCTGCCTGTCCCGCTGAGTTACTCCAGCATTTTTTGGCTACCTTCAATTTAAACCAGCATCTGCAGTTCTTTCCTACACAATCTAAATTCCTAAATGCATTGTGTGCTCTATTCAGTGGGGAAGGTGCACTATTCCATCCATGCCCAATGTGGTCTCCCTAAAGATTGTTAAATTTGTGCCAATTCATTTTTTATTAATCATCTTCAAACTACAGGCAATTCAGCCAACTGAAGAGAATCATCTTCCCTCCTTGTAGCGGTTATCTTTCCTCCCGTCATTATAATTAATTACATTTGTGTTATTTTAGCAGTTGAAAGACTGTCTGCGACTAAGACAGTATTGAATCCATTTTCAGCCTGTGGGCTTGAATTATTTTATATGAGCAAATTTTTAACTGATCCTATATTTTAGGCTTCTAAATCATTCAGCCTATCTTGTAATAGAATATAGCCAATGCCCCAGTGATAGCATAATTTAGTATTGCAAGAGCGAAGACAAAAATTCCAAGGAAGTCCCATAAAATAAAAGATCCCAGTGGTTTGGACAACATCAACCTCAGTAACAGAAAGTTCTAACTACATTACTTCAGCATTACAAGCTTACTCTGTTAAGAAACGTAGACTGAGCGATCGTTTTGCGGAAAACCTTCGCTCGGCCTGCCTGAACCTACCTGATCTCCTGGATGCGGGACACTTTAATTCTCCTTCCCATTCCTACATAGACCTTTCTGTCCTAGGTTTCCTCCATTGTCAGAGTGAGGTTATATGCAAATTAGAGAGTCCTCTTCTCCTATTTCGCTTGGGCAGCTTATGAATATTGATTTCTCTCACTTCAGGTAGCCCTGGCATTCCCTCCCTCTCTATTGTTCCCCCACCAGGTCACACTAGCTTCTCATTTTCACCCTACAAACAGCTAACAATGGCCTGTTTCCTTTATCATCGTTACTTTTTTGCATCTCTTTTATTCATTGTTCTTTATCTGTCCACATCATCATCCATATCTCTCGTTTCCCTTATCCATAACCAGTCTGAAGGGTCTCGACCCGAAAGGTCATCCATTCCTTCTCTCCAGAGATGCTGCCTGTCCCGGTGAGTTACTCCAGCATTTGTGTCTACCTATGAATTTATAATGCTCTGGTTAATGTTGTCCGGCTACTTTGAGGAAAAGTTGTTCTTCAATATTACCAAATTATAATGTTATTTGTGTTAAAGTATGGCTTCACATTAGAGGAGTGAATAATTAAAAGATCACTTTGAGGTAACTCATCCCCCCCCCCCACTTAAATCAGAGTTTTAAAACATATTGATCTGTGAATACCTTGTAATGAATGGCATTATTATCGTTACAGGAACTATGTCAAAAACAACAAATTGCATTGCTATAGCCCCATTGGAACCTCTTTCGTATGAATGGAATCATTCATAGGCGGCGTTCTGTATGGTATGGCTGCCCAGCCTGCAGCTGTCTGTGTTTCACTCTTTTTTTAATTTTTAGTGGGCTAAAGTATTTTGTTTGGAGTCTATTCTTTTTTATGTGGGGGGGAAGGGGGAAACTATTTTTCCTGGTCCCTACCCGGTCGGAGAGGCAGCTTTTCTCCAGGCTGCATCTTCGACCCGTCCTCGCGGCCTACCAGCAGGCCTGGAGCCGCGTTTCTTCAGGAGACCGCCCAGAACCTCGGCTTCGGCAGCGGCGCAGCGCAGGAGTGCCATCGCGGAGCGGGTGATGCCTTGCTTGGGTCGCTGCGCTGGAACTCCGGTGAGCTGAAACCGACAAAAAAAAACATTGCGGAGCCGCGGGTCTGTGGAGCGGCCGGCTGCGGGCGGCGGCGCTGACTTCAACATCAGGAGCCAGTGGGGGAGCTCCATACAACACGGCCTTGTTGGCTTCGGAAGCCGCGGACTCCGGTAAAGAAGCGGCCGTTCCAGGTGTCCCAATCTGCTGAGAATGGCCTGGCACATCGGGCCTCCGTAAAGGTGACTGCGGAGGCCTCAATAGGCCTGACTATGGGAGGACATGGGATGGGGACTGGACATTGCGCCTTCCCTCATAATGGGAACCATTGAGGGGGGAAGTTTTTTTGTGTTTAAAAATCTCTTTATTATTGTTATGTCTGTATTCTTTTTTTATGTGCTGCATTGGCAAGAAACATTTCACTACACCAAATGGTGTACGTGACCAATAAATACCTTTGAACCTTTGATTCATAAATCAACACTATTTTGAAGGAGCATAAATAGTGCAGTGGAGAGTTGTTGCTTTACAGAGCTTGAGACAGAGGTTCGATCCTGATTACGGGTGCTGCCTGTGTGGAGTTTGTATGTTCTCCCAGTGACCGCGTGGGTTTCCTCCCACATTCTAAAAATGCCCAGGTTTGTAGGTTAATTGGCTTTGGTAAATTGCCCCTAGTGTGTAGAATATAAAACTAGTGTACAGTGATCGATGGGCAGCATGGACTCGGTAGACTGTATAGTCTGTTTCCACGTTGAAGCTCTAAACTAAACTGAATTAGATTTAATAATAACAATTTTGGCTGAAGAATTAAGGATTAGTTCATTGGGAGCAACTGAATTTCTTGCTTTACTTTCAATATGCAATGCCATCAACAAATGCTTATTTCTTAAATAGATGTGGACAAAGAAAGAATACAAAAATACATTTTCAGATGCCAAATGATTGAAGGAATTAAAGAAAATGTAGATTCCTTTGTTCTCATGTGCTCTATTGTTTTATATGATGTAGGTGCATTTACTATATCAGGATTGTTTTGTACAGGTATGGTTACAGGTAGGAAGTCTCAGCTTTTATTTTTAAACTGCCTGCTTCACACGTTACAGGTAAGTATCTCCTATTAGAACTATTCCTTGATCCAGTGATGAATTCGCTTGAGCACTTGGTGAAGATTAAATCACAGGAAATTTACATACAGTAGCTCTGCATTGAAGGTTTAAAGAAGTAATTTTATTTTTGCTGATTTCTTCATGAAACCACCTTCACCATATAAATTCTTCAAAATTATTTCTGTAATTGTAATGTAGGCATTTTTGAAGTAGAGCACCTTCCACTTTTGGTTTTATATCTTATTTACAATTGTCACAAAATAGCCTCCACTTCTCTCAAATCTTCCAAGAAACACAGTGGACAGTACACTTGCATAATTGGCTCAAGAGATGAAAATCTTGTATCAGTCTCTGTGGCCACTAATCTATCCAACTGACTGCAGGCTTAATTGGCTGTTTGTTTAGTAATTTGGATCCTAAAGTGCTTGTATTGATGTTGGATAAGAAGCCATACTGTGGAGATACAAGACGTTTCAGTGCCTGCAGCCAGGGGTAATGTTTGGTATATTGTATGTTATGACCTTTGTGGACATCTCCTGTTAATAAACATTCTGCACATGTAAGCAGTCTCTTGCTAAATTATGTTTTATGTGATTTGCTAGTTTAATACTACAAAACAACATTAACTGTAACTGTAAAATTGGGAGCCAAGAAATCATTTTTTTTACAGACTAATATGTAATGTAAATAAGGGAATTTTGATTTTTACGGTGATTTAAGATGGAAAAAAAATCACCTATTTTTCCGCATTTTTGTGCTTTTAGACATTTCAACTGGAATGATTTTGCTCATCAACTAAATAACCAACACAAACAGCATAAAATCTTTTCGATGCATTCATTAAGGCTACGGACATAAAGAGAGCTATTCATTACTTAACTAGCGATTGCAAACAAAGACACTGACTTTGATTCAGAGCCGAGAATTGCTGTAAATTCAGAAATCAATACTTGGGTATATCAATATTAATTTTGTTGTTCAATACAAAGAGGGAGGTGTATTGAATATCAGCAGTGTAATAAATAGCATAAATCAAGTGTCCGTGTCATTTTGCAGATGAATAGAAATGAACCACGTTTTACTGCTTTCGTAGCTTTTTTGTATTTAAAGAAAACGTGGTACTTCTTCACTGTTTTTGCTATGTTCATTAACGCAAATATCAGCCTGTATGTCTTGGTGTTCATTTTGTTTGTTGATGCTTTAGATGCTTTACGATTTTATGATTTTGCACTAAAGTACCATGAAAATTGTGCAGATTTCTACTTCAGCTATTGAAATTACAGTTAGGTAAAGGAAATAAATAGCTTTAACCCTATTTGATTATTTTTATTCATTTTCTTGGATTGGGGATTCATTGGCAAGATCAGAATTCATGGCTTTCCCTAATTGCCTTTGAGAAGATGATGGTGAGCCATATGCTTGAACTACTGCAACTCTTCTGGTGATAGTACCCAGACAGTTTTGTTGGCAGTGATACCCTGGATTCAGCCGATACCCAAGGAATTGACATTTTTCCAAATAAAGATGGTGTTTTACTTGAAGGGAGACATGCAGGCGGTGGTGGTGCCTTTGTTCTTCTTCTTGATTGAGGTTGAGAGTTTGGGAGCTACTATCAGATTTCCTTAAGCAAGGAACTGCAGCATATTTGGCACATGGTTGCCATTATGTACCATAGGTGGAGGAAATTAACCCGTTTAGGGTGAGGGATGTGTTTCTTTATCCTAGATGTAGGTATGTTGCAAAACTTACCTTGCGCAGCGCTGCAGTTCTGCCGCTCCCCGTGTGCGCGACTTTGGCGCCTTTCAGAGGGGGGCGGGCTTAAAGTGCTGTTTTTCCTCAGGCAGGAAAAATCGATGAATGTCGGGCGATTTCGTTGCGGAAGAAAAATCGCTCCAACATTTCATGAATGAAGGTATTTTTAAATTACTCTAAATTATTTGTTAACTAGAGTAATTTAAAAATCACCTTCAAAAGCCGTGAGAACCGACAACCGGAAGGATTTTGCGTAGGCGAGAAAAAAAGGTAAATAGTTTATTTTTATATTAAAAGTTGGTTTTTCGGGAGGCTTTAATAATATTTTCATGTTGCGAAATGGGGTCCAAAAAAAATGTATGAACAAACAGTATTTTTCCTCCCGACTTCACCGCTAACCGCAACGTTCCAATCCACCGCATTCCACTAAAACCCACTCGCTAGTTCATTTAAATGGCCATTAATTTACAGGAATCAAACGCTAAATTCCTTCCATTTGGCCCAGAAATTCATGAAAATTAGATTTAAAAATTATGTTATTGTTGATTATTGTGTGACTGTTATTTGGACACTTAGGCAATTAAAAAAAAAGTGTATCTTTTCTTAAGAAATGGATAGATGTTTAGATCTACTCATTGAATTTTGTAATTAGCTACAATTAGATAACTAACTAATTATATGCTTTAATTTCAGGTCATCCAAGTAAGATTGTTTCATATTTATTTCAGAATGATTCAATCTATAATAAGTGAAATTTCATTAAGTTCTATTAATTTTTAAGAAAGTTATGGGCTTTTAACTGATCCAGATCACAGCTTTTGAGTTAAGTCAATTGAAAGGCAATGGGGAACAAGATGCTAATTTCCGAGTATGAAAATGGCCATAACTTTCTTAATACTGAAGATATGAAAGTGAATTAGGTGTCAAATTAAACTTTTTATGCTTTATCTGATGGGATAAATTGCAGACTTGATTTTTAACATCTCAAAATTTTGTAACATTGCTACTAGATGATGATGATAACATTAAAGAGTTGCCAGCATGGAAGTAGGCCTTTTGGCTCAGCATACCTCTTGCATACATTCTTTCCATATACATCTACAGTGTATTCAGACCCCTTCACTTCTTCCACATTTTGTTACGTTGCAGCCTTATTTTAAAATGGATTAAATTCATTTTTTTATCATCAATCTACACGCAATCTACATCAATCTACACAGAATGAAGAAGCGAAAATGGTTGTTTAGAAATTTTTGCAAAGTAATAAAAAATAAATAACTGAAATATCCCATTTACATGTCTGAAGACGGGTCTCGACCCGAAATGTCGCCTATTCCTTCACTCCATAGATGCTGCCTCACCTGCTGAGTTTCTCCAGCAATTTTATCTACCTTCGATTTTTCCAGCATATGCAGTTCTTTCTTAAACTTTACATAAGTATTCAGACTCTTTGTTATGACACTCAAAGTTGAGGTTAGGTTCATCCTGTTTTAATTGATTATCCTTGAGATGTTTCTACAACTTGATTAGAGTCCACCAGTGATAAATTAAATTGATTGGACATGATTTGGAAAGGCAAGCACCTGCCTATATAAGGTCCCATCATTGACAATGCATGTCAGAGGAGAAATCAAGCCATGAACACGAAGGAATTGGCCGTAAACCTCCGAGACAGGATTATGTCGAACACAGATCTGGGTAAGGGTATAAAACAATTTCTGCAGAATTGCAGGTCCCGAAGAGCAGTGGCCTCCGTCATTCTTAATGGAAGAATTTTGGAACCACCAGGACTCTTCATAGAGCTGGCCACTCGGCCAAACTGAGCAATCGGGGGAGAAGGGCCTTGGTCAGGGAGGTGACCAAAAACCCGATGGTCACTCTGACAGAGCTCCAGAGTTCCTCTGTGGAGATGGGAGAACCTTCCAGAGGACAATTATATCTGCAGTGGCCAGACAGAAGCCACTCCTCAGTAAAAGGCACATGACAGCCCGCTTGTAGTTTGCCAAAGGCACCTAAAGGACTCTGACATTGAGAAACACACGATTCTCTAGTCTGATAAAACCAAGATTGAACTTTATGGCCTGAATGACAAGTGTCATGTCTGGAGAAAACCAGGCACTGCTCATCACCTGGCCTATACCATTTCTAAATGCCTGTTTTCGCTTCTTCATTCTTTTCTGCAACCAGAACAGCACACAGTACTTCAAGTGCTGCCTAACCAACGTTTTGTATAACTGTAACATGACATCCCAATCTTGTTCTCAAATGGCTTATGACTTCTTTACCACCCTGTTTACCTGTGTTGTTACTGCCATGCAACTCTTTACTAATACCCCTAGGTCTCTCTGTTCTCATTTCTCAGGGTCCTGTCATTCTGTGTATTTGAGTATATCCTGCACTGGTTTAACTTCTGTAGGTGTTCAGTAGAGAGCATATTGACTGCTCGCATCACAACCTGGTTTGGCAACTTGAAAGCCTAGGAGCGAAGAAGACTGCAACAGATTGTGAACACTGCCCAGTCTATCACGGGATCTGTCCTCCGCACCATTGAAGGGATTTACAGGAGTCGCTGCCTCAAAAATCAGCCAGCATCATCAGACCCAAACCACCCTGGCCACGCACTAATTTCACCCCTGCCGTTGAGAAGGTATATGAGCCTGAAAACTGTAATGTTCAGGAATAGTTTCTTCACTACAGCCATCAGCTATTATTGTTTGTCTGTTTTTTATGTGTACTTATGTGTGCACATGTATATAATGCTGGAGTAACTCAGTGGGACAGGCAGCATCTCTGGAGAGAAGGAATGGGTGACGTTTCGGATCGAGACTTCTTCAGACTGAAGAAGGGTCTCGACCTGAAATGCCACCCATTCCTTCTCTTCAGTCTGGTTTACTGAGTTTCTCAAGCATTTGATATATATATATATATATATATAAATGGTGTGTGAATATATATTATACACACACAAAATGATTTTTTTCCTCTGTTTTACTTTTTTTTACAGTGTACTATGTTTACAGTGTACAATATTCTGTTGTGCTGCTGCAAGTAAGCATTTCTGGGACATATAACAATAAAGCACGCTTGAGTCTTAACATCTCTCTCTCAAAATGCATCACTTCACATTTCATCTGCCATTCCTTTGAATGCATTCCCAGTTAAGTAATATCCTGTTGCAACCTTCTTTACCGCCCACTGTATCGCCAATTTTGGTTTCATCAACAAACTTATCGTGCCATCTATAATCTCATCCAAATCATTAATTTATATTGCAATCAATAGAGGACCCAGCACTGACCTCTGAGATACACTGGTCAGACACTCCTGAAAAACAGCCCTACACTACCATCCGCTGTCTCCAACTTTATATCCTATTAGCTAGCTCATCCTGAGTCCAATATCTTCTCATCTTCTAGAACAGTCTATTATGTTGGACCTTATCAAAGGTCATGCTAAAATCTGTCTAGATAACGTCTACCACTCAGCCTTGTCACTCCTCTCAGTCATCTCTTCAAAAAACATTTGTGAGACATGATTTCCCATGCACAAAACCATGCCGACAATCCTTAACCTGTCCTTATCTTTCCAAATGCAAATGATTTGTGCCCCACAGAATCTCTTTCTCACCGCTAATGTAAGGCTCACTAGCCAGTCGTTCTCGGGCTTATCTCTCCTGCTTTCGTTAAATAAAGGCACAACATCAGTTGTCCTTCAGCCTGCCAGTACATCAAATTCAGCTAACAAAGTTATAAAAATCTAACGACCACAACCATTTTCTCTGTGAGGTATAACTCCAGCCACTGGAGTATTTTTGACTCAATGCCCAATGACTTCAATTTTACTAGGGCTCTACGATGTCACACGTAGTCAAATGCTGTGTTGATATGAAACGGCATCATTCTCACCTCACCTCTGGCATTCAACTCTTTGATTCCTATTAAAACCAAGGCTCTGATGATATCTCAAACAGAGTATCCTAGCAAACTGGTCACCAGTGAGTAGGTTATTTGATTAAGCACTCCTTGACAGTACTGGCAATAATACCTTCTGTCAATAAGAATAGACTGATCGGTAGCAATTAGTTGAATTGCATTTGTCCAGCCTTTTGATATACCTTTTTGATATACTTGGGGCAATTTTACACATTGTTTGGTATATGCCAACATTGTGACTATATTAGAAGTGTACCTACCAAGCACAGGTTGGCAGAGCAATAGCTAGAAGCTTAAGGCCCTGTCTCACGGTGCGAGTCCACCCAAGAGTGACCCCAAGTGAAAGAAAAAAAACGGACTCGTGGTTATGCACGAGATTCAAAGTTTATGGTCAAGTTTTTAACCGAGTTCCCACGGGCATGTTTTTATACGATGTGCCAAGGTGCTCTCCCGTGTTACCAAGTTCCTCTCCCGTTACACTTGAGCCAACCGTGAATGAAGGAATGTTTTAATAAAGCAACAATGTTAAAGAAAACATCTCCATCCTGTGGCTTTGAGTTAAAGATAGATATCAGCGCGGCTGCATCTATTAATATGACCTACAGAGGGAAAATGCGCATCAGATTGTTGGGAGACGGAGCTCAGGGTTCGCCTCCTGAGCTGCTTTGGTCCCCAGGCGTGAGGGAGGTTGGGGGGGGGGGGGGGGGGGGCGTCATTAATCTGTCTGGGGTGACAAGTCTCTTGGGTTAGGAGTGGTGTGCAAGGGAGTGGTGTGCAAGGGAGGCATAATTCCCTCCGATCTCTCTGAAGCCCCGGACGAGAACAAAGGAAACCTATCTTGCCAGCGCGTACAAGCCCTTTGTATATTCGGGTCTCGACCCGAAACGTCACCTATCTCCTTACTCCTTCACTCCTTAGATGCTGCTGCACCCGCTGAGTTTCTCCAGCCTTTTGTGTACCCCCGTTGTATATAACTTTGCTGCTGACGTGCACACCCACTCTCTCTCCCTCTCTCTCTCTCTCTCTCTCTCTCTGCTCTCTCTCACTGCAGCTCAGAGCCCAACCTCGTCATCCTATAGTGGTAACATTCACATCGGGTCCCCTCCACACCCACACCCCCTCTCTCCGACACACACCCCCCACAAGGCAACAGGCAGCGTGAGAGACAGAGAGTTTGTAGGGTGTTAGTTTTGTATAAGGATTTATTATTAAATTATTAGCCAAAGTCAGATTTACTTATTTTAAACGAAGTTTGGAGCGCTTGGCAATACTTTTTTTTCTCTTTGCGCTCGTTTTCAGAAAGGGTTCAGACCCCGCTTAGCTCGTTGCCCCCTTTGAACCAAGCCCTGCGAGAGGGAGGGAGGGAGGGAAGGTGTGAGTGAACAAAAGCGCCGAGGAGGAGAGGGAAATAGGGGGGGGGGTGGGGGGGGGGGTGGGTGGAGGAGAAATAGGGAAGAAGTTAGTTGTTCAGATCAGAAACCTGTAGGCTGGGAGCCATAATGGTTAAGAGCACACCCAGTTCTTCTGAGGAGTGCATAAGAGACATCGATCCGAAGCAATGTTCCTCTAGAACTATAACTGAAACCGTGTCCACATCACCTCCTCTTGGTCGGACCACAACACCAAATCTATGCGTCAGGAAAATCCATTGATTCATCTCCATGGTTTTTATAGCTAATTTTCCAATAAATAACTGCAGTAATCACCCCCAGAAATGGTAGGATAGGGCTGAAGCCCAGTGTTTAGACGTTGGAATGTTTTTTTTTTATCATTCTAATAGAATGATTTTCCACTCCTGTGGTAATTAAACCTTTTTTTTCACTCTTAGTTTTTTTAACATATTTTTAGGATATACATTATATATAAAAGTGTACACATGGGAAAATAAGACGAAAATGACCAAAAAGCAAAGAATATTTAGTCTAGGGTGAATTAAATTTTGTGATTAAGACTCGAGCGTGAATGGCACTGAAATAATTTAAAGAGTTCCCACGGTAGACTCACGATTCACTAAGTTAAACGCACGGGCCCTACGTTCTTACAACGAGTCTAAATGTTTCAGTTTTAATCTTGAACACTAAATTTGACTCGTGGAAAAAGTCAAACATGTTTGACTTTTTTCACGAGTTCACAAGTTTCACGGGTACCTGCCGTTAGCGCCACGAGTGGACAAGTTGATCGCGCGAGGTCCGACGTTCCGGCTACGTTGGCTGTACGTGATCACCACGAGTGAAAACTCGGGGTCACTCGTGGGCCAACTCGCAACGTGAGACAGGGGTTTTAGTCTGATAGTCATTGCTGTATCCAGTGGTCTGAGCTATTCCCTGACATAATTAGGACTGAATCAAACTGGGCTGAAGGCTGGCTCTTGTGATGGTGGAAGGTAAGTTTGATTGTCTACTCGGCACTTCTGGCTGAACTGGTTTGTGAATGCTTTTTCCTTGTCCTTCACCTCACATATCGGGACCTGCCATCATTGAAGATGGTGATATTTTTGGATTGTCTTTCTCCCATTACCTGTTTAATTATTTACCAGATGCATGGCTGGGTTGGTCGGATGCCAGGGCTGTGATTTGATTCTTTCTTCATTTCTACGGAAGGAAAAAGCCTCAGTATAATGCTTCAGCACCGGTTGTAAGTTCTGAAAGCACTTCCTGCCCCTGACCCTCATTTAGCAAGTATTGTCAGTTGAAAAAAAGCTTCAATTTCCTCCACACACAACCCTTCCACTCACGGCACACCTGCCTACACATCCAACCACAGCCCCCTGCTCCCAGATTTAAAGCTGCTCACAATCCAAGCCCTAGCTCTTGACAACACCCTGTTCCCACACTCATTTTCCTAGCAATGCCCTGACCTTGCACTCTCTGTTCTAAGGATGTCCTAATTCCTAATCAAGTTCCAACCTCCTTGCCATGATCCAAGCTTCCACTTCTGGTCTTGGTTGCAAACTGGCCTTTTTTGCCTCTCCCTCTCCCTGACCACAATCCAACACCTTGCTTCCAGCTTCTGCTACATTCTGGCTCCTAACTTCCAGGCCCAGCATGTTCCTGACCATGCTTTGGACTCCCATTGCAGGCCACATTTCTGACTGCGTACCTGCTCCCTTGGTCTATATGTGTTGTGCACAGCCAGTTATTAAGAGCGCATGGTTAAGACAGAAGTAGGTGAGCGTGGACTGTCTAATCAAGAACTGGCAAACAAGACAAAAGATGTTTAATTGAACTTTCCCTCAACGCAGATGCTGTTCCTCCAGCAGCTTGGTTTTTGCTCCAGACAACAGCAGCTGCAGTCTCTTTTCTTTCTCTCCAGTTATTAATTCACATGCTCGGTGTCATGACTCATTCAGCATGAAAACGGGCTCTTCAGCCCATCAAATTTACGCAGATCATTAAGCACCCGTATAAACTAACTACACTAATCCCTGCTTTTCTCCCAACATTCCCATCAACCCTCCCCAAGTTTTACTACATATCAAGGGGCACTTAATAACGGGCAATTAATCGACAAACCCATACATCTTTAGGATGTGCTGCTTGTTTGGAAAGGGCAGCACCTAGCAGAAGCCCACACAAGTCACAGTGAGAACATAGAACGCGAGTGACAACAACGTGGGTGATCAGGACTGAATCTGGGTCTCTGAAGTCAGTTGCGTGAGTGCTTCCTGAAAGGAGCCAAACCTCTGCCATCAGTGCTAATTTTATTCCCCTTATCCTCTTTGTTCCCCAGTTACCGGCTCTCATGGAAACATTTTATTACAAGCAGAACATTTCAACACACTTGATTCCCATCTTAACTAACAAATACTATGTTTGTTTTAAGTGCATTTTACTTAAGTGACAATGTACCTGCTACTCTCATTTTAGGAAGTATTACTTCAACATATCCAGATAAACATCTGCTGCTAATGCTATCACGGATTCTTATCTACGGCTGTGCTAATAAAGATAAAAAATTGCAAATCACAGAGTGACGTCAAGTACAAATGAGAATGAAGACCTGGGAATGTAAGAGGGAAAGTGTTGCTCCCCTCCAAAGAATAAAGGGCCTGTCCAACTTGCCGACTTTTTTGGCGACTGCCGTCATCATTGATTGACGTATCAGGTCACCAACATATTTACGGTGTGGTGACGTTTGACGAGCAGTGTTTTTTCAAGTTTTTGAACTGTTCAAAATCTTTTGGCAACACTGATATGATGCCGGCAGTCGCCGAAAAAATTGCCAAGTGGGACAGGCCCTTAAAGCAATGACAACCTTGGCTGCAGACATTAGTGACCTCATAGGCAAGTAATGGGAAGTTTCGAGAGACATCGTTAAGAGTGTTGGAAGGAGTTCAGCTCTTTCATCTGCAATGAATTGAAGAAAATTTCCCATGACTTGGAGAACATTCTGAAGAGTGAAAACTTGTGAAATATAATTCGCATCAACGCACTGTTGATGAAACGGTTTCCGGGGATACTCTGTGCGGGCTTTTACTTCTTCTTTGATGTTAGGGATTTGATGTTATGGATTTGATGTTAGGGAGGGAGGTAGGCCTTTCAAGATATTACTGGGGCATCTATTAGGTCATGCGATGGGAGCAGAATTAGGTAATTCGACCCATCAAGTCTACGCCATTCAATCATGGTTGATCGATCTCTCCCTCCTAACCCCATTCTCCTGCCTTCCCCCCCCCATTACCCCTGACACACGTACTAATCAGGAATCTACCCATCTCTGCCGTAAAAATATCCAATGACGGCCTCCACAGCCTACTGTGGCAAATAATTCCACAAATTCAGAACCTCTGACTAAAGTAATTCCTCCTTAGCCTTTAATTCTGAGGCTATGACCTCTAGTCCTAGACTATCCCACTTGCAGAAACATCCTTTCCACATCCACTCTATCCAAGCCCTTCACTATTTGGTACATTTCAATGAAATCCCTCCTCATTTTTCTAAACTCCAGCGAGTACAGGCCCAGTGTTGTCAAATGCTCATCATATGTTAACCCACGCATTCCTGAGATCATTCTTGTAAATCTCCTCTGGACCCTCTCCAGGGCCAGCACATCATTCTTCAGATATGGTACACAAAATTGCTCCCAATACTACTCTAAATGCGTCTTGACCAGAGCCTTATAGAGCCTCAGCATTACATCACTTTTTGCATTCTAGCCCTCTTGAAATACATTATAGAGAAACTGACCATTAGCACTGTGGGGCCTATCCAGATCCAAAAGCGCTTCAGAATTCAGCAAATTCTGAATTCACTGTATGTCATGTTGTCACTTGCGGGCGGAGCACCAAGGCAAATTCCTTGTATGTGAATACTTGGCCAACAAACGCATTCATTCATTTAAATTTATTCATTCATTCATTCATTCAAAGATCCTGGGGATCTCTCAGGAGAATGACACTCCCTGCTTCCTTTAAACTTCCACCTGTTTCCATGCACAAAGCAGCTACATTCATAGGCCTGGCATCCATCCCATGTTACCATCTGTTGATCCCACCCATTTACATTATTTCACACTAATCGCACTGCGATTAACAAAGTTAAATTATACATGTTGAGGAGTCCACCATTACGTACATGAATTAGCAGAGGACCATTGGTGAACCTGTCAACTTTAGAAGTCGCAGAGCTACCAAAGATACTAAAAAGCTGTAGCCTAAAAAGGAGAGTTTCCACACTTCAGTTTTCAGGGTAACAGTATTCAAAGCTAAAAGGAATGCGTGAATTTATGTATTGCCTCCAGTTTCTCAGTAGATACCCAGGCCATCTATTCATCTTGTCGAAAGTAAATATGCAAGAACAGGAAATATTAGGCAATCACCACAGCGAAGGATGTGCTTGAATTAGTTGCTAAGACCTTGGAGAGCATAAAAATTGACTAAGATGATACTCATGATGAGGGATTTACCCATGAGAAAAGGGGGCTCTTTTCAGTGGAGCGAAGAACGTAATGAGGAAATCTATTAGAGATGTCAAATTTATGAAGTATTCTGGTAAGGCGAAAAGGGTAGGAATATTTCCTCTGGCGGTAAAGCCAGTGACAAGGGGTCATCAATTTAAAGCAAAGAGTGGAGAGAGGGTCATCTCTGAGAGAAAAAGGAGACAGCTTGTAGAAATTTTGTGAAGAAAGTTGTTGCAGCATGGTATGTTTTACGATAGCTAGATTTTGACCTAGAGACACCACTGTATCACTTATGCATTTAATTATTTGAAGTAGACGAAGAGGAAGGCTGTTTGAAGAGAAGGGCAATGAGAAACTTTGGATTGTTCTAGCTAAAAGCAGGAAGACATATAGTATGGATAGATTTCCTGTAAATGTTCACAGTTCTATGATTTTACCTTAGGAACTAGCTTCTATTACAGGTGTTACAGGTCGACCAAAATATTAACCAACTCCCCATGGAAACTGCACTGTGGGAACAGTCCCTTTGATGTCAAAGGTTAGTGATTAGATGACATATAAATTACATCCAACATCAGTTCAAGATCTATAGCCTGAATTCCTTTAAAACAGCATTCTAAGTACATTTATTTGGATTATAGGTACCTATCTTTGTCATCATAAGTAGTGCTGTTTTTGTATGCCCTATTGATCTTTATGTTATTTATACGGGATATACTTTGTTGGATGTAAATATATTGTAAAACAATTACTACCGAATTTCCAATATGAGATTTGGCAGCACATGCAATACCAAACAATGATCTCTGGGATACCAAATAAATAACCAATCAAATTTTGAATATAATAAAACTGTACACATTTGAATTGGAGATCTTCAATAGCAGTAGAATCACAGCACAAAAAACATCATACGACTTTTATTTTGACCACATTGGAGTATTGTGCCAGTTGTGGTCACCAGACTATAGGAAGAATAGTCTTTGGAGAGGGTTACACAAAAAGCTGGAGAAACTCAGCGGGTGCAGCAGCATCTAAGGAGCGAAGGAGATAGGCGACGTTTCGGGTCGAGACCCTTCTTCAGACTGGTCAGGGATCAGGGAAACGAGAGATATAAACAGTGATGTGGAGAGATAAGGAACAATGAGTGAAAGATATGCAAAAAAGTATTGGTGACAAAGGAAGCAGGCCATTGTAAGCTGTTTGTGGTGTGAAAATGAGAAGCTAGAAGCTAGTCTTTGGAGAGGTTGCAGAAGAGGCTTACCAGGATGCTGTCTGGATTGGAGCGCATTAGTTATAAGGGGAGGATGGACAAATTTGGATAGTTTTCTCTGGGGAATCGGAGGCCAAGGGGCAACCCCAAAAATCGTGAGAGGAATTGTTAGGGTAGATAACCAGTCTTTTTCGCCAAAGTGGAAATGTCAAACACTAGAGGGCATAGGTTTACAATGAGAGTGGGAAAGTTCAAAGTAGTTTTTTCCCCACAGAGAGTGGAAGATGCCCGGAAATGTGTTGCCAGAGAAGATAGTGCAAGCCTATATGGTTGCAATGTTTAAAATGCATTTTGACAAACAAATGAACAGGCAAGGAATAAAGGGATACAGACCACAAACAGACAGATGGGATTAGTTTAGTTTGGCACGGTGGTTGGCACAGACAAAGTGGCCAAAAGGACATTCATGAGCTGTATTGTTTTAAGATTTTATTATCTGCTCTGTAATACCATGATGTAGCACACATTTCCCTTGACATATTTCCTTTGCTTTCAATGCATGGGTAGTGCTTCATATGGATTTGCATGTTTTACATGCTGACCCAGTCTGTTCGTTCCACTTATTCTGTTCATACATGACCGAAATTGGGTAAACAATACATTATCAAAACTAAGATAATGGCTCAATAACCAAATAATTCAGGTACAATGTGAGGAAGTAGGGCAGAGAATATTTCAGAATGTGCTTTGAGTTACATTATTATTTACATATGGAAGGAAAGTTACTGAAATATGCAATTTATGCATTTCGTTAGACAAGCAGCTGATGCTGGCGGCATCCGCGTATTTCTGCCGCTACATCCCATTGTTCAACACCCATTTTGTGCTAAACCACTGATTCACAGTTGATTTCATCCACATATGTAATCAGATCTCCTTGTAATAACAACGTTGTGAGATGTGTAACACACAACAGTGTTCCTGGACGATGACAGCGGAAGCCTCGATATTAAAGTACCTACTGAGTTGTCGAAACAACTTAACATTGCAGCAGTATGATTAAAACCAATTAAGACAATTGTTAGGGCTTGGACCTGGATACCTGTGTGTTCTTTTGTGCTGTGTAACCAGGACTGAACAGTCAAAATCACAAGCCGTTGATTTCCAATCAGCCATCCTTCAAGACTACTTCAGATAAAACTGGGATTAGTTAATTTGTGCAAAAGTGAATACGTTGTCACTGTTACTTGATAACTGACCTAGAACTTTTATAATGTACTGGTAGCAAGCGGCGAGCTATACATTGGTGCAAAATAATTCATTTTATAACATTTCAATATGGGCATTGGGATATTCTTTTAGAGTGTTCGATGTGTGCAACATTCAACTCCTGTCTAATTAAAAATGTGTGCTTATGGACAAAAATAACAATTACTGGACATACCTCGCATCATTCTGACACGCTTAACTATAATTTAGAAAATCTATTATCGAATCTTTGATGCAGCCAGAGCGAGACACCAAAAAGGTATTGTAAAGCAGAAAATAAAGTGAACCAGAGGAAAGATGTTCTCACATAATATGTTGAAAGCAATGAAATCAGTTGCAAGACTGACTTTACTTCACTACATGGCAGTGTTCAAGACGTTTACTGATGGAATTTTCTTAAGTTTAGTGCACTGACTGGATTGTGCATGACTCAACCTGTGACTTGTGTTCAATTTCTGTGATTGTACCCATCTTTGCAACCTCCTGATTGTTCCACATGAAGAGCAGGGCAGTACAGTGGAGCAGCTGGTGGAGCTGCTGCCTCACAGCACCAGAGTTCCGAGTTTGATTCTGACCTTGGATGCTGTCCGTGTGGAGTTTGCAAGTTCTCACTGTGACCATGTGGATTACCTCCGGGAACCACGGATTTCCTCCCACACTGCAAAGATGTGTGGGGTTGTAGGTTGATTGGCCTCTGTAAATTGCCCCTAGTGTGTAGGGAGCGGATGAAAATGTAGGATAACATAGAACTAGGGTGAACAAATGTGGACTTGGGTGGGCTGAAGGGCCTGTTTCCATGCTGTATCTTTCAATTCAATTAAACTTAATTGACGAGACCTCAGATAGTGGATCCTACAGCCTAGCCCCTAACACTCGCCATAGTCTAGGTATGTTGCAAAACTTACCTTTAGTGGCGCTGCAGTTCTGCCGCTCCCCGTGTGCGCGACTTTAGCGCCTTTCAGAGGGGGGCGGGCTTAAAGTGCCGTTTTTCCACAGACTGGGATAATCGATGAATGTCGGGCGATTTAGTTGCGGAAGAAAAATCGCTCCGACATTTCATCAATGAAGGTATTTTTAAATTACTCTAAATTATTTATTAACTAGAGTAATTTAAAAATCACCTTCAAAATCCGTGAGCACCGACAACCGGAAGGATTTTCCGTAGGGGAGAATAAAAGGTAAATAGTTTATTTTTATATTAAAAGTTGGTTTTTCGGGAGGCTTTAATAATATTTTTACGTTGCGAAATGGGGATCCAAAAAATGTATGAACAAACAGTATTTTTCCCCCCGACTTCACCGCTAACCGCAACGTTCTAATCCACCGCATTCCACTAAAACCCACTCGCTAGTTGATTTAAATGGCCATTAATTTACAGGAATCAAACACTAAATTCCTTCCATTTGGCCCAGAAATTCATGAAAATGAGATTTAAAAATTATGTTATATTGTGGATTATTGTGTGAATGTTATTTGGCCACTTAGGCAATTTTAAAAAAGTTTATCTTTTCTTAAGAAATGGATAGATGTTTAGATCTACTCATTGAATTTTGTAATTAGCTACAATTAGATAACTAACTAATTATATGCTTTAATTTCAGGTAATCCAAGTAAGATTGTTTAATATTTGTTTCAGAATGCTTCAATCTATAATAACTGAAAATTTCATTGAGTTCTCTTAATTTTTAAGAAAGTTCCAGATCACAGCTTTTGAGTTAAGTTAATTGAAAGGCAATGGGGAGCAAGATGCTAATTTCCGAGTATGAAAATGGCCACAACTTTCTTAATACTGAAGATATGAAAGTAAATTAGGTGTCAAATTAAACTTATTTTAATGCTTTATCTGATGGGATAAATTGCAGACTTGATTTTTTAAATCTCAAAATTTTGTAACATTGCTAGATAGTCTTTTGACAACTCTGTTGTCAGAAGTCTTTGAACAGGTTTAAATGTCTAGCACATTTTAAAACATTCCAAAAATTAAATATATAATTAGAACAATTCAGCATGTCATTTTTGTGGAAATACCTTTACAAATGAAAATGAAAACATTAAGTTTAATTTAGTTTAGAGATACAGCGCAGAAACAGGCCTTTTGGCCCACCAAGTCTGCGTCGGCTAGCTATCCCCATGCACAAGCATTATCCTATACATCAGGGGCAATTTACAATTTTTTTTACTGAAGCCAATTGTTGTCTTTGGAGTGTGGGAGGACACCGGAGCACGCCGGGTATACCCACGTGGTCATGGGGAGAACGTACAAACTTCATACAGACAGCAACCATAGTCAGGATTGAACCCGGGTCTCTGGCGTTGTAAGGCAGCAACTCTACTGCTGCGCCACCATGTCGCCCTGAAAGATTACCACATTAAAAATATATACCTCACTTACTTCATAAGTCAAGGTCTGTGATCCTAATCACACTACAGATATTAGTCACCCCTGGTGGAATGCGAATATGAGGGAACCCTGCCTTTGGACTCAGTGCCAAGTCAAGTGGCAGAGCAGGAGGTCAGATCTGCATAGCAATGCACAAGAACATAAGCAAATAACAGCTGAGCCGCTGGCCGTTATCCTTTCAGAGTGGATATTATTTCTTCATCCTTGATGAGTTTAAATCTACTGATTTTATTCTGCTTTTGTACAATACCTGCGGCCAAAGGTCCAGGGGGAGGTGCAGCTCTTCGTCTACGTTTGATATCTCCTGTGCACAGGGATCCAAAATGAGCACTTGTTTGTCTGCAAGTAATTATTAAAGAAAGTTATTAGCTGGGACAAAACACTGCTGCCTGTCTCCATATAAACACAAAACCTGCATGATCTAACCCTGAATCAAAACACCCACAATGAAGATGTAGCTGCATAATAAAGCTACCAATCTTGTTTATATCAAAACATAATTATGCTTTTGGACAACTGCTCAGCAGCCAAACTGCATCATAAATTGTTACCAGAATGAATAATATAAAAGGAATGCTTTTTAATTTTCAAAACTGGCAATCTTTCCAGCTTCACATAAAATCAGGCCGCCCTGCTTTGACAAGCAAATGCTGGAGATTAATTATCTACAGGGATTACAATACAGTTGCTGAGATTTCAATTGGCCACTAATACTTCACTGTCAGCATTGCATTCATTAAAGCACAAACGGGCAAATACTGAAATGAATCTTTTAGATAGACCTCCAATTGAACCTGAAGACCCCATGAGCACCCAAGGTACAGGCTTAGCTGAGAGCTTTGCTTCAGTAATTTTGTAAAGAATTGATTATCTGTTACACTGCATTGAGATATCTACACTATTGATCACAGAGATTAAGGTACTCAGGCATCTTTTATTTTCTCATAGAAAGACATGCTATACTTGCAACAAATAGCACTAAGTAAGGACCAGTTTGTTATTGTTGTCACTCTTCATGTAGAACATACCAGTTACTTTTTAATTTAAAATCAATGGCAGTCTGAAAGGCAGCCCTGTTCCATCAGCATAAATGAACCATTCATCTTTCCAAGGAGTACCACTTTGATCATCAACCAAGGTGAGAGCAAAACATATATATTTTAATAACAAGAAATGTTTCAAAATCAGGTACTTCAAAAGTTATCTTCTGATTAAAAGGGAGCTGGAAACAAAGCACTTCAGATAAGAAAAGTAAAGCATATGTGACTATGACTTTTGGTGACAAATAAGTGTCAGTATATATATTTTTTAAACAGCTGGATATGAATCATTTTGAAGATGCGCACATATTTTATACATACATATCTTGAAGAATATTTACCATCAATCACCAAGCCAGGCAAATGAATTACAATTTAATTTACAGCAAAGTTAATAGAAAATTGCTTCATACTTATTTCAATAATTTATTTACCTGTCTTTCATTTAGTATGTAACAAGTCCTCATCACCCAAGCGTATATAATTATAACAATTAACTCTGAATATAAAAAATATAACTAGAATTCTGGTTTAAAACTTATTTTTCACCTAATTTAGAAATTGCAGAAAGTGAAACCATGGGTTTAAAAAAAGGGTAAAATATAATAAATACATTTACTTGTAACAATGGAAGATTTTAGATTTTTAGGATCTCATTGACATTAACATATTTTAATTCAAGCAAGACATCTATAATTATGCTGAATAAGTATATTTCTCTCACTGAAAATGTTTTTTATGGAATGACAAAGGGTACGAGCAGTCCCTTGAGAGTTCAATTATTTAATATGCACACACAGTATGCAAGAGATTCAATAATTGTGAAAAAGGAGCACTATATTAAGTAATATATGATTATAATTAGTTAATAATATCACTATTAAGTCCAGTCCTTGAATTTGACAAAGCCAATGGAAAGATCTAAAAAACTGCCTTTTTAAAATCGGGCATCTGATGCCTGTCTTCTTTTATCAATGATGTATATTTCATCATTCTTTGCCAAAATCTACACTTTCAATATTTATCATTTGACTCCAACAATTGCTAATGCTGTGCATGGTGATCGAGAAAGGTCTGTTTCAGGCAGTCAATGGAGGCGAGGCGAGTGTAATTGACTGCCAGTGGCCTATTTCCCCTTCCCTCATAAGGTGAGGAAAAATTTATTGGATGGAGCTATTTTATTCAGAGGGTTATTATGCTCTTGGCTGAATGTGCCTTTGTGGCTCAGTAGCACAGCTATCCTACTGACCCTACTCTCCTGCTCCTCCACCATAACCCTGCAGATTTTCCTTCTCTTCAAATATTTATCCAATTTCCTTTTTTGAAATCATGACAGGTTCTGCTTCCACTATCTTTTCAGGTGGTATATTCCTATGTGAGTAACCAGAGACCTGGACTGATGATCCAGTGAGTTGAGTTCAAATCCTTCCATGGCATGTGGGGAATTTAAATATAAGAGATTAAATAAAATCTGAATTTAAAACAAAACTTGTGTCAGTAGTAGTGACTGTGACAACTACTAGATTGTTGTAAAAAGCCATCGAGTTCATTCATGCCCTTCTGGGAATGAAATCATCTACCTTTTTCAAAAAGGTAACTGCTAAAGGATCTCAATGGGTCAAACAGCATTGGGGTAGGCATTGAGATATTGTATATTTTAGGACGAGACCCTGCATCATGATTGAGAGTGTTGAGGACAGATAGAATGATAAAGTCTTGAGTGGAAGGGGTGAGTTAAGAGTTGGCGGGTGATAGGTGGAGGATGATGGGCTGGAGCCATGTGGGGGTGGGGGGGAACGCACACACTCGGTAGGAGTGATAGAGGCTGGAAGGTGATACCTGGAGATTACAGAGAACTGCAGACCCAGGAATCTGATTATTAAGGAAGCTGATAAGTAGAAGCCAGATAAGGGATAAGGGATAATGGGTAGGTAGAACCAGAGGGAGAGGAGAATAGGAGATCCAGTGGCGGGTAGTTGGAAGTAGGTGGGAAGAGTGGAAAAAAACAGACAGGAACTAGGTGGGATGGGTGGGGAGCTTGTTGGAAAGGAGGAGGATGAGAGGACCTTGGTGGATCAAAGAGAAACAGAAAGGAACAGAGCATCCACAGTCTTTTGCATCTCCATCACTTATCCTTCCCAGCTTGAACCCCTAATATTGTGCTAGATACCTAATTGCTCCTTGGTTCAGGGACAATTTGCAATGGACCACATGTACTATTTAGCCAGAGGAGTCTACACCACATGAACAAATAACTGTTGCTTCTGATTCCTTGTATATTCATCTTAAATGTATGCCCTCTGATTATAAACTGCCTCTCCCTTTTTAGTCCATCAAAACTGTGCATAACTTTCAGCACCTTTTATGTGAGAAATCCACACTACTTTTTTAGACATCTTCACATAAATGAGGTTCATTGTCCTTACATCATTCTGGTAAATCCCTTCTGCACTTTCTTGATCTGCTTCTGAAAGTTTGTTGCTCACAGCTGATCATAAATCTAGAGACCACCAGTCACATCTGCCCGTCTCCACATTTTTTCACAGAGACCACTCTCTCCACAAATCCTTGGTTCACTCATCCTTTATCACCCAACCCTTTCCCTCCACAGGTATTTTCCTCTGCAATCGCTACTTGTCCCTACACTTCCACCACAGGACCCCAGCAGCCCTTCCTGGTGAGGTAGAGGTTCACATCTATCTCTTACCAACGAGAGAGCAGGCTATTTTAGACTGAGTTTTGAGTAATGAGGAAGGGGTAGTTAGCAGTCTTGTTGTATGTGCCCCCTTGGGCAAGAGTAACCCTAATATGGTTGAGTTCTTCATTAGGATGGAGAGTGACATTGTTAATTCAGAAACAATGGTTCTGAACTTAAAGAAAGGTAACTTTGAGGGTATGAGACATGAATTGGCCAAGATTGATTGGCAATTAATTCTAAAAGGGTTGATGGTGGATATGCAATGGAGGACATTTAAAGACTGCATGGATGAACTACAAAAATTGTTCATCCCAGTTTGGCAAAAGAATAAATCAGGGAAGGTAGTGCATCCGTGGATAACAAGGGAAATCAGGGATAGTATCAAAGCAAAGGATGATGCGTACAAAGTAGCCAGAAAAAGCAGCATACCAGAGGACTGGGAGAAATTCAGAGACCAGCAGAGGAGGACAAAGGGCTTGATTAGGAAAGGAAAAATAGATTATGAAAGAAAACTGGCAGGGAACATAAAAACTGACTGCAAAGGTTTTTATAGATATGTGAAGAGAAAGAGATTAGTTAAAACAAATGTAGGTCCCTTGCAGTCAGAAACTGGTGAGTTGATCATGGGGAACAAGGATATGGCGGACCAATTGAATAACTACTTTGGTTCCGTCTTCACTAACGAAGACATAAATAATCTGCCGGAAATAGCAGGGGACCGCGGGACAAAGGAGGAATTTAGTGAAATCCAGGTTAGTCAGGAAGTGGTGTTGGGTAAATTGAATGGATTAAAGGCCGATAAATCCCCAGGGCCAGATAGGCTGCATCCCAGAGTACTTAAGGAAGTAGCTCCGGAAATAGTGGATGCATTAGTGATAATCTTTCAAAACTCTTTAGATTCTAGAGTAGTTCCTGAGGAATGGCGAGTAACAAACATAACCCCTCTTTTTAAGAAGGGAGGGAGAGAGAAAACGGGGAATTACAGACCAGTTAGTCTAACATTTGTAGTGGGGAAACTGCTAGTTATTAGCAGCACATTTGGAAAGTGGTGAAATCATTGGACAAAGTCAGCATGGATTTACGAAAGGTAAATCTTGGTTGACGAATCTTGTGGAATTTTTCGAGGATGTAACTAGTAGCGTGGATAAGGGAGAACCAGTGGATGTGGTGTATTTGGACTTCCAGAAGGCTTTCGACAAGGTCCCACATAAGAGACTAGTATACAAACTTAAAGCATATGGCATTGGGGGTTCAGTATTGATGTGGATAGAGAACTGGCAGGCAAACAGGAAGCAAAGAGTAGGAGTAAACGGGTCCTTTTCACAATGGCAGGCAGTGACTAGTGGGGTACCGCAAGGCTCAGTGCTGGGACCCCAGCTATTTACAATATATATTAATGATCTGGATGAGGGAATTGAAGGCAATATCTCCAAGTTTGCGGATGACACTAAGCTGGGAGAGCAGTGTTAGCTGTGAGGAGGATACTAGGAAACAGCAAGGTGACTTGGATAGGCTGGGTGAGTGGGCAAATGTTTGGCAGATGCTGTATAATGTGGATAAATGTGAGGTTATCCACTTTGGTGGCAAAAACAGGAAAGCAGACTATTATCTAAATGGTGGCCGATTAGGAAAAGGGGAGATGCAGCGAGACCTGGGTGTCATGGTACACCAGTCATTGAAAGTAGGCATGCAGGTGCAGCAGGCAGTGAAGAAAGCAAATGGTATGTTAGCTTTCATAGCAAAAGGATTTTAGTATAGGAGCAGGGAGGTTCTACTTCAGTTGTACAGGGTCTTGGTGAGACCACACCTGGAGTATTGCGTACAGTTTTGGTCTCCAAATCTGAGGAAGGACATTATTGCCATAGAGGGAGTGCAGATAAGGTTCACCAGACTGATTCCTGGGATGTCAGGACTGTCTTATGAAGAAAGACTGGATAGAATTTAGGGGATTGAGAGGGGATCTTATAGAAACTTACAAAATTCTTAAGGGGTTGGACAGGCCAGTTGCAGGAAGATTGTTCCCGATGTTGAAGAAGTCCAGGACAAGGGGTCACAGCTTAAGGATAAGGGGGAAATCTTTTTAGACCGAGATGAGAAAGACTTTTTTCACACAGAGAGTGGTGAGTCTCTAGAACTCTCTGCCACAGAGGGTAGTTGGGGCCAGTTCATTGGCTATATTTAAGAGGGAGTTAGATGTGGCCCTTGTGGCTAAGGGGATCAGAGGGTATGGAGAGAAGGCAGGTATGGGATACTGAGTTGGATGATCAGCCATGATCATAAAGAATGGCGGTGCAGGCTCGAAGGGCTGAATGGCCTACTCCTGCATCTAATTTCTATGTTTCTATGTTTCTTCCAAACTCGACTTTGCATTTGGTGCCTCCGAAGTGACTTCCTTTACATCAGCAAACCCAAGCATAGACTGGGCAACTGTTTCCCAAAACACTTGCGCTCTGTCCACTGAAGCCCACTGGAGCTCCTGGTTGGTAACCATTTTAGCTTCCCTTCCCACTCCTTTACTGTCCTGGGACTCCTCTGCGTGTGGCCACACACAAACTGGAGGAACAGCGCTCTGCATTCTGCTTGGGTAGCTCACACATTTCTCCCTCCTATTCCATCAGTCCGAAGAAGGGTTCCAACCTGAAACATCGTCTGTCCTTTCCCTCCATAGATGTTGCCTGATCCATTGAGTTCTTCCAGCATTTTGTAATTTGCTCATAGCTCTAGATAACCCGGGAATAGTGTTTTCTAAGAGTTGTAAATGACTTCCTTGCCAAGGGCCATTTACTTTTTGACAGGTTTCTCAAGTTGCTTGTCAACTTCCACATAACTTCTCCTGGTCGCTTTATTACTTTTAAAATCCTAACAGTTTATATTTTTTTCACTTATTCATTCAATAAAAGTATCACATCACACTTCACTGCATAAAAGTTAATCTGATATGGATGCAAATATTATTATGATGCATTATAGCGTGAAATTTGTGAATAGCTTAAATCATTATTGAGGAGAATTCCTGGATTTGACTGAGAAAGGTGTTAAATGCAACTTTAATGTGGATACGTTTGGGATGTTGATATTAAACTACCCAAGTGAAAGGATCCTGAAACTGCCATCAGCTTCATGGAGGATGAGAGCAACAGTCTTTACTATTACAGAATTCAGGCCATTACTTCCAATAAACACTAAAGTGTCAGCTTATCTCAAGTTTTACAGGGGAATTTCTAGAAAATGTCAAGCTAAGCCACAAGCTAAATATTTGCACTATCATGGTCTGGTTTACTTGGAATAATTGATAATTTATTGTATGTTTATATCTTTGTTGTATCTAATATGACTGTAAAGCTGCAAAAATAAGAATTTTATTGTTCCAGTTCATATCTGGTAGATTTGACAAATAAACATGAATCCTGAATATCTCAAGAGAGATGATATCAAAATAGTTATTGACCTAATGTGCTTGTGAAAATAAGGCCAGACATTAATCAACTGCAACATATTTGTAGCATTTTCCCTATTAAACATTATTATTATTTCTTCACCAGTATGATTAATTCTAACAATTTCATTACTTGCTATCGTCAAGAGATGAAGCCAGTAACATTTTTCAGCGTAAAAGTAACTTTGACATTTCAAGTAATCTAACAACACCCTTGGTACACTTGCAGTGTCAAGGGCTACTTAGGCTCACAAAGCCAACGTTGTAGCAAATCTAAATACAAACTATTATTTAACTAAAGCAATAACTCAAAAAATAGTTCTTCAAACAATAATGAACTACTGTAGTTTTTCAAATGTCTTCATCAGTTACAGCCACATTTAATTCAACCTTCAAAGTACTTACATTTAAAATGTCACCCTTCATGACACTGAAATGTACTAAAGTGCACCATAGCCAATGTATTCCTCACAAAAAAAAATCATAGTGCATGACGTCATTAATTTGTCAACTTCATACTAGATATTCATAGTAATTAGCTGTTCAGCATTTTTGTGTATTGTAGACAAAGTTCCCGACAATTGATTTCAGAGCACAACTTTATTGATGGTTGTTTTTATATCTATAGATGAGTGGCATCAATTGTTAGGGGAATAATTGGGGAATAGGGAAATCTGTGTTGGTTCTGAGATGGGCGCAGTTTTATGACCCTGTCATCTGTGTTGGATTTAGGGTCAGTTCAGGTGGTGAATATTTAAAGGATGATTAATGATAGGAGGATTGGCAGACTCTGAGGACTGATACTTGGACACACATTCTAGACATTTCTTGTGAGGGCATAGGAGAAATGGACGACCTGGAAAACTTTTTATGCTTCCATGACAAATCAACAGATTAAGATGATGAAATGATGTTATGCTGTAACTCTAGTGATTGTGAAGAGAGATCATGCGACAGTATTTGGTTTGTTCGCACTTCAAGGCTGGTCTGTGCCTGTTGATGGAAAAATCTATGATCGGATGGATACAAAAATACTAGTTCAGAGTAGGAAACACAAGGACTGCAGATTCTGAAATTTATCATAGAGCACAAAGTGCTGGCATATATCAGTGGGTTAGGGAGCATCTCTGGAGGATATGGATAGGTGATGTTTCAAGTCAGGTCCCTTCTTCAGATCCATCTTGCAGTCTGAAGAAGGGTCCTGACTTGAAACATTGCCTATCCTTGTCCACCAGACATGTTGCCTAACTCAATGAGTTACTCCAACTCTTTGTATTCTACGCAAGCTCGGAATCTGAGTCGGTTGCTCACTCCTTTAAGGTATTTTGTCATTTAATAAGATGATGGCTGATCTGAAAGTAATCTCATCACCACATTCCTACCTACTTGTTTGCCCGTTTGCTGACCAAAAGTACATTGAACTCTGCCATAAAAAATATTCAACAACTCTGAAATTATTTTTGCACATGCTTGAGTAACCATAGTTGGCACCATTTACAAAAAGCCCAAAGTCCAATAAATGTCTTCATCCAAAGCATTTAAATAAATTGAATAAGGTTGAGGCACCAGCACTGAACCCTGAAGCACATAATGAGCAGAAAAAGACCATTGCCTATTTATTTAAAAAAAAACATTGTCTGTTTGTTCTTTGTTTCCTGCTAGCAAGCCTGCTAATATGTTACCTCCTGCGCCGTAAGCTATTATGTTCAAACGTCTTAAGCCTCTGTCCCACTTAGGCAATTTTTTGGCGACTGTCATATTCGTAGCATGTCGCCGAAGAAAACGGCGACTGGGCCCCCCTACGACAATGTCTACAACGACCTACTACCTAGTCGACATCCAGCTACGGCATGCTACTGACAACCGGCGACCCATTAGGACGTCCACGTATGACCACACCCACAACGACACAGGCGACAACCTGCGACAACTTAAGTCAATCTACGTCCACCCGCGACAAGCTATGACCCTGTCGGCGGCAACTGAAGACAATTCAATCGCCGGTACCTGTCACCGGTTGACATAGATAGTCACCAATGGAACTCACCGAAGTCAGCACCGGCGACAACCTACGTCATCCTGGCGACAACCAGCGTCATCCTGGCGACAACCTACGACAAGCCAACTGTCGCTGAAAAGTTTTGAACATTTCACAATCCAGGCCGTGACCAGAAAAACACTACAATTCTTTGGACGACTGAGGAGACTATTCACGACCATACAGGCGATACCCCGTTAACCACGTGGCAACAGCCTAGTCGCCTGTAGTTGCCTAAGTGGGACAGGGGCATTATGGAAATCTAAGTATAGTATGTCCACTGGTTTCCCTTGATCCACAACACATTACGTCACAGATTGATATGAGAAGCGACAGCCAGTGATATATTGCTTGAAATATTGTCCCTGTTGTAATATATAGAAATGTCAGTGGTGATATTGGTGAAAAGTCAACATTGCCATAAACATAACAAATTCATTCATTTAAGTACAAAAAAAAACCTGGGATATGCTGCTGAAGATTGGCTTATTGAGAGTATTATAACTGTTGGTATATTTCTGGAAATGTAGGTGGCTGTCATGACATTTCTCTTCTTGTTTCTTGACAGGACTTTTGTTCTCCCTAGCTCACCTTTACTGCATTAAACACTTGCAGAAAATAGTCCGCAGTGAGATTCTCAACTATACTATTCTGAAAAACTGGGAAAAGTTCTTACTTATGCATAGAAAAAACAAATGTAATAAATCTTCTGCAATTACACTTTTTAAAGAGCTAACAGTGGAACCACATTCTTTGCCCTTGCTGATATTTGTGATCTTCTGAACCTTAAATACAAACTTATATATTCTGGAGTGCTTTACTCACTTAGGTCAGGATCACAGGATATGATGTAATGCATTGGCTAAATTAGTATCAATCCAAAGGTCTGGGCTAACAATAAGAGGCCAGATTTCAAATCCCAACATACCATGCAGCCTGGGATCTCTGGCCGAGATTGCCGGTGGTGGAGCTCCATCCAGCGTGGCCTTGTTGGCTTCAGAAGCCGTGGTCTCCAGTAAGGAAGCGGCCGTTCCAGGTGTCCCAAACCACTGAGAGGATTCTCCCGATGCCGGAACACCATCACCCGGCGAGAACGGCCTGGAACATTGGGCCTCCGTAAAGGCGACTGCGGAGACCTCAATAGGCCCGACTATGGGTGGACATGGGATGGGGACTGGACTTTGTGCTTTCCCTCATAATGGGAACCATTGTGGGGGGGATGTTTTTTATGTTTAAATCTCTTTATTATTGTTATGTCTGTATTCTTTTTTTTCTGTGCTACATTGGCCAGAATTTCACTACACCAATTGGTGTATGTGACCAATAAATAACCTTTTGAACCTTTTGAACCATGTACAGTAGCCATTCTTGCTTAGCTAGTTACTGTTAGCATATTTTATTATTTTGTCTAGATATTTCTTGTAGAATTGTTTTGTAATGCTCGGGGGAGGGATTTTGATACGTAGATGGGCTTGACTTACATTGAACTAAGCAACACGACAGGGAATGGTCAGGGCAGACGGGAACTGGCACGAGAGTGAAGAAACAGTTTTTACCAGTTCAGATAGTAAGATAGGGAATTGCCATTACACCACTTGTTGAATTTAAATCTGTTCGATGATCTGGAATTTAAAAAAATCATTCAGTAGCAATGATGACCTCAATAATTCTGTACATTTGTAACTATCTGGTTCATTGATATCCTGTAGGGGTGCAAATCTACCCTCCAACCACATTTGGCTTACTTACAACTCTAGACCCACCACTGTGGTTGACTAATAAACAACTCACAAGCTACCTCAAGTGTATTTGGTTTGAACAATAATTGGTGACTTTGCCAGTAATGTCCAGATCCCCAAAAATGAGCTTAAAAAGTCACTTTTGACTTACTAGGCTCAGCAATCATTCCAGCAGGCTCTGTTGTCAGCGTCTGCAACTTCTCCTGCTTTGTTACTCACCACAGCATTGAGGAGGTCAAGATAGTGAAGAGAAGACTTCATTTATTTTTTCTTCTTCCCAACGGTGTAAGGACAACATTATTGCTGGCATTCAGAGAGCAGACAATTCTCTGGCAACCTCCTGGCAGTAGAGCGTGTTGTGTCCCTGGACAGTTGCTGTGGGCTCATGACAAAATGAATGCTCCCCATATGGTCATCAGGTGTCAGGTCTTATTGACTCCTTACAAACACTCTCACAATCTCTGTCATCACTAATACAACTAGTCATTAAATAGCAACTCCCTCTTGGAGGTGGATGTTCTATTTGTTTTGTCTATATCCATTTAAATGCTGGGTGCAAAGATTGAAGCGACTGCACTATTATGCTGAACACGGCTATAGCTTGAAATAAGGTATGTCACACTGAAACACCACTTTCAGAACGGAATTACATAATAAAACCCAGCAGAACTGTTCTACAATCCTCTCAAATAAAGATGTTCATGGGCACCTATCTGTATTAATCTGATCTTCTAGCACTTGGCCCATAGCTTTCAATGCTTGGGTGATTTCAAGTGCACATTTAGAGACCTTTTAAATGCTGTTGGTGACTCTCCTTCCAGCTTTACATTTTGTTAATGCATTCCAGCTATTCACCATTCTGGGTGAATGCGTTCCTCCTCAAATCTCTTACTTTTAGTTTAAACTAGACCAAGTAGGACCTTTTGGGTACCTGGCACACAGTAGGCCTGGTCCCCCAATGCAACCCGTTCCTCAACACAATATTCCACCACTCACCCATAGCCCCCACGTGAGGCCTGGTCCCCAAACCCAACCCGTTCCCCAACGCAATATTCCACCACTCACCCATAGCCAAGAACTGCGCAGGCTCTGCTTATTTCGCCTTATGCACTCTACATTTTTAAGAGAGCAAGCAGAACTCAGTGTAGTGTGACTTAAAAAAAAATGGATTTGCACCTGCTAGGGATAGCAGGACTTAGTGTACTTGGATAGCAACAATGTTGTAAGCAGGGCTACAATCCCATTGTGACATCATAGCTGTAAGCACAGGGAATTAGCAGTTATTTTTGCCAAGCTTCTTCAGATATTTGAACATTTTGAATAACAAGAAATAATGTATGAATTTTTCAGATAAGGCAATTTCTGACTTCACTGGATAAAACTCTACAGGAATATGTAAAAATTTTACCATCAGAGCAGCATTTATTCGAGCAGTATGATTACACACACGCACACATCCAAGATCAGAGTTTTATAAGTAAACTAGACCAAGTGGGACCCATTGGGGCCTGTCCCCTCAACACGCGGTTGTGGGAGGAGGGGGGGTGCTGCGGTGTTTCACACACACTAACCCCCCCCCCCCCCCCACACACACACTAACCACCCCCATTGATGTTATATTAATATTATTCATGCACTTCTTTTACCCCAACCCCCATCCTATCCACTCACGCAGAGCCCCCAACTCACAGCACAGCTACAGAGGAAGGGGGATAGACAGAGAGGGAAACAGGGGCACAGGGAAGGACACAGAGTGGGACACAGAGGCACAGAGAGGGACACATAAGCACAGAGAGGGACAAAGAGGCACAGAGAGGGAAACAGTGGCACAGAGAGGGACTCAGTGGCACAGAGAGGAGGGAGAGGGAGGAAGGGAGGGGTGGGGAGAGAGGGGGGTCGAGAGGGAGCGTGAGGGGGGCAGAGAAGGAGTGGGGGGGCAGAGAAGGAGCGGGGTAGAGTTTGATGGGGTTGGAGGACCGTGTCGTCAAAGAGGAGGGCTGGTTCCCAAACGGAATAATCCCTCACTCCCGGCTGCAAAATGCACTCCCGGCTGCAAAACGCACCCGTCCTCTACCCGTTGTGGGTGGGGGCGGCTGAGAGGGAGGGGGACAGAGAAGGAGGGGGGTAGAGTTTGAGGGGTATGGGGGGGGGGGGCACGTCGTGAGAGGGGAAGGCTGGTTCCCGAACCTTGCTCCCGGCTTCAGGCTGCAGTCAGGGCCCGAGAACGGGTGGTCGGGGTGACGTCACGCGCAGCATGAGCAAGAAGACAGCGTGGTGTTTTTCAAAGGTCTTGCGAGCGGTACGGCTGGGCGACATGACATGCAGCACGTGAACACATGTGCCACCATTGTGGCATCATCACGTCATCATCCAAAGCGGTTTCATTTTCTAAGTTATTTGAAATTTTTAAACATTTTGATTAATAACTCAAGAAATAAAGCTCGAATTTTTCAGGTAAGCCGATTATTGATATCACCGGATAAATCTCTACAGGAATATGTAAACATGTTATCGTCAGGGCGTCGTGTTTTTGAGCAGTATGATTATACACACACACACACATCCAAGATCAGATTTATAAGTATATATAGATAGATAGGTGGCCTTTAGTTTTAATCAAAGGGGAAAATAAACCTGCAGCCTGCCCCATCAATGTATCTCATAACTTTATATTTGGCCTCCACTTAACCACCTCCACTCCAGGAAAAACTGACCATGCCTCTTTCCCCTCGCCTCTTAACTGAAATGCTCTACCCCAAGCCAACATCCTCGTGACTCTCTTCTGAACCCTCTCCAGTTCCATCACATCCTCCCCTTCCATAGTGTGGTGAGCAGAGCTGCAGGCAGTACTCTAGCTGGGATCTCACTGATGATTTATATTGAAACATAGGCTTCCTGTTCCTGTATTTAATGTCCCAACCAACAAAGACCAGCATCCCCTATGCCTTCCTAACCACTTTGTGAGGGATAAGATGATTAAACCACCATCATTGTGAGGGGCCGAGTAGTTGTAACCACCAACCTTGTGATGGGCCGAATAGTTGGAATCACCAACCTTATGATTCGAACAAACTGTTACTGTCCTTCAGAGCTGTTGATAACATTGTAGAATAACAAGATGAGGTAAGGAATGTAGCTGACAACACAGAAGCTAGTCTTTAGGTCAAAGGCAATTAAGTAGGTTAGGGCAAAAGCGACTGAGCATGCTTAATTAAATGAATGGATATTAACTTTACGCCCCTCATGACAAAGAACCTAATTTAAATGTACATGCTATGTATGATGTGAGGGGTACTGGGGGACGTACCTATAAACTGTGCACCTCAGTGCTCTGATTGGGAAGAGCCAGAAGGGGAGGTTAAGCCAGCAGAATTGTGTGTATAAAGGGGCTTTACTTTCCTGACTTTGGTGTGTCTCAACTTGGAGAGGCACCCGATTCTGCAGACTCTCAAATAAAGCATTTCTTGTTTCCACGATTTAGTCTCTGAGTCGTGATTGTGAGCACAAACTATATCCCACAAGCTGGGGGCTCATCCGCGATCGCCACTTCGGCCGCTCGGCGGAGGCATGGAAGGAAGGGAAGGTGCACCCTGCTGATTTCAGCAGTCTCTGATCTCCTTGCTTGCCATTAGCGGTTTGAGCAAGTGATATCCGGGCAAGAGACTCGGGAAACAAGAGGGAGTTTCGGGAAAAAAGGGATGGTCAAGCGATTCTTGTGCACAGGACCCGGGTAAGAAAACTGACTATTAAGTATTGCCTGTTTACAACCGGGGGTCTGTTGGACGGGAATAGTCCGATAAGACAATGGATAACCGGAACGGGAAAAGTAAGAGTCCGGGGGGAAAATAAAAAGGCTCAATGGTGAAGAGCCGCACATTCCGCCTGATAGTCCGTTGAGCCGAATGTGGCAATCTTGGGGAGAAGGAAGCCCCGGGGGGGTAAAGATAAGGAGACTATGATTAAGTTCTGTATTTTTGATTAACCAAAGGAACCAATAAGGGGGAGTTCAGTCTGGTGGCCACAGCTGGGCTCCGATGAGGATTGGGCACTTTGGATGCTGTGCAGAATATTCAGAGTATCACTCAAACATTGCAGAAATCTAAGGAAAATCACAGTGCCAAATGTTTTGAGTACGAAAAGTTAAAAAAGGAAGGAGCAACACAGAAAGAAATAGAAAAGGCAACTGTCAAATCTAAAAAAAAACTACAGAAACCTATAAATTATATGTGGACAAACAGATTTTGAAAAAAAAAAATAACAGAAACTTCAAAGAAATTTCAGGAAATTGAAGAAGCTCATCTTAAGCACATGAAAGAAATATTGAGTTGTTTCACACAATCTATAGAAGAAACTCATATACAAATTGGTCAGGTACATGAGGAGTTAGTGCAAAATATTATAGAATAGCAGAAGGTAGAGTAGCAATAAGAATTATATAAATGTCAATTTTGAAACTTTAATCTGTGTAGGATTTTGCATAATTTCATTGAAGTAAGAATGGAATGAATATGATTTGTGTGTAAAAACAGGTTTTGAATGAATGAGGAAGTTCATGTATGTGATAAGTTTGTTTGTTGTAGGCCACATGCTGTAAGGATAGGTGTGTGTGTTCCTTTAAGAAATTGTAAGCAATGGGGGAGGTTACGAACAGCTGTAAGGTAATGAACAATGCTTTGTATCATCGCAACTTGAAAGGGTAATGTTAGAAAATGTAGGTTGCTTGGTTTTGCTGATGTTTCTATAGATTTATTTTCAGTAATGTTAATTTGGAAAATTGTTACTAGTACTAAATAGTGGTGAGAATGGATTGAAATAATTGGAAATAAGTTAATTGCTGAAACATGACCAGCCTTTTGTGGTTTGTTTAGATAAACATTCTGGTTGGAGAAGGGTAATGATTGTTTGCTGAGATTTTCAGAAACAGTTGTGAGGAAGTGGCCCAAGGAAGGCACTTTCAAGATAAATGTGTGACAAGATGGAAGTGCTAATTATGAATTATATGTCACAGATAAGGTGGAAAGGTGGGAAAAGGGGAGAGCAAAGGAATTAGATGTACTTAGGCAGTTTAGAGAGAAAGGAGAGAGAGGCAGTGAGGAGGTATCAGAAGTAGGAAACGACAGGTGTGAAAGTAATAAATCAGGAGGAGTCAGTGGAAGATTTTAAAAGAAAGATGAATACATTTGCAAAGTAGGATAAACTATCTGAGAAGTAAGAAATTGAGGTTAGAATGAGAAAGAAGGCATATCAGAAAGGATTAAAGTGGGAAGTAGAGGGATTAATTGATGAGACTGCTTTAAAGAAGATAAGAGCAGGCCAGACACAGATTATCCTTTGGGGCACTCATAAACTGAGAGGGCTAAAAATGACCTTACCCAATATTCCTGATGGGGCAGGAAATGGATCATGGCTTTGGAGGAGGAGAACGTGGGACGATTATTGGCTATGCGAGATTTGAAGGCACTGTTGGTGAAAGTGATAGGAACCACTAAACTGACAGAACTTCTGAAGATGGCTGGTATAAAAATGCTGTGAACAATGCAAATTACCAATGGCATGCTGGTTGACACAGTCAGACAGAGGGTATGGCAGGCCCTCAGACAATAATCCAGCAGCCTATCTGGAGAACAAGCTGAAAAGATGGAGACTGGAAACTGAATAAGAAATAGAGGCAACCAGTTAATGAACACTACATTCTGAACCACTGTGGTGGATGTCATTCCTCCTAAAGTCAAGTCTAGATTGGAGGAGGTGGTGGGATTGTCATCTATTTCCCACCCCTGATTCAGTGATCATTTGAGAAATATTGCAAAGATAGGAAAAAGATTTGCAGACCAGCAGGAAGAGGTGCAGAGAAAAATTATGCAAATGTAACTTGAAGAGCTCAAAAAGAAAGAGCGTGAAAAAGGAAAGACAATGTTGTCAGTAACAACAGACCTGGTTGAAAAAGTCTGAAATAATTGATGCGCCGACACACAGTGATTCCCATGACAGAGCCAAACAGAGGCCAGAGAATTCCATGCCAATAATAAATGTATTTGGGAGAGTGTATCCTCAAATGCCCTATCAGGAGTGTAATAAATCTGGATATAAGCCCAGACAGGACTGGGGTCCCCAAGGGAGGGAGGGATCTCAGGGAAGAGGTCAAGAAAGGCTAGTAAGGAGACAAGTAATGGATAAGATGTGTTGGGGATGTGAACAAGTATGGTAATCAGGAAATAATAATAATAATTAAGATAGCGGTGAACATAGCTATGGTAAGAACATAAAGAAGAGGTGTTAAATACACCTAGGCTAGGATGCGGCAGGGTTTTAAATACTAGCCCCATGTTTTTAATCAGATGTTAACAGCAGATTTGGAAGGTGTTGATATAGTACGTGGATGATTTGTTGGTTTGTTCCACAAGTGAGAAGCAATGTGAGAGAGACATTGTAATTATCTTGGAAAAGATGGCACAGGAGGTCATAAAGTATCAAGGAAGAAGTTGTTGTTTTGTCAGCAGCAGATAGAATATTTTGGACGAGTAATATCTAAAGAAGTAAAAGCTATAGAGCAGGATCAAATTGAAGTGATAATTGAAGTTCCCAAACCTCAGACAGTAGGACAGATGATGATGATCTTGGGAATGGCAGGATATAGTTCAGACTAGATTGGAAAGTATGTTGAAATTGTGATGCCATTAAGGAAAATAATGAAGGAAGAAGGACACACAATGCTGAGAAATGTTTTACAGTCAGAGCCTTTGAATGAAGGGGACAAAAAGGTTTTGCTTGTGGATGCTTCTTGTTAAAGGGATCATAATAGCAAGTATGCAGGGTTTGAAGTGGTGCATCAGGATGAATTAGACTTTAAGGTAATCAAATTGGAAGCTTGCTTGCAATCTTGCTTAGCTCAGTTGGCAGAAATTAAGGCTTTAAGAGTAGCATATGTACATGGAGTCTGGCACATGTTTGGAGCAGTAGGGAAACAGAAAGGCTTTGAGAAAAGCAACGGAGACCCCATGCAAAGTTAGCAGTATCCCCCTAAGAAATGTTGTTTGGGTTACCTTAGTTGGGAAAGATAGAAGGAATACCCACCATAGAGGGCAGTGATGTATTCTTAAGGAACTATTTACTGGCAGTATCTTGTTCTCTTACAGAATTAAAAGCTAAAGGATTATTGGCTCAAAGCCCACCACTCGACTTTCCAATATATGCTGTAAAGGCCGGCGACTGGGTACTGGTCAAGAAATGGAAGGAGGAGAAACTCCAGCCCCAGTGGACCGGCCCAGACCTAGTATTACTGACAACTGAGACACCAGTACGAACAAAAGAAAAAGGGTGGACCCACGCGACCGGAGTTAAAGGGCCCGTTGACCCACCCGCCCCTGATAAAGAGGAACAGTGGATAGTGAAGCCGGGGAGTAAGCCCCTAGCGTTAACTTTTAGTAAGAAATAAGTGTATGACTAACAGTATGAACGGAGCAGTCATGGTATTGCTTACTCTGCATGTAATCGTTGTAAAAAGTGTTAATAACTGTGATAAATGCTACCGTCCTATCAGATATGAAGGGTGAACAACCAGATCATTTACCTATCATTCCCATGTAAGTGATGATTGCTACGACCTGAGGACTAGAGCTGTTTGTCAGGACGGTGGGGAGGGAGTATTATGTAGTAGAAAATAAGGGACATGTAGGACGTTTTGGGCACATTACCTGCCCAAAAGGGGAGAAATGGGTCTGCATGACTAAGAGAGGACAGTTAGGCATCCCTTCCCGAGCCAGGGAGGAAACATTAGACAAAATTAAGGAGGTAGTGATAGGGAAGTTAGCAGAAGCTAACCTCCCCCACTTTCCCAGCCTCAACTGCACCAAACAATGTATGAAGAAATAAAGAGGCAGATTGAGATCCCCGAAGTAGGAAAAAACCTGTTCGTGGACTTGGCCCTCCGGATAGCTGGAACCCTGAATGTGACTAACTGTTAGGTCTGCAGAGGACCACTGATGAGCTCACGTTGGCCATGGAGAGGATCCATCGTTGAGGTATGGGACCTGACGAAGTGGAACCTGACAGTAGGAGAAGACCAAGGTTCCCAGGAATAGGTCCTGACAAACACTCCGGTTGGGATTGAGTGTATTTCTACGCCCTGGGTAAGGGATGCCGTCCTAGTAGGCAGCAGCCCCTGCCAGCGCATCATCACCCAGTGGCCGAATCAGTCCCGAGTGTGGTGGCCAGAGGAGCCTAAATGGCATCCAAATAAGAAAGAGGGAAGAAACTGCACTATCTGGATGAAGACTGATGGAATGGAATCAACTGGACTATAGAACTGCACCGGGAACAACCCTTATCAAGGAATCCCGGTGTTGTGAGATATATGGGACAATGTTGCCTCTAGTGGACCGGCCCCTGAAGGACTATTATGAATATGCGGAAACAAGGCATACTCGGTATTGCCAGAAAAATGGAGTGGGACTTGTTTAATTGGACTGGTACAACCAGGGTTTTTTCTGTTGACCACTGAGGAGGGGCGGTCGCTCGGAACACCTCTCTTTGACGATCTACACAGAACGAAGAGAAGAATGGACATCAGAAAATGGGAAAATGATGAGTGGCCACCTGCAAGAATCATCTCATATTATGGACCAGCCACTTGGGCACAGGACGGAACCTGGGGCTACCGAACCTCGGTATACATGTTAAACCGGATCATAAGACTCCAGGCAGTACTGGAAGTAATTACCAACCAAACTGCGGAGGCACTAGAGATGCTGGCGAAGCAGCAGACACAGATATTGATGACAATGGACAGGCAGTAATGGACATATCAGAAGGCATCCGGAAATTAGCACATGTTGCAATACAAAAGTGGAATTCGATTATGGGAGCAGGATGGTGGGATTACATCTTGGGAGGAGCCTGGTGGAAAGCGGTGGGACTGGTGATTTTATGGGCATTAGCTGCATTGATCTTTATCCCCTGTTGTATACCATGTCTCAGCGTTCTTATAACTAGAAGTATAAGCCAAATGCAGGCAGTTGTAGTCCCCTTGGGGGAGAAAGGGGAAGTCCAGAAGATAATGATAATGAGGCCGAGAGAGGACCCAGAGGAAAGAGAGATAAAAAAGAATGTTATTAGCTTTGGAACAGCAGGAAGTCTAGGAATGGGGTTTAATACAGGATGCGTAGCAAAAGAAAAAGGGAGGATTGTGAGGGATAAGTTGATTAAACCACCATCATTGTCAGGGGCCGAGTGGTTGTAACCACCAACCTTGTGATGGGCCGAATAGTTGGAATCACCAACCTTATGATTCGAACAAACTGTTACTGTCCTTCAGAGCTGTTGATAACATTGTAGAATAACAAGATGAGATAAGGAATGTAGATGACACCACAGAAGCTAGTCTTTAGGTCAAAGGCAATTAAGTAGGTTAGGGCAAAAGCGACTGAGCATGCTTAATTAAATAAATGAATATTAACTTTACGCCCCTCATGACAAAGAACCTAATTTAAATGTACATGCTATGTATGATGCGGGGGGGTACTAGGGGACGTACCTATAGACTGTGCACCTCAGTGCTCTGATTGGGAAGAGCCAGAAGGGGAGGTTAAGCCAGCAGAATTGTGTGTATAAAGGGGCTTTACTTTCCTGATTTTGGTGTGTCTCAACTTGGAGAGGCACCTGATTCTGCAGACTCACAAATAAAGCATTTCTTGTTTCCACGATTTAGTCTCTGAGTAGTGATTGTGAGCACAAACTATATCTCACAACTTTATTCATTTATCCAGCCACCTTCAAGACACTTAAGTCCCTCTGTTCCTCAATACTTACAAGCCTCATAACTGCTCCCAAAGTGCATCATGTCAGATTTATCTAGATTAAACTCCATCTGCCACTTTTCAGCCCATTTCACCAACAAACTGATGTCATCCAGTATCCTAAGATTACCGTGACATTTTCAACTGCTCCACCAATCTTAGTGCCATCTGCACACATACTTATTATGCCTTTCTACATCCATATCCAAATCATTCACATAAATTGCAAAGAGTAATATCAGAACACCATTAGTCACAGTCATCCAATCACAATAACCATCCTCTACAAATATCTTCTGTATCCTAATGCCAAAATAATTTGGATCCAATTTGCAACTATCCACAGGTCCGATGGGTTCTAATCTTTTCAACTAGTCTCATTTGAGGAAACCTGTCAAAAGCTTCACTGAAGTCAATGTTAAAACTCCATCTACTGCACTGTACTTGTCAATACACATTGTTACCTCCTCAAATAAATTACGTAGATCAGTGAGACTAAATCTGTCCTTGACAAGACCATGCTGGCTATCTTTCATCAGTCCCTGCCTTTCAAACTAATCATCAATCCTGTTCATCAGATCGACAAATGTGGGGCCAGATTTGCCATTCTCATGTCATCTATCACTACATTGTGTCCAGTGAAATTTCGGCCATCACTTCCCTTGCATCTTATACCAGCATGGATAAATATCTTCTCGCCTTAGGAATTTATCCAACATTAAGCCCACTCTTTATTTTTGGAAATTTGTACTAGAATTCGTAATTTTTCTTTGCTGTTCTCTCTTTAAAAGGTCTACACACTTACCTGCAAGTAGATTCTCCCAGCCTCCTGTGCATGTTTTGTGCATTTGAACAAAATTGGACTTGCCTCTCCAAAATGCTCTCCCATCATACAATTTCTAAGGTTCACTTATGCTACTGCTCTCATTTGTCTATCTTTATACTATGTCTCTTAATGTGTAGATACCTCAGTGACACAACTACACAGGCATAAGGGGAACCAAAATGCCTGCGATAATCACAGAGGAATCTCTTTATACTTGACTGCTGCTACAATCCTTGCTGGAGCACTGTTAAACAGACTAATGACTCACCTTGAGGGTGGCCTACTTCCAGAAAGCCAATGTGGTTTCCGTGAAGCGTATGGAAGAGTAGACATGATCTTTACAGCAAGACAACTCCAAGAGCAATGCCAAGAACAAAGCGGCAGCTTGTCAGCTCATTTGTTGCTCTCACTAAAGCTTTTGCCACCGTTTCCCTGAGGGCCTTTGGAAGATCATGGCAAAGTATGGATGCCCTGAAAAGTTCGGGACAACGTCATGATGGTATGATGACCAAAGGAATGGATGATGGACAGTTCTCTGACCCATTCCTAGTTATCAATGGTGTGCATTAAGGCTGTGTGCTCGTCCCAAACACTGTGATGTTAATATGATGTTCTCTGCAATGCTGTCTGATGCTACCCTGATAAGTGAGACGGAAACAACCTTAGATACAGAAATGTTAGTACTCTTTATTAACCAAAGGAGACTCCCAGGGAAAACCAAGGTAGGAGAGCATCATAAGGGACTTCCTCTTTGCTAATGACCTTGCACACAACACAAATTCAGAAGCTGATATGCAGGAAATCTGGACAAACTTGGACAAATTTGTCAGTGTTTGTGGTCACATAATTAGATTCTGATTCATTTTGTCTGTACTCAAAGATGCAATGAAATTCCTTGTCCTCAGGATAAATGCAGGAATAAATGACAAATACAAAACAGCAGATCCTGTTGACTGTTATGAGGTTTGTAATGCACCGTCAACAAAGTGATGATGTCCTTTTTGTTCCTAATCCCTACCCATTTGGCCTAACTTGAGGAACCTCGATTCACCCCCATTCTAGGTAATGCCCTCCTTGACTAAAAGTGCAATTTTCCCCCAGTGAGTTGTGAATCTGTGGAATCTCTGCCACAGAAGGCAGTGGAGGCCAATTCACTGGATGTTTTCAAGAGAGAGTTAGATTTAACACTTAAGGCTAACAGAATCAAGGGATATGGGGAGAAAGCAGGAACTGGGTACTGATTTTGGACGATCAGTCATGATCATATTGAATGGCGATGCTGGCTCGAAGGGCCGAATGGCCTACTCCTACAACTATTTTCTATGGTTAACATGGGTAATGGCACTGAAGTTAGGGTTTACTTGTGCATGTGTGCTAAACTGCCAGGTCAGAGTGAGTGGGAGAGATATTTCTTCATACACACACACACATAGATAGACACACACACAGACAGAATGGGACATTTGGAGGAAATGGTAAACTCGCATAACTATTACGCAATTGTGTGATCAGTCTTCAAGCAGGATTAGTACAGACACTTGGCTGTCTCAGACCAGCTCTAGAATGCTACGTGGCAGAAAAGTATCTCCAAAGAATAAAGAGAAAAATAATTCATAAAATTGGGTAAACTAAACTTAAATGAATAAAGTGTCCAGGATGATTGTGAAAGTGAATATAGAGTTTGAAAACTCTGCTACAATGGGAGTTGACGTTTAGACATTATGGATAGAATGCATGCTCTAATTGATTAAGTGCATCTGAAACAGTGTACTGTTTGAATTTTATTCCAAAAATGCACACAATTGGCCAAAAGCCACTTCCACAATAAGATTTTAGATCATTTCAGTGTTCCAATGCAATCCACCTCTCTTAAGGAAATTATTTTGGATCTGGGCATTTTGTTATCTTTAAGCAGAATGGCCCTTGCTGCTATTTTTTCTTTAAGCAACATTTCATTATTGACTAGTCTTTTATGTTGGGTTCATTCTCAGATAAGATATTAGATTATACAGAGTTCAGTCCCAGCTGGCTTCTACCACAATAAATCTGGATACAATCTATAAATTTAAAAGAACGTGGCCCAGAAATAGTACTTTGTTATGCTTGCTTTATATTATTAAAATGGAGGTAACAAAGATCAATATTACATACCTGTACTGATTCTAACGATTATTTTTAAGGCTTCACCAGTAGCTGTTTTGTTTTACCTGTGCTAATGAATGGGTATTTTACATTCTCCCAGGGAAGCTCGTCATAGAGTCATAGAGCGTGGAAACAGGCCCTTCATCCCAACTTGCCCACGCCGACCAACATGCCCTGTCTAAACTAGTCCATCCTGCCTGCTTTTGGCAAATATCCCTCTAAGCCCACCCTATCCATGTACCTGTCTAAATATTTCTTAAATGTTGCAATAGTACCTCCTAAATGTTGTAATAGCACCTGTGTCTCTAAAGTGGGGAGTCAGGCCTAAACAAATACCAAACCAAACTGCTGGAGGAACTCAGCGGGCCAGGCAGCATCTGTGGAGGGGAATGGACAATGTTTCGGGTCGGACTTCTTCTTCAGACCAAGTTTGCGACTGAAATTTGTAGAATTTCCCTCCACAGATGCTACCTGGCCCATTGAGTTCTTTCAGCAGTTTGTTTTTTAAGATATCAGCAGCCACATTCTCTTGAGTCTCCACTGCTTTGAATATTGCGCATTTGCTGTGGTATAAACCCGTGGCCACCACTGAAAACTAAAAATTAATACATCCTTAAGTGGTAAGGTGCAAAGATGCTTTCTCTTGTATCTACGACAGTCTCCACCACTCCTCAAGCAACTGCTTTGGATTACTGCCGGTGAGAATGGTGCATGAAATCCATCATTTTAAAAAGGCCAAGCTGCTAGTGCAAGTGTGACGAATATCAGCAGCTTGTCCAGATAATGTAAATGGTGCCAGTTTGGAGCTGGCCTTAGGCTTCCTGGGTCAGATGTCTGCAGTCTGTGTGCTGCTGTTTTATACACCCAGCAATGTGCCATAACTAATTCCTTGGCCAAAGAGCAAAGATCCCAGAAAATTCTCTGAAAGAATGAATGAAAATCAAACTAATGCCCTTTGGCAGAAACCATGTTGCAAACAATATTTATAGTCTAAAACTTGAATTAGGAATGGAAGCTTGCTGTTCGGGGACAGAAGATCCAACGCTGCTATACAACTTCAAGGCCTGCAGCATGATAAGGGGGCAGGCATCCAAAATTTTCCAATGGATCAAATTTTATGCCAAGGATGTTTGAACAATGTCTGGAAGCATTCATCCAGAATTGTTTAATCTTTTGTTCTGATATTCTGTATAGTTTCAACTTTATGAGTGAACCATTAATTTGTGTTCCTAAATAGATAACAATTGATACCAACAAATCTTGATACTTTCACTGAGGATTTAACAACTAATGAAAAAAATGTGCTAGAACAAAAATTCCAAATGTGATGTCCCTTCAAATTCAGAGGACAACCTAACCTATCAAAACCATAACAAGGCCGAGGTGGTTGGGATTTACATGTCCAAGTTTTAGTGCTTGGTAGGTCATTTCGGAATTAGGCCACAATATAGTACACTTTGACAAGCAGTAGAGAACCTGATGAAAGAAGGCAGAGAAGACAGATCTACTTGGTAAACTCTCAGGTACAATACCTCTCCAGTATATATGCCAGCTTCATTCTACAATGTATTTAAAAATAGACAAAGGAAGCATTCATCGACTTTATTAAGTCAATTAAGGTCTGAGGAGTCTGTACCTTACATTATAGATACAATGCCACCTAACACATTTTTACCACGAATGCCATTAAATCAGCAGGGTTTTCCATAACAACCTTCATCTTTGCCATGTAGTCATAGTCAGAGTCATAGTCATAGAGTCTTAGTGTAGTCGAATGTGCCTCAACTACCTCCTCTGGCATCTTGTTCTATACACCTACCCCTCAGATTCCTATTAAATCTTTCCCCCTACCTATGTCCTTTGGTTCTTGTTCCCCCAATTCTGGGCAAGAGTTCTACCTATTACTCTCATGATTTTGTACACCATTATAACATCACACCTGGCTATATCCTCGTAAATCTTCTCCGTACCTTTCACAGCTGTAAACATGTCATGTCATTTTATGCTCATGTCACTGGACCTGCTGTGGTCTGTAAGCAAACATGAGAAAGGCTGAAATCCTCAAAAGGGAACCATAGAGGGTGCTTCTTTAAAGCTCCCATTAATTCTCCACTGTATCATAGTTGCATCATAACTTGATTACTAATCGTCGCTGACAATATATACCAAAGTCTTTCACAATGCCATAGGTTCTTGTGAAAGCTGTATGTGATGATAACTCGTGTTTAAGAAGGAACTGCAGATGCTGGAAAATAGAAGGTAGATAAAAGTGCTATAGAAACTCAGCGGGTGCAACAGCGATTTGAGACTCAAAACCCAGACTGAAGAAGGGTTTCGGCCCGAAACATTGCCTATTTCCTTCATCCATAGATGCTGCTGCACCCGCTGAGTTTCTCCAGCACTTTTGTCTACCTGTGATGATAACTCAATGGAAACCACTGAAAAGAGTCTTCATGTTTGTCATCATGTGTGAGATATCAAACCAAGTCCCAGTACACCAACCACCAAGTCACAGTGGATCATGTTGTTCACTATTTCTTTCAATACCATGCATTCAGATACATCCATACAAGAGTTTCATGGACTATTGTTGAAGAATACCTTTATGCAGCGTGCATAAATAATCAATGAAGTGCTTGTATGCACAAATGCTAAATTATAAAGATAGAAGGGTCCCTTCAATCATTAAAAAAATCATGTTTATTGGGGCTAGTGAGCAGAGTTGTTCCGTACGAGTATATATGTACAGATTCCACACAAGAGCAGTCTGTGTGTTTGTTATACCTACTCATATCCCACATGCCTTGCTTATATACAACCAATTTTATTCCAGCAAACCAACATAATCTGTGTATTTGGTACTTAGTGGTACTTGGTTCCTCAGTGAATCAGTTAGTGGTTCTGTGTAACCACGCATATCCAATACCAGTAAATGCGTACACTGTTTTGCAGCAACTATTTAGGTTGTTTTTGAATGCTTATTTTATGCTAAGCTGTTTTTCAACAAAGACCCAATAGTTTTCACCAATGGAACTAATCTTTGCAGAATAAAGATAAGTAATTACCAGGTCTCTGCTGAGAGATGTAACAGAATTGATCGTTATAATGGCTGGTCTATTACTTTCATAACCAAGATGAACAATTCAAGAAATCTGCAAGTAATATTGATCATGACGTTTGACCCTACCATAATAGTGTTTAATTGTTTTTAGTTTTTAATATTCAGCTATCACCCAGTTCCCTTCCACACCAATGCAATCAACATGTGGCAAAATTACCTAGAAAAATTAGAAAGTAGAAAATGGCAACATAAGCACATAAACACTTGCCACTTATAGTTTAAATATTTAAGTGCGTAGGAAGGAACAGCAGATGCTGGTTTAAACCAAAGATAGGCACAAAAAGCTGGAGTAACTCAGCGGGACAGGCAGCATCTCTGGAGAGAAGGAATGGGTGACATTTTGGGTCGAGACCCTCCTTCAGACTAGTCAGGGATAAGGGAAACGAGAGATGTAGACGATGATGGAGAACGATAAAGAAAAATTTAGGAAAGATATGCAAAAAAGCAACGATGATAAAGGAAACAGGCCATTGTCAGCTATTTGTTGGGTGAAAACGAGAAGCTGATACGACTTGGGTGGGGGAGGGATAGAGAGGGAATGCTGGGGTTACTAAATTGCATTACTATCTGCAGTTCTGTTTGGTTTACATTGGAAAATATATTCTTCATTCTGTACAGTCCAGCTATGCTGATTAGCGTGATCTACTCTAAACCAGATGATCGGTGGCAGGCTGATAGCTGTAACAACATGAGAGCAATCACCAACAATTCGCTCAGGTATGAAGACTACACCTCCGTCCTGCACAACAATCCCGGGTTTATTTAGACTATAACTATCAAAGCTTAAGATTGCTCAAAAGAGAGAGCTCTTTTGTTAACCTGGACCTCAGATACCAAGCGAAAACAAGGAATGTGTTTATAAAACATCTGCCCTGGTTACAGTTGCTTGCTCACATGAAGAAATCCACCAGCTGCAATGGCAGTACTATCCAGCTGCAAGACATTATGTTACTGATTATCCAAATGGTAACTCAGCTCACCAAGAAAAAATGCTTTGGGCTTTCCTGACTAGAGGCAAGCTCGTAACCTAACAGCACAGGATCCAATATTTTCTCCTATCACATACCATGGAAATCTTTTCTACGTTGGATCCTCCCTATTCTGAAAGATAGTTTGTTGTTGCGGATATATTACCCATCGCTCCATTTCACAGGAGCCACAACCAAGTAGAAAAGCATGGATGGGGACCGAGAAGATGCTTTGGCATTAGAATGAGTGATTTGTATCTTTCCATATAACCTTTACCCTTGAGCAACCTACATTATAATTAAATATATAATAGGTACCATATTAGATACTGAAGAGTAATAGATTTGTAGAAAGATAACACAATAAAAGAAATCAATGTGAATTTCTTTAGTTATTCATATTCTGACCCAATAATGCTCCACAGTGTTCCAGGAAGCATGTGAAATTTTTGATATTTTTTTAAAGTGCATCCACTAAGTTGTACTTTACTTGTCAATAAATCCAAAGAATTAGATGAAATTCTCAAAAGACGAAGTTGGAGAAATTCTACTTTGTACATTTGCTCAAAGGAGTGCCATTTGCCCTGCTTAAAGATTCCTTAGATCAATTCTGCTCCCCTGACACTCTCCCCTTCCTCTCATTCATTCATTATTTGTCTAAATACATTCCTCTATTTAATTATGTATATTTATATTAGTCTTTCTTAAAAGTAAGCGAAAAACTGCACCAACTATCTTGATTTGTTAACAGATTAAGTGCACAGTAAAACCAGCCCATTTAGCTATGGCAAGATTATTATAGGAGAAGCAACATGCATCTATAAAATGTGAATCTATCACAATGATGCTGACATACAAAAAGTTTAATTCGTGTCCATAAGTGATAGGCCTTTCGGCCCATCGAGTCCACTTTGCTATTCTGATCTATCTCTCCCTTTCACCCCATTCTCCTGCCTTTTCCCCATAAACTTTGGCATTGTTACAAATCACAAATCTATCAGTCTCTGCCTTAAAAATACCCAATGACTTGGCCTCCACAGCTGTCTGTGTCAATGAATTCCACAGATTAACCACTCTCTGACTAAAGAAATTATTCTTTTATTCTGAGGCTGTGTCCTCTGCTCCTACAATCTCCAACATGGAAATACCCTTTCTACATCCACTTTATCCAGACCTTTCACTATTCGGTAAGGTTCAATGAGGTACCCCCTCATCCTTCTAAACTCCAGTGAGTACACAGGCCTAGTGCCGTCAAATGCTCATCATATGTTAACCAAATCATCCCCAGAGTCATTTTCATAAACCTCCTCTGGACCCTCTCCAACGCCAGCACACGCTTCCTCAGATATGGGGCACAAGACTGCTCACAATACTCCATATGTGGTCTGACCAGTGCCTTATAAAGCCTCAGCATTCTATCCCTGTTTTATATTCTGGTCCCCTCGAAATCAAACGTAACATTGCATTTGCCTTGTTTACTACCGTTTCAACTTGTAAATTAACCCGGGTATCCTGCAACAGCACTCTGCATCTCCGATGTGGGCATTCATATGTGGTAAGTGCAAATTATGTCATATTAATCTGGCTGAATCTCAGATTGAACTGGTAATGTCGTTATCAAACACTAGACCAAGTGGGACCTGTTGGGTCCCAGTCACATGGGAGGCCTGGTCCCCGAATGCAATATTCCACCACTTACCTGTTCCCCCAACGCAACGGCGGGAGCGTTCTGTAGCTGGGCGGCGGTGACGGCTTCATGCAGGGAGGGGAGGTGGACAACTTCAGGCAGGGGCTGTCGGGGGGGGGGGGGTGGAATGTGTGGGGGAGTGGGGGATGGTGGGGGCAGGGGGGGTTGTGGAGGTAGGGGGGGTTGTTAAGGTAGGGGGGTTGGGGAGGGGATGTGTGTGGTAGGGGGAGGGGCATGTGTTGTAGGGGGAGGGGCATATGTGGTAGGGCAGAGTGTGGGGGAGGGGTGTGTGTGGTAGGGGGGAGTGTGGTAGAGTGTGGGGGAGGGGGTTGGGGGTGAGGGGAGGGTGTGGGATGGAGGGGTGTTGAGGAGGGGGTGGTTAGGTGAGGGGGGTGTAGGGGAGGGGGTGTAGTGGAGGGAGGAGCGGGGGTGTAGGCAAGAGGGGGTGTAGAGGAGGAGGGGGATGTAGGGGAGAGGGAGTCTAGGGGGGGTGTGGGTGGTGGGTTGTGTAGGGAAGGGAGGGTGTGGTGGGGGTAGGGGAGGGGATGTATGTGGGAAAGGATGGTGTAGGCCCCCGCTCGCAGAACACAGAGCAAATACCCCGTTCGCAGAACACAGACCACACTCGCAGAACACAGACCACACTCGCAGAACACAGACCACACTCGCAGAACACAGACCACACTCGCAGAACACAGACCACACTCGCAGAACACAGACCACACTCGCAGAACACAGACCACACTCGCAGAACAAAGCCCCCGCTCGCAGAACACAGCCCCCGCTCGCACATTGCTTACTGCGCTCCTTCAGCTTTATTCTCGCGACCGGTGATTGATAGCAGGTGCCGGAAGGGGTGTCGCCGTCCTGGCGAATAACTGACCAAAAACCTTTCTAATATTTCAACGATCGGAACAAAACCTATTTGACTTACAGCAGAGGAGAATGGCGAGTAACGTGGCAAAAAATCGTAGCGCTATGGGGGATTGTTTTTACGCAAATTTCATTACAACGCAGACCGGAAGTGGTCAAGATGAGACTTTTAGTAATAGTATGGGCGTTACTTAAAATTTGTAATCATGTCCCTTTCATAAATTTGGTGTCTATGGTCAAGTGTTATCACCTTCACCAACAAATGAGGAAGAAAGCAAGTTAAAAATAATTTGTAGAATTTGTATTTAACGTGGCTTATTCCTCCAATTAGATGTTGCTCTACTGGGGTATAATTGAACAATAATTATTTTGTATATATTTGAATATTACATATTTAGATTTAGAAAGCATGACGTTTTGGGAGGGTTACATCTCATAGAGTCACAGAGAGTCATAGAGTGATAGTGTGGAAACAGGCCCTTTGGCCCAACTTGCCCACACTGGCCAACATATCCCAGCTACACTAGTCCCACCTACCAGCATTTAGTCCATATCCCTCCAAACCTGTCCTATCCATGTACCTGTCTAACTGTTTCTTAAATGTTAGTGTAGCTCCTGCCTCAACTACCTCCTCTGGCACCTTGTTCCATACATCCACCACCCTTTGTGTGAAACAGTTACCCCTCACATTTCTATTAAATCTTTTCCGCTTCACCTTAAACCAATGTCCCTTGGTCATTGATCTGTGTCACTGATTCTCCTCACTCACAAGTACTATGCGTGATCATGCTGTTGGACTTGCAGTTTTTTGTCACCACGTGAATGGAACGAGCAAAGACATTAACAACCCATAGAGCTGCAAGAAGAGGAACAGGGGGACAGCATGTTACAGCATGTAGGTTAAGAATCTATCAGACTTTACAGAGGTACAGGGTGTAAATCAGTTGCATAACTAGAGCAAGACAGTTGTGTAACCATGAAATGAAAACTGGAAACAAGCACCAGAACATGCGAAGCAAGGCACGGAAATTGAAAGCTATCATAGCTTTTGAATATACATAACAGACTCCTTCAAATTAGCACTGGTCAGTTTACTGAAGACTTATAAATAGGTAAGCCATTGATGGCTTAAAGATTACTGAGAAGAAATTAGCAAAAGTTAAAAAGAATGATGAGGATCAGGAGAAGCAGATAGAACATAGAATAGTACAGAACAGGAACAGGACCTTCGGCCTACAGTGTTTTATGTCAAACGTAATCCCCAGTTAAACTGATCGCATATCCCACTATTCCCTGCACTTCCTTGTGCCTATCTAAAAGCCTCTTAGATGCCACTATCGTATCTATCCCACCACTCTGTGTAAAAAACCTGCCCCACACATCTCCGTTAAACTTTCCCACTCTCATCTTATATAGCTATGGCCCCTAAGGTTGGACATTTCCACCCTGGGAAAAAGATTCTGATTGTCTACCCTATCGACGCCTCCCGTAAATTTATATATTTCTGTCAAGCCTCCCCTCAACCTCCGATGTTCCAGAGAAAACAATCCAAGTATATCCAACCTCTCCCTGTTGCTGAAATCCTCTAATCCAGGCTACGATGGCCATCACTAAGCAGCACTGAGCTCTACTAGTGTGGTGATGCAATAAACCATTGAGGTGAATTTCTTCTGATCAAACTTAATTTTGACCCCAGTAACAATTGACCCAGTGCTCAGGCCTAGCACATTAATGTCTCCACACTGTAGAGAAGTACATTTGTTTGCATGAATGATTATGAATGTTGACAAGAATACCATAAAATCTTTTCCTTCATTGAGAATTGACTTCACCATTGATTTTGTTAAATTGCACATAACTTATGTCTATCGATATTACTTTTGTGAAGGCTCTAATGGCTGTCTTGTGTGGATTACATTACTCATTTAAATGCTTTCCCCATGTGGTTCCTCAATGGCTACACATTGGGATTTGGAAGGCTGCTAAACATCCATGGGGGGATTTTGATATAGGCATGGTGCCTAGTGAAGAAAGAGCATGCACACCGCCGCCGTTTTGCCTGGGCATAGTAGCATGGTCAAACTAGTTGTCTGACAGCAATGGAGTCATTGATTCAGAGGCTGCTGGCATGTTGTCGTTGTGAGATTAGGCAGTCAATGCTTCTTCAAAGTATGATGCAGTTCTGCAAGACTTTGATTAGGTCGCATTTGGAGTACTGAGTGCAGTTCTAGTTGCACCATTATAGGAAGGATATGGAGGCTTTGGAGAAGATGCAGAGGAGGTTTACCAGAATGCTGCCTGGATTACAGGGTGTCAGCTACAAGGAGAGATTGGATCAACTTGGATTTTCCCTGGAATCTCAAAGGTAGTGGGGAGGTAAAAGTATATAAAATTATGAGAGGCATATAGAGGTAGAGTTACTACATTTTTCCTCGGGTGGAAATATCCAACAGTAGACTATGAAGTAAGAGGGGGAAAGTTTCATGAGTATTCGTGGAGCAGGTTTTTTTACACAGAGTGGTGGGGGCCTGCAACACATTGCCAGGGGTGGTGATGGAGGCAGATACGATAGTGGTGTTTAAGAGGCATTTAGATAGGCACATGGAAGTGATACGGATCATGTACAGGCCGATGAGATCTGTTTAACTTGGTATCATGTTCGGCACAGACATTGACCCACGCAATTGGTCTTTGGCCCATCCGTTGTAGTCCCATTGCACTCCTTTTCTCTTTTACTCCACTTTAATCCTTTGGCCTTAGACTTTATTAGTGCTAGTCTTGCATGTTCAACTATCCCACCGCATCTTTGGCGCTCCTGCCAGGCCCCTCTTTATTATGTCCCTGCAGCAATAACATTTTCTCTAAATTCAAATTTACAACTGCATCTTGCCTATCAGTAAAACACAAGTGTAAAAATTACAGTGAAATGTCCTTTCCCATTACTGCATGGCTGTTCCCATTATGTTTATACTTTCTGGAGAAAATAAGTTTATATTTTCACATTCAAAATGGAAACTGGAAATGTAATTCATTCCCAGGTTTCAGCATTTATACTGTAAGGAGGGTTATAATGCGATGCAGATGAATAGAAAGGAATTACATAATGAATCAAGCTGATTTCTGAGAATTTCAGAAGTCCTATACGTAGCATGCACATTCTTGTTAGTATCACAAAGTTTAGACTCATTATGAGCATTGTCATGGATAGTCTCCGATGGCACGTGCATTTCATGTAGATCTCCTAACAACAATGGAAGGCCTCCTGTGATAAAAAAAAAACTTTATGGGATGGATTTTAGGTCTATCAGAGACCACCAATGGCTTCCAGGTGGTGAAATGCTCCTCTAGGCCCTACATTATATTTCTTGTCACCCCTGTCTTCAACAGGAATCATCTTCTGTACAGCTCCGCAAGGTAGCCAGATGATTTAACTCAGAATGAGTGTATGAACTGCAGCTGAAATTCTTATCTGGCACCTGCAATTTCTTCAAATTGGGGTTGGAACAGAAGGCATTGGCCACGTGTGGTACTGATGATATCATGCTTGTTTCTTCCAATAAATCACAGCTATTTACATAATTGGACAACCTCAAAGTCACACTGTCCGTGTGCATGAGTAGCTCGAGAGAGTTGGGAAATAGTTTGATGGAAAACGGAGGAACACACTTGGGGACTGAGGCTAAATGGAGTGGGGATAGCGTTAAATGGCCATCTTTTGTGTTGTGAAATTTTATGGTTGATTGAGGAATTATCAATCAGTAGCTAATTATTTTGCCAGCCCGTACAGTGTATGTACAGTGTGTTTCTACCTTTAGTTATTGTTGAGCTAATATAAATATTCTGACTCTTGCCAGAGAAATTAAATTGATAAGATTCTCATAACATTTCAACGTACTTTTAAATTAATTCACATGATATTAAAGTCACTTGAAATCCTGACAATTAGGATTCCTCTAATTACTCCTGAATTTAGAATTGACGGTACTGCTCAGTCTGGAGTGGCATGTAGACCAGCATTGGTAAGATGACAAATTTCTTTCTCTGAAGGGCCTTACAGAACTGAATTGGGTTCAACAACAATCTAGTTTCCTAACACCATTACTATTTACTAGATATTTTATTCCATACTTAATTACTTCAATAACTTAATTAATTGAACATAAATTCCCTATTACTATCATAAAGTTTAACAGCATATAAAATTATTAGAGGCATTGATAGGGTAGACAGTCAGAACCTTTTTTTAGGATGGGAAAAATCAAATACTAGAGGACATAGTTTTAAGATGAGAGGGGCAAAGTTTAAAGGAGATGTGCGTGTCAAGCCCCAGCAACCACAGTCACAGTTGTTTTTAAATACAGAGGATGGTAAGTGCTTGAAATACATTGCAAAGTTCTTGAAGAAGATACACTAGTGGCATGTGAGAATTTTGGATAGGCATATAGATGTGTAGGGAATGGAGGAATATAGATTATATGCAGGCAGATAAGATTTAGCTTTGGCATCATGTTTGGCACAGACATTGTTGGTCGAAGGGCCTGTTCCTGTGATGTACTGTTCCATGAGATCCAAATTCAGGCCTGCAGATTGAACATTCAGGACTAGTCCACAATGCTATCTTTGGATTGTCATGAGTAGAATGCACTGTGACTTTTAATCGGTCAGATTACCTCAGCAACATGTTTCTGCAAATTAAAATGTACCAGCATGAATGGCAGCAGATTATAAAAACAATTCTGAATATTTGTTGTCTGGTCTCAGGCATAATTTATAAATAGCTTCCTTGCAGCAGACAAGATTGCATTGAACCAAAATACGAAAAAAGACTTACGGTCAGATTGCCTAAAACCTTGACTTTTGATGTATTGCTTACAGTGACTGAATGATATAGTGCCAAATAGGATAATGTTTAATGAAAGTCAAGGTAACTTGTCCTCCTGTTGTATGGAGTTACTAATAGAAAGATTGTCAGCATATCAAGCCTCGCAAAAGGTGTCCTCTGGTAAAATGCTGTTCATATGTAGCCCCAGATGCCAGTTTATGCTTGGCAGACAAACAGATGTGACTGTGGTTGCTGGGGCTTGGCATGACCACTCATTGTCAATATGGAATATATACACATGGACAGGGCATCAGCTGCACAATAGCAAAACAGGCCTTGAAGTGTCAAAACAGCAGCAAAGTTGTAAGAGGAGTAAGGATCCATGACAACCAGTGCAGTGTCGCAATGAAAAAAGCCAGCGAGGATTATATTTTGACATATCACAAAATAAAGTGTCCAGCAAACTTAAAGTTCACATCATCAAACCGATGAAGCAGTAGTCTGAAAACAAAATTCATAATATGTTGAAAATAATGTTGTTCATTTAGGGAGCTTTTGGATCATAATACTGCCAAATGAAATATATCCACAGCATCATGTGAATTCATATGTCACTGTAAACACCTGGTTAACTGAAACATTGTACATTTGACACATTTATCATTTCTCATTAATGAGCATGTGTCAGAGTCACTAGCTATCCTTAAAGATGGATTAGTTCAAAATTAAACTCAGTTTATCAACTTTAGTGAACAATATATTTTATACAATTCACCCAAGCCTCCTTCACTGAATTTACAACTGGCTTCATTCATAACAGGCATTCCATAAGTTTCTTGAAATAATGAGATAGAATTCTTCAAGAAAATAGTAATCAAAAATCTCACACGTTGAGTTTTTAAAGCTTTTATCTGAAGTTTGGGATTGAATCTTAAAGTCTTGGGGTCCAAACTGGATAGCCCTTGTAAAATGACAAAGGTTTAGTGTGGGTGATTATCTGATACCGATTGCTTTTACTGCAGTTAAACACCAATGGTCCAGCCTACAGAAGGCTGCTGTTGAGAAGTACAATAAAATGTGTTGTGCATGTGTTTTGCCGCAGTGGAACCTTATTCTGCATGTTAAAGTCCAGCACCAGCCTTGTATCGGGCTTTGCATGGAATTTACACGTTGTCCTTTCCAGGATGGAAGTGCTTAACACTATTCATATTCTTGTGCGTTACTTAACTACCGCTTCAACTTCTATTACACCACAACAGAAATCATCCATTGTCCGTATGCCAGAGTGGAACTTTATTCTGCTCAGGTCACTGCCATACAAGTTAACATGTCTATGTAGTCTTACAGGGTGTCATGGAATTTTAGGAATCTACTTACCTACAGATTGTTAGAGGGGCAGAACTGTAATGGGTCTATCAAGCCCAATCGTTATCAGGAATAACATAATTTACTTATTAGTGCTACAGTGTGGAAAGCTGCTCTCCCCTGCATGTTTCCTTTCGGTGCTCTAGCTGTTTTGCCAATTTTTAAAGCTTGATTTGTCTTATTTATTTTGCACAGGCTTTCATTTTTGCAACGTGTCTAAGAGGTTCTGGATTGGCTATCAAATGGATGATGAGTGTTTTGCTTATTGGCATTGCAGCAGGATCATCTGATCACAGGCAGCCTGGGGCTGACAAGATTGCTGACTCCTGACCTCCACCTACTTCTCTGCAATGGCACATTTACAGCTTAAGTCAAGCTGACTGCTCATGATTGCAAGACTATGTTTTGTACACATTGAATAATCATACCCATTCTGTCGAGTACTTTATGTAGGAAGGAACTGCAGATGCTGGTTTAAACCGAAGATAGACACAAAAAGATGGAGTAACTCCGCAGGACAGGCAGCATCTTTGGAGAGAAGGAATAGGTGACGTTTCAGTTCGAGACACTTCTTTACGACTGGGGGTCCAGTTTTTTGTGTCTATCTGCTAAGTACTTTAGTGCTTCCTTCGGAGCAGCCCTTGCAGGAACAGCCAAATAGTCTGTTCTATGACATTTTGAACAATGATATTGAATCCTTTATCTGCATAATGCCTAAGTGTGTGGATTGTGAGCAGGAGGCAAATCATATTGTCAGCAGATTTTAATCACCCAATGGTCACCTTTCAGTTTGTTGGATTGGCTCAAATAGAGGTGGCACAGTATACCACTACTGAATTATGGCATCATCCCAACTACCAAGATACTGTCTACCGGCCCATGAGATCCACAAAGTATGGTCAAACACCAATTGAGGTATAACCAATTCATGACTTCATTATCATAGAAAAGTTTGCAATTCAGAAGCAGAGCACTCATTCTAACTGCACCCAACTTGAAATATTGAAAATCAGTGCCCTTCCTTACATAAAAGGATGCTGAAAATATTTTCAGCTCGACCCCCAAAAGAATTCTAATACATAAAATCTCATGATCACAATTACTTTGACAGCCATTGGCCATGTGATTTTTATCCTGTTCTGAAGATCTATCTCAGCCTTCAATGTGCTTAGATTGATCACCCACAATCTAGAATTTGCATTCTCTTTGAGTTAATGTTTAATTATGACTTTAATGTGAACTGTAAACCGGAAATTTACTTTAGCTGATTTTCAGACATTGTTAAGGATATGCAGAGCCTAGACCGAAACTGCACAAAACCTTACTGCTGTACTCAAAGCTGATTAGTGCAATCACCAAAACCTCTTTATCACCAAAACATGTGTCAAAAATAAGTACATAAAATGATATTTTACATCTAAAGGAGTTAAACATCACTTTATAAACATTACATGTATTTTAACCTATTATTGTAACATTTAACATTATTGTAATATATAAATCATTTGAAACGAAGCATACATTAAGTCTCTAAGGTGCTGTGGGACAAGAGCATGTAAAACCATTTTTCTTTTCTTTTTTAATGATTGTACAAACGTATTATTTTACGCTTGTACAATCATTAACACGATAAAAATAAATGGATTAGCACTTCTTCTGAGATCGTTGTCAGAACAATTCCAGATAAATGAGGTAAGCTATGATATGTTATTCCATAAAATAAATACAAAGCATATTTGTTCTATTCCCCCATAATGTCCCTTACATTTTATGGTCTGTTTTGCATGACATAGATTTCCTGGAGATTTGCAATTGAACTGCACTTGTTTTAAGATCTGTGCATGTACAGAACACTGATGAAACTCTTTTAGCATGCATTCCCAATTGGATATGTGCTCTGTTCTCAAATCCTTTGTCTAACTGTTTCTGTCATCTGAGAATGAGCTGGAACAAGCAATTTCGAAACAGAGCCTCTTTCATATTTTTGAGTAAACAAGAACTTTTGATATGTTCTCGGTTCATTAAGGTTCTCGTTGTAAAACTGAATCTTAACTGTTCAATTGGCAGCTGCCAAAGTTTTTCTGACACAAAAGTCCGGTGTCTAAATTATTACTGACACAAATGATAGGAAACTGTTTTACGTGGTACAATCTTGTAAAATGTGCAATATGTGCAAAGTTCAAACTGCAGTTAATCCAGATTATGCAGAAATTACATTGAACATTTCAGTCATAATTTAGTTCATTTTGCACAACAGGCGGGTTCCTGATTACTCTGCATTCATCTGCTCCAACATATGGGAGGTTCAGCCACAGAAGTGGCCTGAGAATGTGAATTTGATAAAATATCTGGAGTAAACAAATCAATACCAAATGGCCAAATAACTGGCTCAAAAATTGACATAATTCCATTGTTAGTAGAAAATGAATAAATTGTGCAGAGACAAGCAATGACTTAGAATTTTCCATCCTTAATCTTGAACTTCAATATACATATACTAGGTAGGTATTTAGACTGCAGTTTCTTGCTGTTTATGCTATCTGATTTTGTTTGAGTTCTTCCAATTGAGAAATTTGAATAAAGGACCAAATAATCAAATTAATTATCATATAATTCATTTTCTCACAGAAGGGAAAACTATAGCCTTGAAATTATTCCTCCCGTGACAGATGAGAGTGAATCAGTAGGGACAGCTGTGGTTGAAAATGTAAAATTTCTACATTTCCTCAAGACAAATAAGGCACCCATGGCTCACCATCCATGCCGGCTCACAGAACAATCACATTTTCTACTAGGTTTTCCTATGTTCTATTCTTCCTACATTCCCTACAACTCCCCCCAGATTCCACAACTCACCTGCACACCAATGGTAATTCACAGAGGCCAATTAACCTACCAACCAGTGTATCTTTGGGATTTTCCCTGGCAGAGTAGAAATAAATGAAATAAAACAAAGGAAGTTATGATGCAGTGAACATTACCAGGACAAAAAATAAATAAATCTGAGTTTTATAAACGAAGGAGAAGCAACAGAATATTAGAAATGCAAATAAAATGTGTCAAGATTGAAAGGTAAAATTGGAAATGGTATAGGATTAGTAAGCAATATAAACGTGGAAACAGAAAATGCAGTTAAGGATCAATTAGTTGAGAATCTTTGACAAAAAAAAATATTTCCATGGTGGATGGAGGAAGAGAGGAATATTGCAGCAAAAGTGGCAGAACAACCACTACCATCAGTGGGAGAGTGGTGATACTGCAGCCAGAGTGGCAGAGCACGCTACACCTCTGCCAATAGGCTCCTCTCAGAGTCAGAACAAGTGTCATATATCCAGATGCAATGAAGGCTAATCCTGCAGGTCATATGGCACTTAGGAGCAGAGTGGTGCTGGGCAGTCACATTAACTCAATTTCTGCCCCAGTTCTAACAGAGATTTGTGAAACAAAAGTGAAGTACAAGAGTCACTAGAGGAATTTGACATGATAGGCATACGACGAGGTAGTCATGCTGAATATTAAATGGTGGGAAAGGGTCTGCACTGATTTTACCTGTCATAAAAAGCCATTGAAATCAGAAGATGCAGTAGTGATTCCAAGCTCACACTTTCAAACATTATTTACAAATTATCTAAATGAAATGCAACATTGACAGCATAACACACCTATTCACAATGGGATAAAAGGTATATTGTAAATTAAATGAACGTAAGAAATCAGAGTGGACCTTTTGGCCTTTTGTGCCTGCTTCATCGTTCAACAAGATTAAAGTAGATTTTTTTTATCTGAGCCATTTTTTTCCCCTCTAAGCCAATGGACCTTAATTTTCTTCATTTCCAAAAATCTATTGTTCTGTTCTTGAGAATGGACTCCAGAGTTTTCTTGGAGGCAGAATTCCATAGACTCACTATTGTCTGGATGTAGGAATTTCTTCTCTTCTCATTCCAGAATAGCCGATTGATTATGTGTATAAAGGAACTGCAGATGCTGAAGATAGACACAAAGTGCTGGAGTAACTCAGCGGGACAGGCAGCACGTCTAGAGAAAAAGGATGAGTGACATTTCGGGTCCGGACCTGATCCGACATAAAACGTCACCCATTCTTTTTCGTCTGAGATGCTGCCTGGCCCGCTTAGTGCCTCCAGCACTTTGTGTTTATCTTCTGGCCGATTCATAATGTTGTGACCTATGTCTCTGGACATCGCAGCTAGTGAAAATATTTCTGCATCTATCCTGCTCAGCTCCACAAGAATTTTATACACTTTTCATATATTTAAAACTTAGACAGTCTATGCTCAGTCTACTAAATCTCTCCTCATAGGAAAAGCCAGCATCTCAGGAATCAACAAGAGCAACATGCTAATCAAGGCCAGACAGATTCAATTTGTAAAATGAAAGCTGTGTCTGACAAATTTAATAGAGCCCTCTGAAGATTAAGAGTGTAGTGATAAAGTAAATGCAATGAAAGCTAGGTTTATAGATTTTCAAAATGCATTATGATTAGGTGCCACATAGGATGGAATATTGATTGCCTCCCATTTTAACCAACTTTTTCGTGGAAGAACATCAAGGCCGTAGAAGATGTGCAAAATAAATTATTAGGAAACAAAGGAGATAGGTTTTGGTTCTGAGTAAAAATCTGAGAAACTGGGCCATGGGTTTTCGTTAGAAGAGAAGGTAGAAATATTCCAAATTATGGGAGGTTATGATAAGATTAACAAAGAAAAAAAAGCACCTTCAGTGGCCAGTGACGAGAGGCCACTAAATTAAGATCATAACAGTAACCAAAAATAAAAGCAATTATTTGGCTCTTTGAACAATGAGGTAAATTGGAATGGTTTTCAGAGGCTTAGTCCTGTGGCCACTGAGCCAGAAGCTAGTGGGTCGAACTAGGACATTAGAATGTGAGGACAATGTAGTGGCGTTCACTGTGGCACTGATGACTGAAGATAAGTATAATCCAGAAGAATGTTTATCTGGAAGGAAATTTAACTCATCATACTAGATAGAGAGAAGGCTGGATCTCACTCACAGTTGGCTGGCTGGATAGAGAACTACCACCAATGTTCTCCTTGCTCACCAGCTTGTCTCTGACCACCATCCCTGCACATGGCAGCACAGAAGAGAAGAGAGCAGATTCTGGCACATCTGTGCTTTCAATCTATGGCTGGGCTCATTATTGACCCATCTGACGTGTGATCCCACATGTGGTTTCTCTTTAAAATGTTTACTTCAACTTCAATATCTGTGTCATTAATTTGTTTTGACGTTTCTTATTTTTGCAAATAATATTCAATTGCCTGACGTCTAGTTGCCATTTTCCACCACTCCATTTTGTGGAAGCTTGTCAACTCGTCAGCTAGATCGGTTCAGTGCAGGTGTGTTGGCATTGCGAGTAGCGGGCAGATTCAACACATTCTAAAATAGAGGGAGCTGGATGGGTAATAAAGCTGAGGTGTGTATCCATAGCAGAGATGTGAAAGACTATGTATAATAAGAATGTATAGAAATGTATAATAGGAATGGGCTCATTGGCTCACAATTTTTGTGCCGTACAAAATGGCAAGTTAAATGGATCTCATCTGCCTGTACATGATCCATTTCACTGTATTCACTTGATTTCCTATTTAGAGTTCCAGGTCTGGAGGGTTTGCATAACGAGATGCTGGGTCTTGGATCTGAGTCGGCATGGGAGGCCAAGGGATGGACCTTATAGAGGATAAAAAAAATAATGAGTGAAGAGCCACAGCGTTTTCCCTAGAGTGGGGGAATTAAAAACTACAGGGCATAGGTTTAAGGTAAGAAGGAAAATATTTAAAAGGGCCCGGAGGGGTAATTTTTTCATGCAAAGGATGGTGGTGCATGTATGGAATGAGCTGCCAATAGAAGTAGTAGAGGCGGGTACAGTGATGACAATTAAAAAACCCATTAAACAGTTACATGGATAAGAAAGGTTTGGTGGGATATGTACCAGGCACAGGCAAGTGGGACTAGCTCAGATAAGAAACTTGGCATAGACGAGTTGGGCCAAAGGGCCTGTTTCCTGCTATTTCTAAAGCAAATAGAGGCATGATAATGCTGGACTGTTTTTTTAATGCGATATAATTCAATGTCGATTAAAAATATACATACCTGAATATTGTAATATAAAACTAATTTTTTGGGCTAATGTTCTTCTCAGTACATTAAGATGTTATAATTGAGTACTTAAAGAATGGAGGAAAGAAATGTTAAGTGCACTCAAAACAACTTCACTCTCACCTTAACTCATACATAAGAAATACAGTGCCCTCCATAATGTTTGGGACAAAGACCCATCCTTTATTTATTTGCCTCTGTATTCCAAAATTTGAGATTTGAAATATTTTAAAAAATCACATGTGGTTAAATGACTGCTTGAAGTCTGCGATTCATGGATATCACTAGTTGCTGGGTGTCTTCTCTGGCGATGCTCTGTCAGGCCTGTATTGTAGCCACCTTTAGCTTATGCTTGTTTTGCGGCCTAGTCCCCTTCAGTTTTCTCTTCAGCATATAAAAGGCATACTCAATTAGGTTCAGATCGGGTGATTGACTTGGCCACTCAAGAATTGACCATTTTTTAGCTCTGAAAAACTCCTTTGTTGCTTTAGCAGTATGTTTGGGATCATTGTCTTGCTGTAGAAAGAACTGCCAGCCAATGAGTTTTGAGGCATTTGTTTGAACTTGAGCAGATAGGATATGTCTGTACACTTCAGAATTAATTATGCTATTACCATCAGCAGTTGTATCATCAATGAAGAAATGACTAGTGTTTATACATAGTTCCCCCATTTCAGGGCACCATAATATTTGGGACACAGCAAAGTCATGTAAATGAAAGTAGTCATGTTTAGTATTTTGGTGAATATACTTTGCATGCAATGACTGCTTGAAGTCTGTGATTCATGGACATCACCAGTTGCTGGTGATGCTCTGCTAGGCCTATATTGCAGCTTATGTGTGTTTGGGGGGCTAGTCCCCTTCAGTATTGGGTTCAGATCAGGTGATTGACTTGGCTACTCAAGAATTGACCATTTTTTAGCTTTGAAAAATTCCTTTGTTGCTTTTGGAGTATGTTTGGGATCATTGTCTTGCTGTAGAATGAACCGCCGGCCAATGTGTTTTGAGGCACTTGTTTGAATTTGAGCTGATAGGCTGTGTTTATGCACTTCAGAATTAATTATGCTACTACTATCAGCAGTTGTATCATCAATGAAGATAAATGAGCCAGTGCCTTTGGCAGCCATACATGCCCAGGCCAAAACACCCCAACACTGTGTTTCACAGATGAGGTGGTATGGTTTGGATCTTGGGCAGTTCCTTCTCTCCTCCATACTTTGCTCTTGCCATCACTCTGATATGTTAATCTTTGTCTCATCTGTCCACAAAACCTTTTTCCAGAACTGTGGTTGCTCTTATAAGTACCTCTTGGCAAACTGTAACCTGGCCATCATATTTTTGTGGCTAACCAGTGGTTTGCATCTTGCAGTGTAGCCTCTCTATTTCTGTTCATGAAGTTGTTTGCAGAATATGGTCATTGACAAATCCACACCTGACTCCTGATGAGTGTTTCTGATCTGTCGGACTGGTGTTTGGTGATTTTTCTTTATTATAGAGAGAATTCTTTTGTCATCAGCTGTGGAGGTCTGCCAGTCCCTTTGCAATTATTAAGCTCACCAGTGCTCTCTTTCATCTTAATGATGTTTTAAACAGTTGATTTTGGTAAGCCTAAGGTTTGGCTAATATCTCTAACAGTTTTATTCTTGTTTCTCAGTCTCATAATCGTTTCTTTGACTTTCATTGGCACAACTTTGGACCTCATGTTGATAAACAGCAATACAAGTTTCCAAAGGTGATGGAAAGACTGGAGGAAAGACTAGACGCTGAGAGCTCTCTTATACCTGCATTAAGGAGGCATTCAAACACACCTGAGCAATTACAAACACTTGTGAAGCCATGTGTACCAAATTATGGTGCCCTGAAATGGGGGGACTATGTATAAACAAGGCTGTAATTTCTACATGGTGTAACCTAAATGTATAAAAATTGCCTTTGTTAAAATCTGACAATGTGCACTTTAACCACGTGTGTTTTTTTTCTATTACAAATCTCAAATTGTGGTGTACAAAGGGAAATAAATAAAGGATGGGTACTTGTCCCAAACATGATGGGGGGCATTGTAATCTGTTCACTATCACAGCACATTCAACTTTACACTGAAAGAAGAAGCCAGTTATCTTACCCACTAGATGTTTGTAATCTGTTGCTCTTTCTGGATGTTTTGTCTTCATGGACATTTCGTAGGTCATCAAGCTGAAGAAAGATATAATTTTTGGGCTGAAGAGTTGTGCATCACTAAAAAGACACTGTTAAGTTGAGCAAGATTCAAGTGCAAATGTGAAAAAAAAAATATCATCTTCAGTCCAATGATACTGCCCAAAATAATTGGACACTGTTACTTTGTAGCCAACATTGTAGGTATGTTACAAAACTTACCTTGAGCAGTGCTGCAGTTCTGCCGCTCCCCGTGTGCGTGACTTTGGCGCCTTTCAGAGGGGGGCGGGCTTAAAGTGCCGTTTTTCAACAGACATGGAAAATTGATCAATGTCGGGCGATTTCGTTGCGGAAGAAAAATCGCTCCGACATTTCATGAATGAAGGTATTTTTAAATTACTCTAAATTATTTATTAACTAGAGTAATTTAAAAATCACCTTCAAAAGCCGTGAGCACCGACAACCGGAAGGATTTTGCGTAGGGGAGTAAAAAAGGTAAATAGTTTATTTTTATATTAAAAGTTGGTTTTTCGGGAGGCTTTAATAATATTTTCATGTTGCGAAATGGGGTCCAAAAAAATGAATGAACCAACAGTATTTTTCCTCCCGACTTCACCGCTAACCGCAACGTTCTAATCCACCGTATTCCACTAAAACCCACTCGCAAGTTGATTTAAATGGCCATTAATTTACAGGCATAAAAAACTAAATTCCTTCCATTTGGCCCAGAAATTCATGAAAATGAGATTTAAGAATTATGTCATATTGTGGATTATTGTGTGAATGTTATTTGGACACTTAGGCAATTTTAAAAAAGTTTTTCTTTTCTTAAGAAATGGATAGATGTTTAGATCTACTCATTGAATTTTGTAATTAGCTACAATTAGATAAGTAACTAATTATATGCTTTAATTTCAGGTCATCCAAGTAAGATTGTTTGATATTTGTTTCAGAATGCTTCAATCTATAATAACTGAAAATTTCATTGCGTTCTCTTAATTTTTAAGAAAGTTATGGGTTTTTAACTGTTCCAGATCACAGCTTTTGAGTTAAGTCAATTGAAAGGCAATGGGGAACAAGATGCTAATTTCCGAGTATGAAAATGGCCATAACTTTCTTAATACTGAAAATATGAAAGTGAATTAGGTGTCAAATTAAACTTATTTTTATGCTTTATCTGATGGAATAAATTGCAGACTTGATTTTTAAAATCTTGAAATTTTGTAACATTGCTAAACATTGTAATTGATGGCATAAAAGGCATTTTTTTCTAACACTAATTAGTATACAGTTAAAATGGAAGCAATTTTAATTCATGACAAAAGATATGGAACTTTCATGTCACTGGAATCTCTTATGGAATAGAATAGATATCTCACAGAATGAAGACATTTGAGTTGGCAAGAATTCTGTTCTTTTGTTTCCTCAATAATTCCAGCCCAGCCATGTAACTCTGCTGTAGTGGGGCTCCTTGCAGTCTTCCACTGGGTGTTGGCTCCCACTACTTCACAGCGGGTCAATGCTGCTTGTGTTGGCAGACATCTCATTGCCACAGAACCACTTTGACACTCAATGTGTTCAGCATTTTTGTTTGTTTGTGAAGGTCCCGAAATATTGTTAAGGATGTATGAATATGAAAAACCTCTTTACGTTTGGAAAGCTGAAACTAGTACCATACCATTGTAAATCATTAAAACTAAATAAAATTAATAATAAAAGCACAACTGGCTACTTTTACCCAGGAGCCAAATGAACATGGACAGTATTCTCCCCAGTCTCCTGCTCTCTCCCCATAACAAATCAAGAATCTGTTAATCTCTGCTTTTAAAATATCCCACAATGGCCTCCACAGCCATCTATGGCAATGAATTCCACAAATTCACCACTCTCTGGTTGAATAAATCTCTCCTCATCTCCATTCTGTTGGCTGAGGCTGTGCCCTTTGGTTCAATACTCTACCATGACTGGTAACATCCTTCCCATGTCCACTCTGTCTAGGCCTTTCATTATCTGGTAGGTGTCAATGATATCCCCACTCATCCTTCTAAATTCCAGGCCCAGAGACTACAAAAAATCCTCATACGTTAACCCATTCATCTCCAGGATTATTCTTACAAACCTCCTTTAGCCTCCAAAGCCTCCTTTAATACCTGCACAGCCTTCCTCAGATATGGGGCTCAAAACTGTTCACAATATTCTAAATGTGGGCACCAGCACCTGATAAAGCCACAGCATTACATCCTTGATTTTAGATTCTAGTCCCATTAAAATTAATGTCCCCTCAAATGAAATAAAACTCTTGAACATTTTGAGAATATAAAATAACCTTCAAAGGTTTTACTGAGATTTCTATAAAAAAGTTTATATTTGACTTTCAAATCATTTCAGTCCTAATGAAATATTGTATTTTCATTTTGGAGCAAAATTCAAGTCAAATCATTTTCATAACTTTGGCTAATTAAACCAAGGTAGTCTTTTACTTTCAAAAGAACCAATATTTTCATGTGTGTTTTCAACAAAGTGCCACAGTTATGTCAATAAATCTATTCTATTCTGTCGGGTTGCTGAACACTGATTACTGTTTTTTTATAGTTGATAAGAAGATAATAAGTGTTTTGCAGCAGCAAATTCATGTCTTAACAAATGGTTTAGAATAAACTAGAAGCAGAGTCTTACACATACATTTGTAAGCACTTCTTGGCTACATTATTTTTACCTGACTGTGATCCTCACTGGCTGCAGGGCAAAAACAAAGACTGTGGGAGAAAAAGGATAGATTTTATTAATATATTACTATAAGCATGTGCTCTCACATGGCAGTCTAGTTCGTGCATTTTGGCCATTAAACAACCACAGCAATAGTGCAACCTCAGGCTATACTTTTATATTCTGTTATTTAATGGTACATTTTTATGGGACGTTTAAGAGTACTCACTAACTCTTTTTATGATTTAAATGCAAACAAGCAATCAGCTTGAAAAATTCCATGGTCAAGCTGGCTGTTTAACATTAGAAAAAATGCATAGCTTTTCAGAACACCCAGCAGTTATTTCTTTGCTTTAAATGCCAGGAGCATAAAACAAGCATTTTACTTCATCAATAAGTATCAACTATCAGTGCTGCACAGGTTCTTATCATAGTTTCTCAAAGCTTCAAAACACATTGCTGAAATATGTAGAAAGGATCTGCAGATGCTGGTTTATAATGAAGATAGACACAAAGTATGGAGCATTTCTGGAGAAAAAGGATGGGTGACATGTCGGGTCAGAACCCTTCTTCAAACAGTGTCATTGCTGCCTGGCCCGCTGAGTTACTCCAGCACTTTGTGTCTATCTTCCACATTGGTGAAATATCCTGGGAATTTTTTTTAACTGATTTTAAGAAGAGTGGATGACGAAATCCCATGTGAAACAATACTCCTTGTTGTTTTGCTGCACAGAGAAACATAATTTGTGTCCCCTGCCAACCTGTAGCATTGTTACAAAAACTCAGCGGCGCTACAGATCTGCCATTGCCTATGCGTGTGATTCCGGAGGCTTTGGGGGGGGGGGGGGGGAGGGGGAGTGGGGGCGGGATTAAAATACAGGTTTGTATTGGTTGTCGGAGAGGGATTTCTTCGGGCTGGTAGCTGATGAAGAAACATTGTTCGCGCTTCCGTTCCCGGTTAAAAAAAAATAGCTGGACCATTGCATCGCTGGATTGAAGTTAAACGCGACTTCTAACGCCTTCAACATTACGGATCGCAATATCAGGACAAAACAAATGGTATGTCCTTTATTTAACATATTATCTTGCTTTTTGGTGTGGCTTCATTTTAATCTTTTTTTTTAAATATCTTCATTTATTAGCGGTACTGTAAGTTACATCAGTGTACATCCGTTGTATTGTATTACAGTCATTGTACCCTTTAATTTTTTTTTATTTTAAGGCTTTAGAAAAGAGAGAATAGAGAGAAAAATAGCAGCATAGAAAGAAGAAAATTGAAAAAGAGATGTGAAAGTGCCAAACCGTGACAGAGGGAAAGGAAACCCTTGAAGAGTTAGAAACGGGAATTAAGAGGCGCAGTCCTCTTTCTTACAGTTTGGCTTTCTTCCCACCCCATTGTTCAAGCGCTTTTGATTGCAACATGCGCCTTAGTTTAGTTCAACAAAGAAACTGACAAGTTACTAAAGAACCCCGGAGAGGAAAAAAAAGAAAACCGGAAAAATAGAGAAAGAGAAAAGAAAAGCCAGTTACTTTATTATAAACATCTCGCAAAAGGAATCTACCAACTCGACAGTTTTTCTTCCCCCTTTACCAAGTCCCGACACTGGTACTTTTTTGAGATATTCTTGCACCTTATCCTTGTAATAGATTTATAAATGCAGACCACGTCTTATAGAAACAGTCTGATTTTCCTGCTAGTCGGAGTCTCATATCTTCCAAGTGTAGTGTTTTGAACATAGATGAAATCCACATATTGACTGTGGGTACTGGAGAATTTTTCCAGAATTTTAAGATTAGCTTTTTTCCAGTTATTAAGCCATATTAAGCTTCATTTTAATCTTATGATGCGAAAAATGTTATTTAGGCATTTTACGAATCAGCCATGTCTTGCCTGCCGATAAGGGCTTAACATTTATGGCAATGGCAACATTCCAATCGATCACATTCCAGACACATCCATTCTCAAGATAATCAAATTCATTCTTTTTTTGCACAATCATGTCATAAGAACATCTAAATCATCTATATTTTGTGTTATTGTCTATCCATGATCAATATTTTCATACTAACTATCCACAATACAGTTTTAGTCAGATGTATTTCGCAAACAATGATGATTTTGATTATCTTGAGAGTGGATGTTTCTGGATTAATTTATAGGAATTAAACATAATTCCTTCCATTTGGCATATAAATTCATGACAAAGTGAGATTTAAAAATCATGTTACATTGTGAATTCTTGTGTGAATGGGATCAGTTTGTTATTTGTTATTTGGAAACTTAGGCTATTTAAATAAATTAGCCTTTTCTTAAGAAATGGATAGATGTTTAGATGTAGTAATTGAATTTAGATGAATTTAATTGATTAGATGAATTTAATTGATTTGATGAAACTGATGAATATGAATTTTTTGTTGGGTATTTTCTATTTGTTTTAACGTTTAACTTTATAATTTCTACCTTTTTTTTCTAAAACTGCAAATAATAACTTGTTTCTGTTAATGCTGTTCAGTGTTTTTTTTTCTTTACATTTTAAACAGATGTCTCCGAAGAAGAAATGCAAAATTGTCAATCCAAATGCCCAGCAAAAGAGACTGATTTAGACAGCATTCACAGAGATTATCCGAATTTGGACTACTCCAGATGTGATGATCTACAGGACATTCTTAATGGGAAAGTAGTGGGCAGAAAGGCATGTCGTGTGTGGTTTGAAGAGCATAAACTTGTAGTTTACATTGCCAAAATTGAAAAGATGAGGAAAAACAAGGTGTACAGAGTTGCTTATCGGTTACAATCTGAGGAGTAGGATGATGCTACTGATTATGATATGCCAATGTACCAGCTAGCAACTGATCTCTCTGTGTGCGGATGTGGCGTCGAAGGACGAGAAGCCAACGCAAAGAAGTGGAAGCCAAATAGCCAAATGGAAACAAAGCCGAAACGCCAAATAACCGAAAGCGTACAAAGCCAAAATGCCAACTAACCGAATGGGTGGGACGCCTAAATGCAAACTAACCGAAAAGGTGGGACGCCTAAAAGCCAACTAACTGAAAGGCTGCGTCGCCTAAAAGCAAACTCACCGAAGTTTGGTGGGCAGAAAGGCATGTCATGCGTGGTTTGAAGAGCAAAAGTTTGTAGTTTACAATGCCAAAATTGAAATGTTGAGGAAAAACAAGGTGTACAGAGTTGCTTATTGTTTACAATCTGAGGAGTACGAAGATGCTACTGATTATGATATGCCAATGTACCAACTAGCAACTGATCTTATCCATAAAGACTTGGTCTTTTGCTATAAATTGTAATCTCTTTACTGTCTGTTACGGACTTACAGCATATAATACAATAATATTAAAGTTCTGATCTTGAAAATATCACATTTTTTAATTTTCTTTTTAAAAAAAATATATTTTTATTAGTGTAGGTGAGCAGTATTTTAGCAAACACATATTATGCTAGTAATATTTCGTGTGCAACAATCATACATTATTAATATTATCAAATGAATCATTTTGTTTCTAATAATTTTTTTTTTAAAGCGAGAAACAGAGAGAAAAATAAAATTTAAGTCAAAAAGAAATCATAAAGAATGGAATAATTTACCATTAATACGTCATTGGAGATAAGATCAAGGAATATAGAATATAACTTTTCATCTAATCCTGAGTCCAAGTTTCAGTTAGGGTTCATTGCCGAACCGATCTACCCCTTTAAGTAATCAATGAAAGAAGACCATATTCTAACGAAGACTTCTTGTTTGTCCATTAGGGCAAATCTGATTCTTTCCAAGTGTAGGGTCTCCGACATTTCCATAATCCACATTTTAATTGTGGGGGATATAGGGCCTTTCCAAAATTTTAATATTAATTTCTTCCCAATTATTATACAAATCTAGGAAATTTCTTTGACTTGTTGTAAATATTAGATTTTGTTCTGATATTCCAAGTATTTTTAATTTACATTTTTGAATTTTCAAGGCAGTCTGGGTGTTTACTACTATTTCCGTCACAACGGTTAATTTTGTAATTAGCTACAATTAGGTAACTAACTAATTATATGCTTAAATGTCAGGTCATCCAAGTAAGATGTTTCATATTTGTTTCAGAATGCTTCAATTTATAATAACTGAAAATTTCATTCAGTTCTCTTAATTTTTAAGAAAGTTATGGGCTTTTGACTGTCCTTTTTTTGTTTTTTTTGTTTGTTTGTTTATTTTATTAGAAGTTAATACAGTACAAAACAATACAGTGGCACCTAATTTTAGGTGCCAACTATGTCATAACGTAATACATTCTATGTACAATCTCTAGTTTTATGTTTTTGAAAAGGAAGTAAAAAAAGACAAGAGATAGAGAGAAAAGAGAAAAAATAGATAGTAGAAAATAGAAAAACGTGAAGTGTGTATATAAGAAAAGAAAAAGTAGAAAGTAGAAATAGCAGAAAAAGACCCTTAAAAAAGAAAATTTTCAAATCTTTGTTCGTAGATGTAATTCTATCCACGACCTGACCTGAAATCAGTAATCTTTATGGTACTGCGGCATCACATGATTCCAAAAAGTCGATGAAAGGGGACCAAATCCTTAACAATTGATCATATTTATCTATTAGGCGGAGTCTCAGTTCTTCAAGGTGAGCTATGTCTGTCATATTACTAATCCACATTTTAATAGTTGGTATAGCTGTATTTTTCCAAAATTTAAGTATCAATTTCTTTCCAATTATTAACTCATAATTAAAGAATACTTTTTGGTCTTTGTTTAAATTGATATCTTCTACTATTATTCCAAATATAATCCATTCCATATTAGGTTCTATTCTTAACTTGAAGAGCTTTGTAAATATATCAAATATATCGCTCCAAAATTTATTCAACTTTATACATCCTACAAATGAATGTGTTATATTGTCATTTTGAAACAAACATTTACCGCATCTAGGAGATACCTTTGAGTAGAATTTATTCAACCTCGTTTTTGAATAATATAGTCTATGTAATCATTTAAATTGAATTAAGTTATGTCTTGCATTAATGGAATGATTATGTGTGTTCATCAGATACTTTTCCCATCTATCTTTCGGAATCTTTATCATTAGTTCATGTTCCCAATCTTCTCTTAGTGCCTCTGTTGAGGGTAATTCTCTATTTAATATACTATTATAAAAATATGATATTAGTTTTTGTGAATCAGCCTTAATATTCATTGCTTCTTCTAAGTATAGTTTGAAATCTATGTATATATTTCTTCATAAAGTCACACATCTGTATATATTTAAAATATTGATTATCATTCAGTTTAAATTTTGATTTTAATTGTTGAAATGATAACAATTTACCCAATTCATACATATCTCCTACTTTCCTAATTCCCAGTCTATCCCATTGTTGATATGTTTTGTCGATAAGAGATGGTTTGAATGCAGGATTATTCAATATTGGGGTTAGTACTGATAGATTATTTAATTTCAAGGATAATTTTATTTGTTTCCAAATGCTGATTGTATTGTGAATAATTGGGTTCTTCTTATATATTATACTATTCAATTTTATCGGTGAGAACGAGATCGTTCCTATATCGTACGGGAAACGTTTCTCCATTCTCCATTCTCCATTCTTATCCACTCCGACTGGTGAGTGGGACTATCCAACCAGTACATTATGTTCTTAATATGCACTGTCCAGTAGTAATACGTAAAGTTAGGTAATGATAAACCCCCAACTTCTTTAGGTTTCCAAAGATGCTTTCGTTGACTATCCTTGATCACAGCTTTTGTGTTAAGTCAATGGGAAAGCAATAGGGAACAAGATGCTAATTTCCGAGTATGAAAATTACCACAACTTTTTTAATATTGAAGATATGAAAGTGAATTAGGTATCAGATTAAAGTTCTTCTTATGCTTTATCTGATGGTATAAATTACAGGCTTGATTTTTAAAATCTCAAAATTTTGTAACATTCCTACAACCTGGTGATCAGCCATGATCACACTGAATGGCGGTGCTGGCTCCAAGGGCTGAATGGCCCACTCCTGCACCTATTGTCTATTGGTCCTTTCTTCTACCCTTTCCTCAAAAAAAATTGTTTCTTTTACATTATAGTTTAAAAAAAACGATGATACCCCCTGCATTCAATGAACTCTGAATAATATACAGTAATATTCTGTATTAATTTAAAAAGTAAGACATTTAATAATGGCATGGAGCTTTACAATGGCGGCCATAAGTGATCGTGACTTGTTAAGTATTATATATGTTGCCAATACTTTCAATACCTAAAATTGAAACTGCGAACACTATTTATTTAATTTTACATTTATCGTTTATATTGTTGGGAGCAGTGTAAAGACTCTTATACAATAATTTAACATGTCAGGCAGAACTTAGAAGAAGAAATGACAGGCATGAAACATACAATAATTGCAATGAACTTTGATCTCCTGAACAAATTCAAGGAATATACACAAGGTATCATTCTAGGTTGTATAAACATGTCAAAGAATCAACTACAGAACACCTTATTTTAAATTTCTAATCTTATATCACAGAACATAGTATGAATAATCAATAACCCTTGGTAATGGAGCCCATATGTAAAAGCAATAATTACGAAGTTTTGTATTCAGTTTGAAAGTGATTGTGTTAAGTCAAACACGAGAATCTTGGATTCTAAAAAAACTCAAATTCAACCATATTTTATTATACTATTAATTTTATAATGAGGCACCAAACAGATGCATGCTGATAAGAAGACCAGTTAACAACATTTTGCTTTGAATTAAAATAAACTCTCACTGACATTTTCTCCTGCATGTTGGTCTCAAATGAGGAAGAATAATATATACTCCTGGCACATTGATAATGATGAGGAATGAACAATGTAAATTATACTCACTGCTGGTGATGGGGTTCCTGGGAAAACTGGTCAAGACTCTCATTACTGCCAGGCAGAGGGTTGTTAATCTGGAAAACAGAAACAAATTGCTGAGAAGAGTCCATGGCATACAGTGAGTTATAAGAATCTAAGATTACCTGTGGAGAGACTACTACCTAGCGAAGGAGGTAAACATTTATCCTAATAATGGGAAGGGTAGCAGTGACCCAAAATACAGAACTGCAGTTTCCCGTAGCTTCTTCTGAACTGGTCTAAAGCTCAATATCAGTCTCACATCACTCACTCAGACATGGAACATCAAGTAAAACACAACTGTTTCTTATGGGTTTCAGTCTTTAACTGAAGCTTAAGCACAGTATAATATTGTTTCAATAATTAAACATATGACATAGACCTTCACAGTATAGCAACACCATCATCCATAAAGTAGCTGTTATTCTTGCAGCTGTTAGAAATGCATTACAAACACACATGCATAAAGACTGTTTTTCCTATGACTGGAAAACAATTTTCTTAATGCCTCATTTTGCATATGTGGGAGCAATTTTTACAAACATTGAATTTTAAAATGGGGCAGCAAGATAAAAAATATATTAATATTACCTAGTAACTATTTTTCCTCTAAGTTGTATTTGCCTATTTCTGTTGAACCAATCAGGTAAAGTGGTGTAGCAGATAGTGCTACTGCCTCACAGCTCTAGCTCTTTGGTTGTGAACCAAACCTCACATACAGTCAGTGTAGAATTTGCATGTTCTCCCTAGGTTCCTGTGTACTCTATCATCTTACATGGCAAAGACATGCTGGTTGGCAGGTTAACTAGCGACAGTAAACTACCTGTAGTGTATGCGTTGGTCGGAGAATCAGGGTGGAGTTGTTGGGCATATAGGTCACAGGAAGTATGTCAGATAGTGGGATTGCTCTGAGCTTCAGCATAGACTTAAAGGGCTGAAGGGTCTCCTTCTGTGATGTAATAAAAAATAGTAAGATTAAATAAGAAGTTACCATTTTGAAGTTTGATCTTTATTTTATGAGGCGTTACGATGAGGGATTATGTGAAGACCCCGCCAGCACGCATGCGCGACATTCTTCAAAGCAGCGGTGTGAAATCACAGATAACAGAGTTCACTAACATAGTAAGATAAGAGAACTAGCATACCAGTTGACCTTTATAATAGAGGGTTTGGGAGCGGAGGGCACGTAATCCCTCATCGTAACTCCTCATAAAATAAAGATCAAACTTCAAACTGGTAAGTTCTCATTTAATCTTACTATTTTACTTCGGAGTCACGTGAGTGACTACGTGAAGATTTCAAAGCTCTGTGATTTCATGCCCTGGAACCAGTCTATGCTCACACACTGGCATAATGACAAATGGAGGAAGTATGTTAACGTATTTCAGACATGAAACTGTGCTGAAAAGCAAAAGGGTATTTATTTAACAATGCCAAATAATAATACACCTACATCTGGGAAATTATAATACAGAACTTAATATTCTGTTGGCAAACGTCTCAGGCACGGCCACGGGTTTATTATAAAACTGCTGATTTCTCATTTGTCCAACCCGCTGTTGCAAGGATGTGGTCCATAGGAACTTCCATCATCCTTGCCGCCGATGTGGATGCAGCCTGGTGGAGTGAGATTTAAACACGTTAGTGTCCACCCCTGCTGCACTCAATACCACCCTTAACCATCTTGAAATGGTTTGCACGGTGATTCTGTGATGAGGACGTTTATTGCCTTATAAGCAAAGCCCTTTCCGTGCCCCTGAGACACTTGGTGACCTCCTTATAGTGTAAAAGGTGGGTCACTCTGCATAAACGGCTGTCTACGGTGTAAGCCAGGAAATCCAACTTTCGGCCAGATGATCCAGGCTTGTCTTGTGGGAGTAACCCCTGTATAAAGAAAGTTACCTTTTTGTTGGTTATAACCATGGCGTCCATACTTATCTTGTGTAGGGACTGGACCCGTTGCGCCATCACGAGTGCCATCAGCATTACCATTTTGTAGGTCAATTTGTCCAATGAAAGGGACGTTATTGGCGCCCACCCTCGGAGCATGGTTAGTACAATGCCGATATCCCAGGTCTGGGAATATCTAGGCCTGGGGGGATTTGAATTAAAGTTTCCCCTCATTAGTTTCGACACCACAGGATGAGACCCCATTGGAAGTTGATTGTAACCTTGTCCGAGATAATTGGATAGGGCACCCCTGGCACAGGTGATGGCACTGTAGCTCAAACCTTCATCAAAATGAAGGCTTGCCAGGAACTCCAGCTCTTCCGTGATGGTGGCTGTGTCATATGTGGTGTTTGTTTTGGTACAGAACACCTCCCATTTTTTCACGTAAGTGAGTCTCCTGCTGGACTCCCTGCACGATGATGTGATGATATTGATTGTTCGGTCCGAGAGTCCAAAATCCAGAAGTGGCCTTTTCAAACCCTGCAAACCAATAGGTTCATGGCACGGGTGACTCTCCCCTGTCACAGGATGTACCAATAAACTTGGATGTTTAGGTATTGGAATGCATGGTTCTGAGACCATGTCCAGTACCACAGGGAACCATGGTTGAGTAGGCCAGTCGGGCACAACCAGAATACCCGATGCGGAGTCGTGTTTAATTTTTCGCAAGGCCCGACTGATGAGGCAAAAGGGGGAAATGCATAGAAAAACAAATCCCCCCAGTGTAGCGAGAAAGCATCCATCACTACTGCCCCAGGGTCTGGTTCCCGTGCAACATATGTTGATATTTGATGATTAAGTCTGGATGCAAAAAGGTTGATATCTGGTGTTCCATACCGATCTATAATATCGGCAAACACTTTGCGGTCCAACATCCATTCGATGTTGTCATTCAACTTGCGTGACCTGGTGTCCACCACTGTATTTAGCCTACCTGGAAGGTAAATGGCTGATATCCAAATGCTCCTTTCTAGGCACCAGTGCCAGATTGTATTGACCAATTCGTCACAGGATTTCGACTTTATTCCACCCATATGATTGATACAAGCCACCACAGTGGTATTATCAATTTGTAAGCGTATGTGCAGATGGTGCATGTCCGAACAATAAGCCTGGAGTCCTTGAAATGCTCCCAGCATTTCTAGATAATTAATTCCCAGTGCCGGGAGTAGGGTTAATTCATGTGCATTCCATCTACCACCGCAACTGGAGGTGGTATTAGTTGCTCCCCAGCGTTGTGCGCTGGCATCAGTTTGTAGTATAACCGAGGGATTTGTCGTTGTGATGGGGTTAGAGCAATGTCGAGCATTGTCTATCCACCATTGTAATTCCAATTTTGCTTTCCCTGGTAATTGCATTGGTCTGTCATAATGGCCCGCATGGCGTTTGAGCGCTGCAATTTTTGCCCTTTGTAGGTTTTGGTAATGCAGTGGCCCAAATTGTGTGGCTGGGAAAGCAGCCACAAGCTTCCCAATCACCCTGGCTACTTGCCGAATAGACGGTTTCCTGATGACAGTAAGGCTGTTGCATGCTTCTATCAAGTCTGACGCTTTGTTCGGTGGCAAAGTGACAGACATATGAACAGAGTCAATTGTGAATCCCAAATAGTCCATAGTGGTAGAAGGCATCAATTTTGATTTATCTGGATGGAAGATAAACCCCAGTTTTTGAAATAAGTGCTCAGTGGCTGAGACAGCCAATTTGGCCAACTCCAAGGTTTTCCCCACGATTAAAATGTCATCGTGGTATGCCATAACAATATGTTTTTGTTTTCGGAGACACGCTAAAGCTGGTTTTAATAATTTGGTAAACAGTCTGGGTGCTGATGATAATCCATTAGGCAGCGCTTTATACTGCCAGAGCTGCCCCATCCAGACAAATTTCAAATATCTGCGATGATCCTTGTCTATTGGTACTGAATAGTATGCATCCTTCAGGTCAATGCAAGCCATGAAGTACCTCTTGGAAACTAGTTGTTTGGTAGTGTCAAAGGTTTCCATTTTGAAGTGGGTATGCCGCACGAAAGTATTCAGTTCTGTCAAATCAATAATGATGCGGCATCCGGCGTCTTTTTTATTTTTAGTGAAAATGTTCGATACAAACTCATGAGACTCTCCTTTGGTTGTCTCAATTACCCCTTTTGAATGTAGTCTTAAGAGTTCAGCATGACCTTCTGTCTTTTCTTTCTGGGTAAGTACAAACTTTCGACTAGGTGTATGCTGAACAGGGGAAGGGAGTTTGTGAACAAATTCAATTTTGTATCCACGAATACTTTGCAGTATGAAAGGATCAGAGGTTAAAGTACTCCATTCATCCCAAAACAAGTGCAACCGTCCCCCAACCCGTGAGAAGTTTAAACATGCGATGATCCTGAGGCAACCAGACCCACCTACCTCCATGGTTACCGGCGGTGCCGCGTTGGTTGCCTCTGTCCTTGTTTCTTGGGATGTGGAGGCACTGTGGTGTGGGGTTGGCGCATCTTCCAAGAAGGCCGTGCTGGGCCATGGTTTAAAAAAGACCGTTGAGCAGGTTGGACGGCCTTCGAACTTTCACCAGCAGGTGGTCTAACGCTGTTGTAGCGTGGTCTGCTGGTGGATGCATAGGGGTGCTGCCGCCGCTGGTATGAGGACTTGGTGGCAGCGGCACTTTAATCATTCCTATTGCCTGTGCCTCTTCATCGAGGTCTTTTACCTGTTTAGGCAGGTTGTTCCCGAATAGTAATGTTGGTGGCTGTGCACTGCTGGGTCAGCACAACCCCGCGAACTTGGGGTTCAGTGCAGGCCGGATGACACTCTTCCTGTAACTGTTTATATCATACTGAGTGTTACATAGGAAAGCTAGAGCATCCTGTAGCTCTTCCGGCATTTCCACTCTGTCCACTGACCTGGCAACGGCCGTAATTCCAGCAGCCAGTAGTTTAAGGATCTTCTGGAGTTTCACTTCCTGACTTCTGATGCCAGGGCTCATGTTACCCCAAATGGGGTTGTTAACAGCAGGCACGTTGAGGGAGACACAATTCTCCGGAGCTAAGTATTTGGCTGCCGTGTCATTAATGGCTTGTTCTTGAAGTTGGTTTGTTGCCATGTAGTTGATACTGGCTGCCAACTTTGGATGCAACGGCAGCCCATTTTGGGTAGGCATCGCAAATTTCGTGACCATTCCCAATAGCTCCTCTTCTGGCACCCCTAGCATAGGTGTATCTTCAGCCACACTCCCCTCTTCAGAGTCAGCCAAGTTCTGACTCCTTATGCTCCCCTGCAAGGAGGGTGAGACATTTGGCAGTCCTGTAAAGGATGCTGCCGTGGGTCTGCGAGGAGACCCACTGTGACCATACCCCTGCTGCAGCAGGTCACGTAGGAGCAACTGCTTCACCATCCGCTCCATGCGGGATAGTCGACCGCTGTCGCTTCCCGCGGGCAGGGTGTCCTCCAGTCCGGACTCAGCGGACCTGCCCGACTTCCGGGTGGTTTTGCCGCCAGTCGAGGAACACCTGCGGGCTGTAGCGGTGTGAAGTCGGGGGCTGCAGTTTGAATCAGCTCTGGAGAACTCGACCGCTGCTGGCTGCCTCCTTCGCGGTCCTCAGCAGCAATTTTGGCAGCGGCTCGATTGGACTTAGTCCTGGACTCCATGTGGTGCGCTCTGTAATACAAATAATACAGAACCAACAATGACCTCAGGAATGGTAAGTACTTACCTGCGGGCCGTTTTTAAACTTACGCTGGAGGATCGGCGCTCCTCCTGCCTGTTGCTTCGCAATGCGTTCGACGATATGTCGCGCCTGCGTGCTGGCGGGGTCTTCACGTAGTCACTCACATGACTCAGAAGTAAAATTGAGAATTCAATTACTCCGTTTTAGCATAAATATATAAACTCTTAAATAACTTGTTTCTTCTACAAAGTATAATGAAGGTCCAATCTATTGACAATGAAACTTAATTCTAGACCAAGATTTTCCATTCCTCAAAGCAAAACAATTTTTATTTCATTAAATCCTTGGGGAATGCTAACATATCACAGCAAATTCAAGGAACAGTATCCTTTTAGGTTAGTCTTCCAAACCAACTATTTAAAAAAGAAAAGTGAATTTCATTAAAATCTCATCCAGATCATCAAATAGCTATTAGCTAATGAACTGTAAGTGATGCTTAGTCCAAATCTGACCATTCCCTCTCACACAAATTAAAGAGCAAAATCGGTGACTGCTCAGTGAGGATTAAAATGGTCTGGTCTCTTGTTGAAGTCTAGTTCAATACATCATTGGTGCAGCTGAGATTTACTTTAAGGTGGGTGGTGGAGAAAAATGATGTGATAAATTATTGTATTGTGTTGCTAAATATACTAAGAATGCATGTGGCCTGATTATTATTTTAGCTGTAAACACTGTTATTATTCAGCCAAGCAAATAAACAAACCCGCCACTTGAGTGCAGAGACTTTTCCTGTTTAAAGAAAATAATTCTGCAGGAGTTGTTCATTTTGCATCCCTCATAGCCATGCTTGGTACATCTTAATCGATTTTTTAAAACATCAAAATGGCAACATGAAGCATTCTATGTATGTTTCACGTTGAGTTTATTGGATTAGCTTGTGACAGAAGGAATGTTTTTATCTGGGTTCAATGTACAGAATGACCGGAAAGAGAACACCTCTCTCTGTTTACATTGCTGACTGGCTTTCCAACATTTTATTCAACGTTTACTTATGTACCGTCATCAAAGTATGTAACTTCTACAAAATACTTTTTATTTGAAATTTGTGACTTCACATTATTAATATGACATCACTAAAATTAGGCATATTAGCACTTTGCCATCTACTGTACAATTAAACAACTTAATGTGAATGTCACATCTGCTGTTAGAAAGAAGCCTGTTTAGTATTCCCCTTGCAATGATAATTCTACCTTAAACTTTGCTTTTACCTTTGAGAGTATATTATTCAATTTGACTTCTTGATTACATACCAATGTTAACCAATGTTATACAGATGATAAATTAAAACAATTGCATTGACTGCATTGTGAAGTACAAACCCTGCTGACAATTATTCAAGAGTTTTACACTAATCATTTGTACCATCATCTCAGTCTCAGCTGTTATTGTAGAACCATGCATAAAACATGCATAATTAGAAACATAGAAAATAGGTGCAGGAGTAGGCCATTCAGCCCTTTGAGCCAGGACTGCTATTCAATATGATCATGGCTGATCATCCAGAATCAGTACCCCGTACTGATTCTATCAGTACAGTACAGGCACAGAAGCGGCCGTTACAGGTACCCTGAGCCGCTGAGAGGGTTCTCCCGTCGCCGGAGCACCATCACCCGGCGAAGAAGGGCCTGGAACATCGGCCCCCGTAGCGGCGACTGTTGGGGCCTCAATAGGCCTGACTATGGGTGAACTGGGGATGGGGTCTGGACTTTGTGCCTTCCCTCATAATGGGAACCATTGTGGGGGGATGTTTTTTATGTTTATGTTAAATTCTTTAATCTTATGTCCTATCTTTATCTATGTGCTGCATGGCAAGACAAATTTCACTACACCAATTGGTGTATGTGACAATAAATGTCCTTTGTCCTTTTGTCCGTTCCTGCTTTCTCCCCATATCCCTTGATTCTACCCTTTCTTTTCAATGTTACTAGATGTAAACTTTTGGTAATAATTTAAGTTTACAGGAATAAAACACTTGCCAAAACAATTCCTATGGTAGGGGGTTACAAGAAAATGGAGAATTCATTTGCATATCATTGGGTTGTAGGTTACCTAAGCGGAATATGAGGTTTTGTTCTTACCGTTTGCATGTGGCCTCACTCAGTCAATGGAGTAGGCTGAGGACAGAAAGGCAGTATGGCAAAGGGAATTGAAATGGCCAGCAACCAGGAGTCCCAGTAGGCCCTGGCAGACAGAGCACAAATGTTTGGCCCAGTCGATACTTGGTCTCGCTGATATATTAGAGGCCACATCGAGAATAGTGAAACCAAAAGACAAAGTTGGAGGAAGTGGAAGTATACCTCTGTCCCTGAATGGTGAGAGTATAGGAGTAGGGACAGATGTTGTATCTCCTGTGGTTTCAGGAGATTTCCGGCAATATCTCTGTCAAGTCCTGCCAAGACAACGATTCCGATGAATGAATTAGGATGATTCAACATGAAGCTTCATTTTCTGTCCGACATTTTAGGTCAGAAAAGCACGCAGTGTGTGTAAATTAGCAATTTAACCTGTGTGTAAATCAGGCAAGTGCTGCAACTGTTGCAGAAAATGAAAAATAATCACCTTAAAAGAGAAACTGTTTGAATTATTGTTTATTCTGCAGTTGTACTCACTATACTCACTATAACATTTAATATTGTGTAAACAGCCATATCTTATTTTATCGGACATTAAAGCAGGTACTGCTGCTATCATGTAAATAACTGTAAAATGTTCAATATATAAAAGTTTTATTTGTCTGACTCATGCAAACATCTAGCTTGTTCTATACATATTAGTCAAAAGAAAAAAAACATTATCTTGCCCAATCTGTGTGTAGTACGATTTCCCTTGTGTAAATGATTTCTAATCGAAATTCATAAAAATAGAAATTATCTTCTTAATCCATCATTCAAGGCTCATTTGATTTGCAGATGACAGAAACGCATTACACATCTTTGCTTACTATCTGTATACAAATGTTTCGTGACCTACATGAATATCAGTTTGAACGCACAAGCTAGATATTCAACACTAAATATTAAGGAGGACCTCCTTCTGCTGATTAGTTGCGTGAGTATTAGCTTAAATGACGAACAGATTCTAATAGTTAACTTTATTCAGTTGATATCCTACATGGCTAGGAAAAGTTTGGAGGGATATAGGAATATGGGACTAGTTTAAATGGGGCTTCTTGGTTGGCATGGATGAGTGAGGCATTGATTAGTAAGGGTGTCAGGGGTTATGGGGTGAAGGCAGGAGAGTGAGGTTGAGAGGCAAAGATAGATCAGCCATGATTGATTGGCGGAGTAGACTTGATGGGGCGAATGGCCTAATCCTGTTCCTAGAACATGAACTTATGATTGGGCTGACATGACTATGATTCTATAATAATGGAGAGCAATGGAAAGACAAATTTACTGTATCCATTTGAAAAACACCAGGAAACAAAACAAACTAAGTAACCTTCAGTGTCATTATTAAGTGGTGGCAGAGGAGAGGTTAGCAATATTTAAAAAATGTATAAATAAATAAAGTAGGTCGTTTCATCATGCTATATTTGCAGATAAATACAATTAGGCAATGTATAAAGCATAAAAAATGTGATGAGCGAGCCCATCCACATAAATCTTAACTAAACAAAGGTGTTCATTCATCACTCTCCCCCAACCACCCCCAAGAATTATTATCTAATAAATCTTGGTGTAGATATTTAGTAGGAGAAATAGAGGGGTTGAATTAGAAACCTCTGCAACATTACGAGGGATGATAGCAGTAGAGTGGATTGAAGTTTGACTTCTATGCTATCGTACATATCAACAGGAATTTGAGCTGGATTCACAATAAATGTTCTAAATAATTAAAGTACACCGTCAATATTTGAAAACAAATAAATGAATTGGATTCATGATTTTGACAAGAATCAGTTACACATATATTAATGTATTAAGATGTGAACCACCAGGTAGATTCGAAGTTGTGAATTTAAAAGCTGGGGGGGTTTGTCTGCTCTGCTTGGATTTTGTCTTCAGTTTCTAAAGAATTAGATGAATTGCATTTCCCTTTCTGCCCCTCTCATTTACGTCACTTCCTCCTTAGTGACTCTTTTGGTCATTACCTGTCCTATTAACAATCCCTTTCTTCCCTCCTCTTTTTTACTTAAAATATGTTTATCCTTAAATTCCTTTATTTTCCTAGTTGTGAAGAGTTCATAGACTTGAAATATTAACAGTGTTTCTCCCTTCACAGATACTTCCTGACCTGCTGAGTATTTCCAGCATTTCCATTTTTTTCAACATCCATAATAGTCAAGCAGAGAAGTCACCCGTGGGAAAAAAATTATGGTGCATATTAGTAACAATACGACATATACACTGTGGATTCTATAACACTAGAGCTAAAAGGACAAAAGTGCAATAGAGAAAAAAATCTATATTAATAGCAATCTTGGTTCAGGCCATGTCTGAGGTCTTGTACAAATCATTTGTAATTTATAATAAACAATACTGTGGCGTCAGCTAATAGACAGACCACTTATGGTCGAACCCTCGTCAGTAGGTACGAGGGCTGGCACGTGACGTCATGGGCTAGAGGGAGTGTCCTGCTACTTAAGCTTATCTCACCTCGCGACCTGGGCAGTCAACAGGTAGCTGTGCCCCGAGAGAACAACCTCGCTCAGCTACAGCAGAAATGATAATTACGTTAGTGGACAAGCTTAACATGTAACACCTGAATAAAACAACTGTTTGAAACTGCCTGATGTCTGGCCTTATTCACCACGTTTGGTGCCACTATATTGGTGACCCCTGACTGTCCAAATTGAAATTTGGATTTCTCCTGCCGCATGCAGCCTCGGGAGACCTGATGTCTGCAGCCGACTGCCCAGCCCTGCAAAACTACGCTGCCGCCAACCAGACCCTACAGTAAGGTATGCCGCTACATTTGGGATGCCGCCGCCTCCCCACCACCTGCTGCTCACCGGAGCTGAGAAGCCGCGGCTGCCACCGCACTCCCGCTCCCGGCAACGGACCAGGCCCCACATTCAACCCCTACACCGCTCTAGGCCTTGCGAGACGGCCGCCGAGCTCTCCCGCATAACCTGCCCGGAGCGACCACCAGAGCAGAGAGGTTGTACCACCTGCTGCTGCCCCACTAGCTGTTGCAGGGGCTGCGAGCGTAGAAGCCTCCTGCGCCAAGAATCACCGACGCACGCCCGACGGCCTCGGGAGCAGAGTGAGTACCCGCTGCTCTCACGCTCCCGACAATGGACCAGTGCCCGGCCTCGCACCGCAGACACGGCTCCAGGCCCTGCAATGCACCGGGCCTCATCGCTCCAGGCCCTGCATCGGATCCGGCCTCACCTCACTTGCACCACACGGGGCCTCACTGCGGACACGGCGTCAGCCCTGGCACCAGAACAGGACTCACTGCACCTGGTCCCGCTGGCCACTGCCCAGCCACCTGATAGGGCGGGCTTACCTGGGGCGACTGCCAAAGGTGCCCTTCTTCTCCTCACCGGCGCAGACTTCGAGGATCCCTGGACACTGGCTGCCTGTACGGCCCAGGGATAGAATCGCTGGTTGGGGCCGCTTCAGCTGGCCGGCAAAAATGGCCGCCGCAGCCTCCTGAAACAAGCGGCTGCCCGACTACAAAAATGGCCGCCGCGGCCGGCCGGAAGTGAAGCTCGAACATGCCTGACCGCCGTCCACAGCGCCACCTTCCAGCCAGATGCCGTCCCTGCAGCCTGACCACCGGCAACAGCGCCACAGTCAGATCGACTGCTGTCACTGCAGCCTCTCTGCCGTCCACAGCGCCACCTTCCAGCGGATGCCATCCCTGCAGCTTGATCACCCGCAACAGCGCCTCATTCAGGTCGGAGGCTGTCACTGCAACCACTGGTTTTCCAGCACCGTTTTCCTATCCTGCACCATGGACATTGGACAATTTGAAGTTACCACTTTGAATGTGATTGCTCACTGTAGTTTGTGTTGTTTCTGTTCATTTTGTTAAAGGCCCTGTCTCACGGTGTGAGTTGACACACGAGTGACCCAGAGTGACAGACTCGTGGTTGTGTACGATATTCCAAGTTGATGTTCAAGTGTTTGAGGCGAGTTCCCACGGGTATGGTAAGTTTGCCATTTACTTGTACTTTCTGCGATGTTCCGAGTTCATCTCCAGAGTTACCACGTTCCCCTCCCGTTTGCTCTTGAGTTACCAAGTTCCTCTCTCGCTCAGGGCGTGTGTTGTTGCCGCAGTCCGGGATTCGCATTTAAAGCACTCGGTTATCTTCAGCAGTTCAGGCGAGGACAGGTTTGGGGGGTGGGGGGGCGAGGGATGGTGGAATTGGGAGAAGGCAAAGACTATGGGCGGGGAGGAGTGAGAGGGGGGCTAGGAACGGCATCTGCGAAACGGGTAGTCAACATTTAGGGTCCCGGCCCGAAACATCCCTATACATTTTATGATTTCCCTCCAAAGATGCAGTCTCCCGTGGTTTGTTTGCAGAACTCTCTTCCCTCTCTCTCCCAACATGGTGGGGGGGGGGGGGACGACAAGATAGTTTAAACGGACCTTACCCCCACTTCATGCTTCTGTTGCGCATAATTCAGCAGTAAAACCTCTCTTCCCCTTACCCAGCAACGCCCGATTCCTCGCACCCCCACAAGTTCACATCGACGAGGGAAGAATGAGCGGGGAGTCTGAAGAAGGGTCCCGACCCAAAACATCACCCATTCCTTCTCTCCAGATGCGATGCCTGTCCCGCTGAGTTACTCCAGCATGTTTGTGTCTATCGTCGGTGTAAACCAGCATCTGCAGTTCCTTCCTACACACGGACAGTGAAGTGCCTCGGCCAAATTAGGAACATTAGGATTCTCTGATGTGAAGGTAGTCTGGTTTGCGTTTCTTACACTTATCCGATCATATCCGAAACTAAAGTATAGATAGACACAAAATGCTTGAGTAACTCGGTGGGACAGGCCGCATATCTGGAGAGAAGGAATGGCTGGCGTTTTGGGTAAGTCTGAAGAAGGGTCTCGACTCCATTCCTTCTCTCCAGAGATGCTGCCTGGTCCGCTGAGTTACTCCAGCATTTTGTGTCTATTAAAGAGTTCCCACGGTAGACGCACAAATCACTAAACTTAACGCACGGGCCACTACGATATAACTCTGAGTTTAAATGTTTCAATTTTAAACTTGACCACATGTTTGACTTTTTTCACGAGTTCACAAGTTTCACAGATACCTGCCGTTAGCGCCACGAGTGGACAAATTGATCGCGCGAGTTCCGACGTTTCCACTACGTTGGCTGTACGTGATCACCACGAGTGAAAACTCGGGGTCACTCGTGGGCCAACTTGCACCGTGAGACAGGGGTTTTACACTGCATCACCACGCCGAGTTCAGCAATCAGTTTATTTATTTTATTTAGTTTTTTCTCCTCATTGTTGTCGACGTCTCCCAGTGATTGCTGGGGGCCGTATTTCTCAGGACACGATCCCTTAGCTGGTTGAGGAGATGTGACTGTGTCTCTTCCGTCTGGCGGCTTTTGCATCAGTCTCCTCGCACCCCTCGGTACCGCCCACGCATAGCGTCGACTGCGCCCGCGGGCCCCTCCGTCCCAACCCACACCCGGTGTGTCCCCGACCCACATGCAGGAGCTGCCCTCGACCATTCTATTCCTTCCTCCGGTTCTGGGGGGTTCCTGTGGCGTCAGCTAATACATAGACCACTTATGGTTGAACCCTCGTCATTAGGTATGAGGGCTGGCACATGTCGTCATGGGCTAGAGGGAGTGTCCTGCTACTTAAGGTTATCTCACCTCGAGACCTGGGCAGTCAACAGGCAGCTGAGCTCCGAGAGAACAACCTCGTTCAGCTACAGCAGCGATGATAATAGCGGACCAACTTAACATGAAGAAACATAGAAAATCGGTGCAGGAGGAGGCCATTCGCTCTTCGAGCCAGCACCGCCATTCATTGTGATCATGGCTGATTGTCCCCTATCAATAACCCGTGCCTGCCTTCTCCCCATATCCGTTGATTCCACTAGCCCCAAGAGCTCTATCTATCTCTCTCTTAAATTCATGCAGTCCATCTCTCTCTTAAATCCACCCAGTAACACCTGAATAAAACAACTGTTTGAACCTGCCTGATGTCTGGCCTTATTCACCACACTTGGTGCCGCTACAATACATTTCTTTAATCAACAAATTAAAAAATCCTAGATATTTATAGTCTACAATCTTAAAAAATACGTTCTTGCAAGCAACCTGTCCTCATAGTTAATTAGAATGAAAACATAGTTCAGAATATCTGAAATTGATCAATGCATTTGATTGAATAAATTACTGTTTATAATCCAATTGAAACTGATTTTCCAGAGCATCTAAAGCCCCGTCCCACTTGGGCGACCTCCACCGCTACATCTGGCGAGTTTGCCCGCGACCCATTGTTGCGGTAAGGTCGCCACGAGGTCGTAGGAGGTCTTGGTCACTCACCTTCATGGTCGAGAGTGGTCTCAGCTAGGTCACGCCGTATTTTTCAAAATGTTAAAAATTGACCGCAACTAAAAATAGGTCGCCGTGGGAAAAATCGATATTTTTTTAGTCGTAGGTCTAGCCAAAGCCATTTGTAGTAGGTCGTGATGCTAGTCGTAGGTAGTCGAAGGTGGTCGAAGGTACTCAAAGGTAATAGCTCTGGGGTGAAAAAAAGGTCAGTAGAAAAAAAAGGTAATTTAAACAGCAGAACGTCATCTCTTTCACTCCAAGGCGTGTTCATTCATAGTTGGAGAGTTTTTTGGAGAGGAGACTTGTGTTTTAGGGATGGCACCAAAAAGGCAGCAGCGTAGGGGAAGGGCACAACCCTAAAAAAAAAACTGCCATGCAGATGTTGCCCACCTAGGAGGGGGAGTGGCAGGAGGTGATGCCACAGGAGGTGATAGTGCAGGAGGAGGTAGCCCTACATGAGAGACCCCTAGGGGAGGAGACCAGGGTGGTAGTATATGTCTCCACCACCACCCCATCCTTCACTGCCTCATTTGAAGGCAGAAAAGCAGCCCTTTCTCCTGTGTCTGACACAGCATCAGAGGCAGATGCCCCATTGGTGGTGAGGGAGGGCTGGAGGAAGGTTATGCCCTACACCTTCACCAGGCAGCAGGAGGAGGACCTTGAGGAATGGTTCCAGCAGAATGCCATCCTGTACGAAAAGGAAAATGAGGGGTACAGGGACAGGGACAAGAATGGCATGCTTGCCATCCACTGCCCCACATGTGAGCTTAAAGTTTCATCTTTTGTCAAAGCCCAGCGCCACTCTCTTCCAGTCATCTGGTGTACTGGGACAGTCAATCACATTATCTCCATTTACCCATTGAGACCTCTTCTTGAGCTTCCTCTTCACCCTTGCTCTTCCCCTTCTGCCTTTCTTAAAAGGCTGCTGAAGCAAAAGGGCTACTGCGAACAGCAGTAGTTGTATTTTTACTAATATCCTCCAAACTAGTTCCATCCTTGCTTGCATGGTTCAGAATGATTTTTTTTTAACCCTGGAGGCATTTTTTGGTGAGAAAAAAATGCAGACATGACATAATTTTATCAGGTGATTATTTGAGGTGTAGACAGTTGTCACTGGTCATTGTTGGTTTTCGGTGTGGTCCTTTGAGGTAGAAGGGGGTCATGTTCATTCACGAACCAATTTGCCAGAATACAACCAACCTCGAGTAAAACGTACGTGGTCGAAGCCAGTCTTCAACATAGTCGAAGGAGGTCGAAGGCGGACTTCTTCATAGTCGAGGGAGGTCTTCAACATAGTCGTAGGAGGTCGTACACATAGTCGTGGATGATCGTAGGTCACCGCGACCTTAATTTAAAAAAAGTCGAGTAATGTCGCCAGAGGTCGTGGTGGAGGTCTCATAAGTGGGACAGGCCCTTAAGACTACACAACGTCACAGCTCCAGTAAATGTTTTTCATGCTGAAATCATTTATCTGCTTTCATTACTGTGTGAGATGATGTTCTCATCAATCTCCATGATCAGTTTATCATTGTACCTGTAAATTCATTTCTACCTAAACTATTTCCAGATACACAAACATTGCATTTGCAAGAAGGATCTAGAGCATGATTTTTGTTACATTTGTGAAAAGACTCAAGTATATTTTAGTGAGCTATTATTTTCCTTGCACGCATGGTAATATATTGACAATGGTGCTGTTGCAATCCTTGACAAAAATTAAGAATTGGAGGACTACTCATCATCAATAATATTTCTCACACGTTATCTTTTCATAGGGCATGGTACTTGCACTTGATCCAATTTAATGATCATTCCATCTTCTCTATATAATTAGCACTTTCCAATCAAACTCATCTGAATGAGTAGCACTATCAAGATATGTTTTCCTGTCAATGGCGCATATAAGCATTTATTCTCTGATTTTGCCATATGGTATTAAATCCATTCATCTCAAACTGTATTAAATACAGATCATACAGACCATATTCTAATTCCCACAATACTTACTAATCACATAAAAAGGGAGTGGATCATAAAGTCCCTTGAGCTTGCCTAATCATTCAATAAGATATCGGCAACTGAATTTCTAGACTAATATAGTTCCACAAATCGGGTTTTGAACTAACCATGAAGCAACCATTACTGTAGCAGTTTACCAAAATCCTCGTATTAGCTGTGACACAATGCATTGCAATGTGCACCTTCGATACAATATCCCATGTAAAGGAATGAATGACTTTCAGGCCCAGTTTTAACATTAACTATTTCCAGGCCAAGATCCATATGCTGTAGTCAATTTTAATCAACAAAATTAGTGGACGATTTCTGTGTGGTATATGTAATAAATGAGGGATGCATTACCTTTCTTTACTTTTACCACACATAACAAATAGCACGATTTTCATGGAATATACCAACATTTCCTGGTTTATGAGTATTTCTTTCTGTATCACTGAAAAGTCCAGCTGCCATTTTTGATATCCAAAATGTTAAGTGAGATTGGCAGCTTTGTTCAGCGGAACTCTGCGTACTGTGGAAATAGAGCTTTTGAAGTATGCTTTTACAATGTCGATGTCACAGTTAAGGTCAACAATTGTTCCCCATCTCTGCTTTCTCCAAGATTGCTATCTTGATTGCTATTTTGGCAGGCAGTAAAGAGATGACAATGTTGTAACGGTTGAGACACAGAAGACTGCAGATGCTATAATCTGGAGTAAAAGACAAAGTGCTGGAAGAACTCAACAGGTCAGGCAGCGTTTCTGATATGAGACCCACTAGGTTAAGTGAATGGCTCATACGCAGACGGAAGCAGGTGTGGGAGGGGACATCACTGGGCAACAAGCAACCAAGGACAATTTCATATCCTTACATATATTACCTTTTAATTTGATTTCTGATGGTGGTAGTGCCTTCACAGAGCAACTTGGCTTTATTCACTCAGGCACGCGAGTGAGCAACATTAGGCATTACATCAATCCACCTTGTATATTGGTGCTCATATTGATGGCAAAGGCAAATATTGATTTTGATAATAGATCAATTGCTAAAACTGCCACGGAAGAATATGAAACATTCTCTGGACTGTTAATTTATGACTTGAGATTACCAGTCTAGAAACACAATAACCAGACTGCATTAGTCCAAACTTAGCTGGCAATGAAAGACAGCCTTCATTCCAACTAAATTTCAGAAGCAGGATGCAATGTGCAGCCGCAACAACATTAAAATATTAATGCAAGCAACCAAGGACAATTTCATATCCCTACATATGTTACCTTTTAATGTGATTTCTGATGGTGGTGGTGCCTTCACAAAGCAACTTAACGAATTACTGAACTGAGATGAAGTGCACAGCACGTTGGTGTGAATTCTGTACCACAACTATCTAATGAAAAAATATTCACAGCACATTTAGATATATTAATTTATCATTTTTGGTTTAAGCTCCCAGCTGCCCACTTGACAAGCATTTGAATGCAGCCTTTCCCATTGGGGAGAAAATAAAAATGAATAGGGGAGTTCACTCCCTTCAACAAGATTAATTCAAACAAAGAAGGCTCCTCAGCTCTTTTAATCTCATCTGTCTGCAATATTAAACACTGTTATTTACCATTACTGCATTTAGTTATTACTTAGTCAAGTTCATTGACCAGTTCACCTTATCACGCTGTCCTATTAGATACTTCATTGTTTAATATGTCAACTTTTTTTCTGAGTTTAAAGATTTTGAATATATTACTATTTTTTTCTACTTACCTCTTCTTTCCGCCATTGTTTATCACTGTCATTGTTCACATCCAGAGGTAAGCAAAGAAATCTGATGTGATCAGAACATTGTACAGATTCAGGAGGGACTTCTGGGGAAATTACTTCAACTCTGTTTTGCAAGACAAACCTGGGATGGTTTTCTTTTCTTAATTGAAGAATGATGTGGATAGAACCAGTATGGGAATAGGCTGCCCACCAACATAGCCTGAGAACAATTACATTGCAAGACTATTTTGTAATGGTAAGGTAACTTCCAAGGGGGAACTAATTGTAGGTCAGGATCATGGTTCGGTTCACCCAGTGGATCTGAAGGGAAGTGACAACTAACTGCATATGGCAGGTTCATGCATCCCTGACCTGCACTCTGCATACAGAGGAACACCTTGGCATTCAGATGTTTGTTCACCTGATCTGCTGCTGAGCCCAGCAGAGTCTGTGACGGAGCTCGGTTTTGCTAAACTGGGACAAACTTCATGTTGAATCTGGTTCCTCAAATGGGTGGCATCTGTAGTTAAAATTTCAAAAACAGGATGTAATGTGCAGTCTACTACAACATTGACCTTTTAATGTAAGCAGCCAATGACCATTTCATATGCATGGGATTACCAATCTGAATGGAAAAAATAAGAGAATATTTTTTTTTCCTTTCCCTGCAATAATTCTTATTATTGCTTTAGTAAATTTCTAACAGTTAGATTCATTTTCAGTAAATGTATTTTAATTTGTAATTATTTATTTATTAGGACTCTGAACATTTTTCAACTATGTTCAAGAATCTATGATTGCCAGACAAATTCAGAGAGGCTGAAAAGGCCTTTACTGAATGCTCGAGTTTACAAAAGGACATTGGGGCAGTCCAAGGATAGGGCCTCAGGATCCATTGACAAAGAAAGCACACATCAACCTCTACAGGTACACCATAGAAAGCATTTTATCGGGATGCTTCACAGCTTGGTTTGGGAACAGCTCCCTCCAAGATTGCAAGAAATTGCAGCAAATTGTGGACGCAGCCCAGCCCATCACACAAACCAACATCCCTTCCATTGACTCCATTTATAACTCACACTGGCTTGGCAAGGCCAGCAGCATAATCAAGGACGATTCGCACCCTGGCCACTCCCTCTTCTTCCCCCTCCCATCCGGCAAAAAGTATAGAAGTGTGAAAATGCACACGTCCAGATTCAGGGGAAGTTTCTTTCCAGCTGGTATCAAGCAACGTAACCATCCTACCACAACTAGAGAACAGTGCTGAACTACTATCGACCTCATTAGTGACCCTCGGACTATCTTTACTGGCTTCATTTTCAACTAAACGTTATTCCATTATCGTGTATCTGTACACTGTGAATGGCTCGATTGCAATCACTTATTGCTGACTGATTAACATGCAACAAATGCTTTTCACTGTACCTCGGTACATGTGACAATAAACAAAACACAACTGAACTGAACATTGGCTGAGACCCGGTGAGCACTAATAATTATTTATTTTTGTGGGATGCCACAGCAGCAAGGCCTCCAGCTCAACTGTATTTGAGGGGTCGAGATGTTCCAGCCAAGGTGATCATACACAGCACAGGTTAGATTGAATGTGTTCCAAGCCAATAGGCTGTCCTATGTTGTCCCCCAGCAAGTAATTTTAATGCAAGTGGTTACATTTAGAAACTACATCAAGATTATAAACAGCTATTTACACAGAGGAAACTGGTTTGAGGTAAAAATGTTGTAATGCATTCACATGTGGGTCATAAGGTTGCGAGGCAACTGTCTTAACTGGTGTCCTACTGCATCACTGCCTCAAATAATTACTTCCAGTAGTTCTACTGTCAGACATCAAAGCCTGTTTGGTGTCTTACGCCAGAGGTAACAGTGTTTACCAAACCAGAATGTCCTGCAGAACACTGATGTCACTTAACATTATCCAGAAACTGATAAGGTTAGAGACGAAATTCTGCTAAAATGGCACTCGTTTTTAATGTATTTGCCGCTGGTCAAGTGTTTAATTGTCCTAATACCCTTCAAAAAATTAATGATGTCAACACAATATGCACCCTAGATGTATCCAATCAGCTGAATAAGATATTTAGCAAACTAAATATGTAGGCACTCTAAGCAACCTCAAGCCAATGCCTGTCAGATTACAAAGATACTACACTGGTACTGACTATTTGATTAAAAAAAATATTGCTAAAGTTAGAACACAGATTGTTCTGAATTTTCCATTTTGAATAGACAAAATGTTATTGCACTGGTTAAACCTAAAACTGCGTCCAGGTGCATATTTACCTCATCCAGATGCAGAGATCCAATCTATAGGCCATCTTGGACACTCACATTATGGTCTCAATGGGAACAGGGCCTTCTGTGGTGTACGAGGCCCCTGTCTTCAAATTACGTCAACCGAATTGAATTGAATTGAGACACATGGCATGGAAACAGGCCCTTCAGCCCATTGAGACCATGCCGACCACCTGTTCACACTTCTATGTTATCCCACTTTCACATCAGCACTCTATACACGCGGGGCAATTTACAGAGGCCATGTCTTTGGGATGTGGGAGGAATCTGGGGAACTCAGAGGAAACCCATGTGATCACAAGGAAAATGTGCAAACGCCACACAGACAACAACCAGTCAGGATTGATCCCGGGTCTCAGGTGTTGTGACGCCGCAGCTCTACCAGATGTATCACTGCACGCTCAAGAAAGCTGCACTCTGCTTTGCTGACTGTAAATGTTGCAAGTGATTTATAATAGCCTTTTGCAAAAACATGCCATTGAAAAGTTAATTAAAATCTATGCAAATAATTGTTCAATAAAATTCAAGAATAAAGGTCCACTCCAGCACTGGATTAAAGTGCCCACCTTTACATGATCCACACTCAAGACGCCTGTTGTTGAGGCCAGCCATGGAATCATTTCCAATGGGCTAGATATCTCCATGTTCTAGGCAAGATCAATTTTTAATTTGCTGGAGTTGTGTGGTGGTGGAGGTGGGCACTCAAATGATTGCCTTGGATGTTCACATCTACAGTAATGATGCCTGATTGATCATCATATGTAGGTGTACAGTAATTGCTCTTGATTTTGTCCCACCATTCCTTGTTTGGATACGACAATATAGTCTCTCTGCCTGCGGTATTGTTTTATGCAATGACCGATGGACTGCATTGATTCATGAGGTTTGGTCACCCCATCTTTTCAATGACACTTAGAGAAGTTACCCTATCTTCAAGTGTCTTCATGAACAGGTGATTATTCAGATAGAAGGGTCAGACTGAAGAAGGATCCCGACCCAAAACATTGTCAGTCCATTACCCTCCACAGATGCTACCCGACTCGCTGAGTTCCTCCAGCAGTTTGTTCATTGCTCAAGATTCCAGTATCTGCAGTCTCTTGTGTCTTCAATTATGTAAATGAGTTGGTGTTCCTGGTGCTCTTTTGTATTATTTCTCTCAGGTTGGCCAAAAAGACATTACCATTTTGCCATATGTATCTGTGAGCAAAATCACTTCAGGCCTAATGGATTGTACTGTAATATGATTTTAGATAGGTCAGCCAAAAGGGAGTTGAAATTCAGTGCACACCAAAGATGAATAAACAGTACATGGATGGGAAGCATCTACTCATTGAAAAATACTGAAGCAATTAGAGAAAAAGAGAGACATATGGGAGCAATTTCATTATTGTTTGAAAGTATAACCAGATATATCAAGTAATAAAAAGGCCAACAGCATTTGGCATAAGGGGCACGGAAGTCATTATAAATTTCTTCTCGCCAATAATTTGGCTACATGGAGAGCATAGTACGGTTCCAAAGACATCCTATCAGAGAGTATACTGCACAGAATCATCAGAATAATGCTAGTTTAGAGGAAGAATTTGTGATATTACGATTACTTCTATTGAGGCAAATATTGGAAAGTTTAGAGAATACAAATTGGTAGTTTTAAAATGATGAAGGCATTTGAATAAGTAAATAATTTGATTAAGGGAAAAATACATGTTTCTCTGATTGGTATGTAATCAATAACGTCACTAATTTCAAATTGCAGCAATGGCAGGAAGGACAGAATTTAGAAGAAATATATTTTTATAGAAAATATAATATTTAAGATCACATACTAGTAGGATTAGTGTGGGAACAATCTTGCAATAGTTTTAATGTGAACATAAGGCATCGACTGATTTATTATGTTTTTTTTGTAAATATAGATTATCATTTGTGATCTATATCAATTATGACATATAGAATACATCTCAAAACATTTATTTATATACTAATGGTTTTCCTTTGATGCTGCACTTAATAAGGTAGAAGAGGCACTGTTTTACAACATAACAAGAGCATTAAAATTTACTTGTATCCCTTAAGGCTACTGATGTAAATGCTCTGTGCTTTTGAAAATTATAGTAATTACTTGTCAACTGCAGATAGTCTCTTTAAAAAGAGAATTTTAAAAGCAACTAGACCAAGTGGGACAATTTGGGTCCCGGTCACACGGGAGGCCTGGTCCCCAAACGCAACCTGTTCCCCCAACACAATACTCTGTCACTCACCCATAGCCTCCACAAGAGGCCTGGTCCCTGAATGCAACCCGTTCCCCAACGCAATATTCCACCACTCACCCATTCCCCCAACGCAACCCGTTCCTCCATGCAATATTCCACCACTCACCCATAGCCCCCAACTGCGCAGGCGTGGTTCAATACCCCCCCATCCCCCCGCACTCCCTCCCCCTCCTCTTCACCCAACTTTAAAAATAGATCAAATTCCCTTGCCCAGCCCGTCCGTAACAATGTTTCAAATGCCAGGACTCAGTGTCCTGTCTTTGTAACATTATAGCGGGCAGGGGTAGCAAGTTTGAATTGGATTTTTTACAGTGAGGTCAAGTTTTACTTTTTTTTAATATAATGTAAATGTACATTCCCATTGTGATGTCATTGTGGGGTGCAGCACTGCTCACGGACAGTTTATGTAAATGAGATCCCATTGTGACGATATAGCTGCTAACTGTCACTGCAACTTCAAGTGATTTTTTCTCAAACTGGATTTTGAAAAGTGAATAACTTGTAAAATGTGAATAACTTGTAAAATATTCCATCAATCTGAACGAAACTTGATAGAAACACACCACAGGACAATTGTGAGTAAGGTGGTCCAAAAAGTGATCCATCATGTACCGTTTTGGCGTAGTTCCAGGAGCACATGGGCACACACGCACACAGACACTTAGAATCACAAACAAGATGAGAGTTTTGACCAAGTGGACCCGTTGGGTCCCGTTCCCCCAACACACTATTCCACCATTCACCCATTCCCACAACACAACCCGTTTCCACCATTCACCCGCTCCCCCAAAATAACCCGTTCCCCCAATGCAATATTCCACCACTCACCCATAGCCCCCAACTGCACAGGCGCACCTCATTTCCCCTCATCCCCCTCTTCTCCTTCGCCCTACCTTCAGTCACTCTCTCCCTCCCTCCATAGCCCCTCTCCTCTCCCTACCCCTGAAGAGACCTGATACCCCAAAGCAACCCATTCCCCAATGCAATATGCCACCACTCACCCATTCTGCCAATGCAACCCGTTCCCCCAATGCAATATTCCACCACTCACCCATAACCCCCAACTGCGCAGGCGCGGCTCATTTCCCCTCATCCACCAGCACTCCCTCCCTTTCCTCTTCACCCTCCCCTTCGCCAATCCCTCCCTCTCCTTCCCCCCACCCTCAGTCACTCCCTCCCTCCATAACTCCTCTCCCTACCCCCCTCCTATCCCTCTATCCCCCACCTCCCCCGCTCATCACCTCACCCTAGCCCCCCCACTATCCCTCCTCACCGCCCCCACTGCCCTCCTCTCCCTCTTCCTCTACTGACATACCTACTTCCTGTCTCATTAATGGTAGTCATTCTCTTTTCTGTCATTTTATCAGATGTTTATGCTTTCCATCATCCTGTCGATTCCACCAGATACTGTACCCAATCCTTTAAATGGTAAAGTAGGCCTATTTCCATCTTAGATTCTCAAGCATATTCAAAGCTCACATCCAAACTGTTTTAATTGATGTCTATTTTTCTTTAAAATGTTAAGCCATAGGCAGGAATATGAAAGAACATTAGCCACACAAGTGGAAAGGTCAGAGGCAGAAGAACGATGTTTAAATTGATTATAAGATATAAATATTGTATGTATGAAACAGAACAAACATTGTAATGTACATATCGCATGTTCAGAAATCATACTTCTTGCTGTGACTCTTTAAGGTCTAATTTCTGCATCGCTTCTCACTTTATGAGCTTTTAAGTCCTCCTTTCCCTATCAATTTTTAAAAATATCAACCAGCTTCTGTTTCACCATGAAACTCCACGGAAGCAATGCTGAGCATTTTCAAGTAAGATGAAAAAGGTGGAACAAGGTGAGGTGGTTCAAGAAGAAAATAGCAAATGGGTAAGACTGGTGCAAAGATAGCTCCTGCCGTAAGTATAATGTTTTGGATGTGATGTCCACTAGTTCAAGGAGCTGCTGGACTCCTCTCCACTACACCTCCCCACCCTGGAAAAAATATTTAAAATTTGCCAGGTATTAAAACAAAATTATAAAAATTTATAAAAATCTTTATAAAAATCTTTTGGATGCATGCTACAAAATAAATTGACTTTTCATTTTAATCAAGGGGAAACATTTTCTAATCGCCAAATCTTACCCGAGAGGTCTGAAATGTTGCAAGACAATTTCAGTCTTAACTCCTCAGATTCAAAGGGCGCTACTGCAAGAAATTAGGATTTGCTTGGAAAAAAAGGTAATAAACATATTTGTGAATACTACACAGTGACTGAAATATCATTTTCCTCATGATTCGTGGGATTTATTAACAACCGTATGAGGGAGAATTAAGTCCAAGGCAACCATTCCCCAGTATAATTATTTAAATTTAAACATATGATGTATTGCTTAATGGACATTAAAACTGTATGCTCATATAAAATTAGAGAACAGAATGGATTTAATTCATTTACAGTTATATGTATATTATTGAAAATGTATGATAAAAACATGTATTAATGATTTTTAATATTTCTTCCGTGATCTTTGGTGGTATTGACTTTTTCATTTATCATTCTGAAATTCGGTACAATGGAAGAAAGATTTAGAAACTGCTAAAAGTTGATATCTTACAAATACTGTATTAACTAAAATAATGATTGAATAAAAAATATTCTTGATTGTTCAAGATTTGAATATAATTCACATGAATATTTTGCAATTCTTCTATTCACACAAATAGTTCCAACTGTTTCACCCAATTGATTATTAAACCTCAAAGTAATTTATGTTTTCATCGACAGAATTACATACATCTATATTTTATTGCAAGTGTACTTCAAATATGAAATATATTTATGCTTTAGTCATCCAGATACAGAAAACCGCAAAATAATCATTCGATGATGGAATTATGGAGTGAATACGAAATTCTCAAAAATGTATTAACAACATCAAATGTTACATAGTCCACTGTACTCTAACTTCCCATCAATAATTAACTCCTTTGCCAATAATTTCCCTTCTACCATTCTATAACAAGAGACCAATGAGTCTAAAAAAAATCTCAGCTAAATGCAAAGCTCTCGAAGAAGTGCATTTTGATCCAATTTTTGTTCAATAATAAGACCATTAGATTTCAGCCCAAAATTCCCAGAACATCTGTCATCATTTTAACTTAAAGGATTAATCTTATTTATTAGCCTTCCTAAAGGAAATGCTGAAATATAATTTGGTGGAGATTTGGCAGTGCATTACAACAAAGAGCCCATCCGATGTTGCTAAGGCCCCGTGAAATTATGGTGTCAATGGCTGACATCACTGTTTGTACTCCCCATATCTTTCCTGTGTATTCTGTACCATTGTACTGTTTCACTTACCAACAAAGTTGGGCAGCTAACTTTCCACCATTAAATCAATCATGATCACAGGCCTGCTGAACTAATGTCACTGAAATTGCTGCCTCCACTTAGACCATTAAAAAATGGCACTGGTGCGCTTTCTAATTTAAAAATCCATTGCTATTTCATCTCAATTATTTTCAACCCATTGTGAGCTTAACCTTTAATTAAATATAACACTTCCTAGAATCAATTGAATTAATCAATTATTTTTCCTTTTAAAAATAAGAATCAAAACGGTCTGTTCACTAATTACCCTTTTCAAAAAGAAAATCAGATATTGTTTTCTTCTATTTATGCAATATACAAATTAACTATTTAACATATGAAAATAATGCTGATGCACAACTGTGTGAACTTGAGACAACACAGCAATAACCTTAACTGCTCATTCATTCTTAGGGAAATAATTTCACTATTTTAATTTCCTGTCTGAACAGGTAAACAATACCGATATAGTCGGTTTAAAGAGCATGTCCTGGTTTCTTTGTAACTATTTAGACATGTGAATTATGCTAAGTTAGATTAGGCACCATCATATGGAAATAAACATGAACTTTAGTCAGAGTTGGAAACAGGCCCTTCAGACCACTGAGTCCATGATGATTATCAAGCACTCATTTGCACTAATCTATGTACTGTACATCCTATTTTTTTCTACTATCATTACCATAATTTCCTTAGTTTCTTCTACTTGACTTTACAATAGCCAACTCAATTTTTTCCATTCTGTGTGATATCTCTTCTGTTCCATAAGGGATTGTACCAGTGACATGAAAGTTCCATATCTTTTGTCATGAATTAAAATTGCTTCAATTTTAACTGTGTACTCTTTAGTGTTAGAAAAAAATTGCCTTTTATGGCAGCAATTACAATGTTGGCCAAAAAGTAACAGTGTCCAATTCTTTTGGGCGGTTTCATTGGACCGAAGATTATATATATATATATATATATATATATATATCTATATATAAATATTCACATTTGCACTCGAATCTTGTTCAACTTAACAGTGTCTTTATAGTGATGCGCAACTCTTCAGCCAAAAAATGATATATTTCTTCAGCTAGATGACCTACGAAATGTCCATGAAAACCGAACATCCAGAAAGAGCAACAGATTACAAATATCTAGTGGGTAAGGTAACTGGCTTCTTCTTTCAGTGAAAAGCTGAATGTGCTGCTATAGTGATCAGATTACAGTACCCTCCCATTATGTTTGGGACAAGTACCCATCCTTTATTTATTTCCCTCTGTACTCCACAATTTGAGATTTGTAATAGAAAAAAATCACATGTGGTTAAAGTGCACATTGTCAGATTTTAATAAAGGCCAATTTTATACATTTTTGTTTCACCATGCAGAAATTACAGCAGTGTTTATACATAGTCCCCCCATATCACGGCACCATAATGTTTGGGACACAGCAATGTCATGTAAATGAAAGTAGTCATGTTTAGTATTTTCTTGCATATCCTTTGCATGCAATGACTGCTTGAAGTATTCAATTCATGGATCACCTGTTGCTGGGTGTCTTCTCTGGTGATGCTCTGCCAGGCCTGTATTGTAGCCATCTTTAGCTTATCCTTGTTTTGGGGGGTAGTCCCCTTCAGTTTTCTCTTCAGCATATAAAAGGCATGCTCAGTTGGTTTCAGATCAGTGATTGACTTGGCCACTCAAGAATTGACCATTTTTAGCTTGGAAAAACTCCTTTGTTGCGTTAGCAGTATGTTTGGGATCATTGTCTTGCTGAAGAATGAACCACCGGCCGATTAGTTTTGAAGCATTTGTTTGAACTTCAGCAGATAGGATGTGTCTATACACTTCAGAATTCATTATGCTACCACCATCAATGAAGATAAGTGAGCCAGCAACTTCAGCAGCCATACATGCCCAGGCCAGAACACCCCCACCACTGTGTTTCACAGATGAGGTAGTATGCTTTGGATCTGGGGCAGTTCCTTCTCTCCTCTATTCTTTGCTCTTGCCATCACTCTGATATAAATTAATCTTTGTCTCATCTGTCCACACGACCTTTGTCCAGAGCTGTGGTTGCTCTTTTAAGTACTTCTTGGCAAACTGTAACCTGTTTTTACAGCTAACCAGTGGTTTGCATCTTGCAGTGTAGCCTCTGTATTTCTGTTCATGAAGTCTTCTGCAGACAGCGGTCATTGACAAATCCACACCTGACTTCTTAAAGAGTTAACCTTCTGATCTGTCAGACAGGTGTATGGAGATTTTTCTTTATTATAGAGAAAATTCTTCTATCAACAGCTGTGGTCTTCCTTGACCTGCCAGTTCCTTTGTGCTTAGTAAGCTCACCAGTGCTCTTTCTTCTTAATGCTGTTTCAAATAGTTGATTTGGGTAAGCCTAAGGTTTGGCTGATGTCTCTAACAGTTTTATTCTTGTTTCTCAGTATCATAATGGCTTATTTGACTTTCATTGACAAAACTTTGGTTCTCATGTTGATAAACAGCAATAAAAGTTTCCAAAGGTGACGGAAAGACTGGAGGAAAGACTAGGTGCTGAGAGCTCTCTTATACTTGCATTAAGGAGGTAATTAAACACACGGGAGCATTTACAAACACCTGTGAAGCCATTTGTCCCAAACATTATGGTGCCTTGAAATGGGAGGGACTCTGTATAAACACAGCTATAATTTGTACATGGTGAAACTAAATTGTATAAAAAAACCTTTAATAAAATCTGATAATGTGCCCTTTAACCACATGTGGTTTTTTTCTATTACAAATCGCAAATTGTGGAGTACAGAGGCAAATAAATAAATGATGGGTCTTTGTCCCAAACATTATTGAGGGCATTGTATTTACAGATACAGAGTAATTTACAAAGTCAGAGGCTTTGTGCCAACTCTTTTCCTCAATTTCTTCAATATTTTCTTATCTTGTGGGACTTAATCTGTTAAATCTGATTACCTACCTCCATTATCATGTGTGTTCATGTCCTTATTTCTTGGCTTCTGTTCTTAGGTTTGTATTTTAAAACAGTTGACTTTTAGCCACATCCTCTCTGACTCTCTACCATCCCTAATGCAGTACAGTGATTATTGCCAAATTTGTCACTGAAAGGCCTGCTCAAAGGCCCCCAACATCAAAGTTCTTATTAGATATGCCAAGATTGGTTTGTGCGCTGATCTTCTAATATTCTTTGGGAGGTTTCGCCTTTGCTTGTTAAATTAAAGATCAAGGACTGGAAGCTTGATTGCATAGCACATATGGTTTCTGCGCACTCTGCAAAAGATCAGCATGAGATGGAATCAGCGCCACAGTGCATCGTTATTTATCCTACATAATGCATCCACACACCGGTACTCATTCACAGGTGTGACTTTAACTGATACTGATGGTTGGCAGTTATTTTACATCCACAATTTTTAAGAGCACATTAATACTGAAGGTATGACACCGAAATGGCAGGCATTAATGGGTGGAAGTAAACCTGCTCAATCACAAGGTAAATTTGTAGTCTTTACTAGCGTAATTACTGGGAAGTTCGCCCTTTAAGAAATGTGATCCTGGAATCTTTTCCAGGATATTACCTGCACAATCCTGTCCTATGAAAAGGATCGCATCGAAGGAAAAGTCAGACAAAATCATGCCCATTACTTGAAGAAGCAGTCTCTATCATGAACGACTGCCATAAGAATTTATGGCATGGCAGTTTTTGTGCTTATTCCATAGTTTTTACGATACAAATGTATTTGTCACTTGCACCAACTAAGGTACAGTGAAATTTGCCATACAGTGATACAATTGAAAAAAAAACACAAACATAATAACATTTAACATAAACATCCACCACAGCATTCTTCACTGTGGTGGAAGGCAATAAACTTCAGTCAGTCCTTCTCCTTTGTTCATCCGTGGTCGGGGTCACGAACCCTCTATAATCGCCGCTACGGACGGCCGGATGCTCGAAACCCCAACGTCGGGATGGTCGAACACACTCCGCGGCTTGGTGTGCCCGAATTGGCCACTTTCTTACCAGAGACCGCGGCATCAGAATGTTATATGCCCCAGGCCAGCGGTCGGAGCTCTTCTCTGGCGATCCCCGGCAAGGGATCCCGGGCTCCGGATGGTAAATCCACGCCACACACACGGCTAGTAGCTCCGCAGACCACAGCCCTATGATGCCAAGCTACAAGGCATAATAGTTCTGAATGTTTGGAATTTGCATTGTGAAAATGCCAGGACTAAAAAACTGGCAATTGTCCCCAGTGAAGCAATTGCCTCCAATGGCGCTTAGAAACATAGAAACATAGAAAAATAGGTGCAGGAGTAGGCCATTCGGCCCTTCGAGCCTGCACCGCCATTCAATGTGATCATGGCTGATCATCCAACTCAGTATCCCGTACCTGCCTTCTCTCCATACCCCCTGATCCCTTTAGCCACAAGTGCCACATCTAACGCCCTCTTAAATATAGCCAATGAACTGGCCTCAACTACCTTCTGTGGCAGAGAATTCCAGAGACTCACCACTCTCTGTGTAAAGAATGTTTTCCTCATCTTGGTCTTAAAGGAATTCCCCCTTATCCTTAGACCGTGACCCCTTGTTCTGGACTCCCCCAACATCGGGAACAATCTTCCAGCATCTAGCTTGTCCAACCCCTTAAGGGGTTGTTCCTTTGCTTGGTAGAATGTCTTTAGTCAAGGTGTAGATAGTTTTACAATGGAAAATCTGAAATAACACCATATTGTCCAGTTGATTCCCATTATATAAACACACAATAGAAACAACAGCAGACTGTGTGGCTACTCAAGCCTGCAACAGCATTGAAAGCTGACCCTCCGCCTCACAGTCAGTTACCTGCATTTTCCTCTTATCCCTCAATCCCTTCTTGCCGAAAATGTATTCAAAGACCAGGCAATGACAATCCTCCGAGGAAGAGAATGCTATAATATTACATCTTATTGAGTAAATAATTTCTCCTCATTCAGTCCAAATTATATAGTCACAGTGAAAAAGAGCAGGAAGCATTTACTTTAGACCAACACGTCCACATCGACCGAGATATCTATCTGAACTAGACCCAAATGTCTGTATTTGGCCCATTTCCCTTTAAACCTTTGCTATTAATCAATAATATTTAATTATTAATGTTTTATGTGTCATTCCTAACTATCACTGTATGTCATGTTGCCACTTGCAGGCGGAGCATCAAGGCAAATTCCTTGTATGTGAATGCTTGGCCAATAAACTTAATCATTCATTCATTCATTACAACGTACCAGTCAAAATGTCTTCTAAACTTTGCAATTGTACCTGGTTCTACAGCCCTTCCATACAGCCACCTGTGTAGCACCATTTTATTTTCAATCTTTCTCCTCTCACTTAAACCTATGCCCTCTAGTTTTAGACTCCCCTACCCTGGAAAAAAAGACCATGACCATCTACTTTATCTATATCCCTCAATTTTATTTCTGGAAGGTCACTGCTCAATCTCCGATACTCAAGAAAAAAAAAACCTAGCCTATCCAGCCTCTCATTGTAACTCAAGCGCTCCAGTATCAGTAACATCCTCGTGAATCTTTTTCTGCACACTTTCCAGTTAAGGACACCCTTCCAAGAGCTGGCTGAACTGAACACCACACAATACTCCAAACGTGGTCTCTCCAACAACCTTGCACAGTAACAACATGACATCTTAACTCCTGTTGCAATCTTAAATAATCTTTGTAATTTTCCACAACACCACCTATTTTGTTATCATCCACAAATTTACTAACTATGCTAATTGCATTGTCATCCAGAGCATCATTAAACAAACCATTGACAAACAACTATGGGCCCAGCACCAATCCCTGTGGTACACTACTGATTAAAAATCTTCAATTTGAATAACAACCCTCTACTTTACCCTCTACAACACTTTAATTCCTTCCACCAACCCAATTTTGTATCAAATTGACTAATAGCCCTGTCCCACGGTACGAGTTCATTCCAAGAGCTTTCCCGAGTTTAAAAAAAATCAAACTCGTGGTAAGCACGGAGAATGAACGTAGCGGGTACGTCGGAGTTCGGGGACGTCTCTTAGCGGCTCATAAAGCTAACGGCAGGTACTTGGGAAGAGTCGTTAATGGCAGGTAAGCTCGGGAAGGCTCGTGAAGATTTTTCAACATGTTGAAAAATGTCCAGGAGAGCCCCGAGTACCGACGAGCGACCATTACCGTAAATCTCCAAGTTCAAATCAGGGCAAACTCGGGAGAGTTCTTGGAATGAACTCGTACCGTGGGACAGGGCCATAACTCACCACGGATCCCATGAGATCTAATCTGCCAGTCTTGTCTATCATGCAGAACCTTATCAAAGGCCTCACTAAAGTCTCTTTGTCACCAGCCTGCGGAAACAGCCGTTTAAATCCATTCAGAATCTTACCTCTCATTCTTCTAAACATCCATCCTTGGGTATGGAGAAGAAAGCTGCACACGATATTTCAGAGTATAGTTCCATTATAGCCATGAAACACTGCAGTAATACTTACACCTTTGAATCCAGTTTTGTCATAATGTAAGGCTCATACCATTTGCCTATTAAAATGCTTAATATACCTGCACTTCAGCTTTCTGCATTTCAGAAACTAACATAGCAAGATCCCTTCGTTCACCAAAATTTACAGTTAATATTGTTTTCCGAATCTTCCTACCGAAGCTCTCAACCACATTACATCCATCTTTTAACCTTTAGCCCACTTGAGGACAACGTGACAACTTTTAATAGCATCAAGGGAGGACGTTTATTATTCCCTCCCGTGTCTTATTTAGTTTTATCATTTATCGCGATTTTCCTTCTTTTTTAAACTCGTAAAGCGGGGTTTTTAATCTTTTAAAATCTTTTATCGCGCAAGGAAATCTCTGTGCTACCAAACGAGACCAATTTTATCGAGACTTTCTTTTTAAACTAGTAAAGCAGCGTTTTATCCTGTCATCGTGCATTTCGTGCTACCAGCCGGGACCAATTTTGTGATCTAAGCTGGTAACTTACTACTTCTAACTGTTTTTAACCTTGAAGATTTTCCTGCCACCCAGCCCAATTGCAATATATGGCATAGAATACTGTAACCTCGCTTGTGCCATATTGGATTTCTTAAATCGAAGATTGAATTAGTACCACGCTTGGATCTGGAAGAATACGAAACACATCAACACCAGTGTTGTATTTGGTTCTGATGATTGCCTTCTCCCAACTTGGATTGAGGATTTTCCATGAATGGGACCATGGTCCGTCAAAAATTAGTGTCCAGAAGACGTACGTAAATACGTTTCGTGAAAATGGGTTGAAACACTCAGCTACCCCCTTTCTAGGCTACCCTCGAGGTCGCCTACCATTGTTCATTATTGTCAATTTACTGGCTGGTTAATCAACCTCAACCCTGGCCCAAAAGGTCATCACCGTGGACGTAAACCAAAGTACCCGTGTGGTTTGTGCTCATTTGCTGTTAAAGATTCTGGCATTCAGTGCTCGATGTGCACAAGTTGGTTTCACTTGTGTCAAACTACACTTTTGGTTTTCACTGCAAAAATCCAAATGCCATCTGATTATGCCCACTGTGCGACGTCATCAACCTTGCTAGCTCATTTTTTGACTCGTCAAGCGACCTTACAAGTATGCTCAACTTCAGCAATACATTTGAAAGTCTCACATCTCTGAGTGACGACCCTGATTGTGACGCATGGAGTCATGAGAATTTAAGATCATCCAGCCCAATTTGTGCTGCCCACTTACCGAAAATAACACTTTAAAAAACTGCTCCTGGGTGGCCTTGTGGAATGACATCCAAAGCAACACCAACATCCAAAGCAACACCAACATCCAAAGCAACACCAACATCCAAAGCAACACCAACATCCAAAGCAGAGAAAAACCCTCTGCTGAAATGTGCGAAGACAAAGGATGGCTGGACCGTTGTTGGGAAAGATGGTAAAAGTAATATCCCTGATGATGACAATCCTCCATGCTCCCCCTACACCAATTGTCACATCCATCAACATGTTAATGGACAAAGAAATGCGTGTAATGGTGAGCTCAAAAGGAGATTCATGGTACCAACAAAGATATTGATCACAATGATGTCAGCAATGAACATGGGATCAAAATCGCTGTTATAAATTGCCGCAGTATAAGAGGAAAATGTGCTGTGATCAATTCATTTATTGAAACTGAAAACCCTGATATCCTTATCGGGTCTGAATCTTGGCTGGACCCATCAATCAAATCTGCTGAGATATTTCCTCCTCACCACCGAATTTTTAGAAAGGACAGAAACTTGCATGGAGGCAGTGTCTTCATCGGAGTTAACAATACCATTCCTTGTTTTGAATGATTAGACTTAGACAGTGACTCTGAGCAAATCTGTTGTCAAGCTACACGCGAAGGTCAGTCGTTACAGATAGGAAGCTTTTACCGACCACCTGACATGAAAACGGAGCCTCTTTTAGATCTTGGATCAAACATCTCCAAAATTAACGCCTCATCACACTCTCCACTTATCATCCTGGGGGGCGATTTCAATGTCCCAGGTATAGATTGGTCTGACGGCATACAAAGTGAACAAAAAGGGGCTCTCCAGGAAGCCCTAGCTTACCTTACTCTGGAAAATCACCTGTCCCCAAAAATCACTTTCCCTACCAGGCATGATGAGACAAGTAGTACCGAAAATACTTTAGATTTATTGTTCACTTCATACCCAGATTTAATTTCAGATGTTTCATCATGTGCTGGAATTAACGATAATTATATTATCCAAGCAAAACTGCACACAAAGCTTAAAGTTCCTTCAAAACCATCGCTTAAAATTTCCCTCTGGAAAAAAGTGAACAGTGAGGAATTTAGCAAAAAACCTGGGAAAAGATTTCTTCAAGCTGCAACCAGATAAAAGATCCGTAAAAGACAACTGGTTGTGGCTGAGAACTCTTTAAATAATATTGTTACAAATCATGTCCCTCAAAAACTCATTAAGGGCCGTATGAATCCTCCTTGGTTTTCGACAAAACTGAAACGTCTCTGCAAGAAAGAGAAGTTTTATATCCATGCCAAAAAAAGGGGTACAAAACTGGACTGGAACAATTTTACTAGAGTGCGAAAGCAAGTCGATCGTGCTATTAGGAGTGCTCATAGACAACATGCTTCTTCTATTCTTGGGGGAGAGCAACCCAAGGCTTTTCGGAGATATGTGAAATCCAGACGGACAGACAACACTGCTGTCCAGATGCTTAAAGTGAACAACTGTCCGATTACTGAGGACCAGGCGAAAGCAGAAGCTCTTGCAAACCAATTTCAACACGTTTTCACCTGGGAAGATATGGAGCCTTCATCATTTCCAGTTCTACCACCCAGCCCATATGTTAATATGCCCTGCTATTAAAATTGAGGTTGAAGGTGTCAAGAAGTTATTGCTCAACATTAATACCACAAAAGCAATTGGACCAGATCAGATACAGAATCAAGCCCTCACGATCGTGGCCAAAGAACTGGCTCCAGTTTTGAGTTCATTTTTTAACAATCGCTTGACTCAGGTGATTTTCCGCTGGATTGGAGGAAGGCTAACATCACTTTAAGAAGGGTTCAACCACCAACCCGGTGAATTATCGCCCTGTTTCATTAACAACTACTTGCTGCAAATTGCTGGAGCATTTAATTGATAGTAATCTGATGCGACACGTGAGCAAACATAACATTCTTGCTGACAACCAACATGAATTTAGGAGGCATAGATCATGTGAGTCTCAGCTTATCCTGATGACAAATGACCTGGCCAAGCACCTTGATGGTAACGTCATCATGGATTTAGTAGTGTTGGATTTTTCTAAAGCATTTGATGTCATCCCACACCAGAGACTGCTTCGAAAGCTTGACTTCTATGGTATTCGTTCTAACACGAAACGATGGATTTCCAGTTTCCTGAAAAACGCTTTCAGCGTGTGTATGAACGGAAAGAGCTCCAATTGGCATCCAGTGTTGAGTGGTACACCTCAGGGCACAGTACTTGGCCCACATCTGTTTTTGCTTTACATAAATGACATCCATGAAAAAGTCGCAAGCACAACCAGACTATTCGCTGTTGATTGTTTGCTGTACCGTTCATTTAAGTCAGCTGATGATGATGAAGATGCTCTCCAAAAGGATCTCGATACAATGGTTGAGTGGTCACACCAATGGGGCATGCAGTTCAACCCGTCCAAATGTGAAACCATGCGTGTCACCAGAAAGAGTAATCCAGGCGAAACATCTTACAATATTCTTGGTGCCACCCTTGAAGAATCCAAACAAACCAACCATCTTGGCATCAAATTGCAGAATGATCTGCGTTGGAATGGTCAGACACATCATGCAACAGTGAAAGCAACAGGTGTCCTAAATTTTCTGAGGCGCAACTTTCATCATTGTTCAACTTCTGTCAAGGAGAAGCTATACTTCACCCTCGTTAGACCTCATTTGGACTACGCAGTTGCAGCATGGGACCCATACACAAATAAAAATATTTCATCCATCGAACGTGTCCAAAGACAGGCATCTCGATTTGTCACTAACACCTATGAGAGAGAAGCGAGTGTTACCAAACTTCTGAAATTCTCTGGGGTGGAACCCTCTCCAAGACGTGAAGCTCACCGTTTAACCTGTTGTTACAAAATGTTAAATGGTCAGCTCAATATAGATTACAAGACCTACACCAAACCCAAACCAATTAGGAGCAGACGAGGGCATTCGATCCAATTTGTGATTCCAGCTACCAAGACAGATGTGTACAGCAATTCGTTCTTCCCCCACACAATTAAAGCATGGAATAATCTCCACCCTACTATAGTTACCCAACCAGATACAACTAAATTTAAGGTAGCTCTTTCTTCCCAAAAACCCTTTCTGGGTAGTCCTCCCTCCACCACCTCCAGTTTAACTTCCATTTGGAATATTTTGGAGGACCAAGAAACCAAGACCAAGACAAGACCACTTGCTTAACCCCTCTGAATCCCTTTGCAGATTCTCCGCATTTTGTCACAACTCACATTCCCAATCTTGCTGTGTCAGATCAGAAGGTTTGGATTTTATTTTGTCAATTAATAATACAAATACAATAGTGAGCACCGTTTGACATTCGCAAAAAGAATTTTGCTTAAAGTCAATTGACAATATGTTAATAACCATTTTATTTGAAATCTGGAGGCAAAATACACTAATAGTATTTTTGTAACAGCATTTTGCAGATATATTGCAGATATATATAACAGATATATTGTAATTGCTTGTGCTCTTGATTGTTAAAATTTCAAGTTGGTTACTAACAATGGAATTTAAAACTGTCAAGTGAAAGTAGTTGCTTTTGTCTGGAAAGAAACTACAAATGTGTTACAAACATCAGCTTCAGTAATTAAAATAGTTTACTTTGCTAGCTGTTCATGGCAATAACACGCTGCAAGTGTTTACATTTTTCATTTTGTGCGCGGATTCTTTGGAATGTCTAGAATAAGCATAAATCTAGTTTTCACACGGTCAAACATCCATGCGAATTCCGTAAATAAAATTAGCAATGTGCAATAACGTGTGATATTGAAAAGGAGAGGTAAAGGTGAAAAAGGTGAAGAAATCAATAGGGTTTAAGTCCTTCTTTCCAGCTGGCAAGAGACATGTTATTCATCACATATCATTTACTTCAAAATTAGCTTCAGTCAAACTATAGATAGAAAATGAACTAAAATAGAACAATCCATAGAGCAACAGTGCAACACTAAACCAGAATAAACAACAAAAAAATCCACCAATGTCATCATCATTTTAAAAATGCATGAGGATACTGTGCTATTTATTATGACAGAAACCCCAGGTCAAATGATTTTTTTTGGACTATTAATACGGACCTTGAATTTAATGCTAGCTGACTAACAAATTGTGAGTAGATTTTTATCTCACTAGTTACATTTCATCCTCCAACCATTGCTGATGAGACTTCACCACGCCACATGATGATATCCTAAAATTCAGTCTAAAATTTACAAAATAGTCATCAGTCCCACTTTGATATGGGTTGTTTTTTTCCAGTTGACAAAACATTCCATGGATGTTTGCTTTTAAATTAAAAATGCATATTAAATGCAAAATGACAAGCCCAATTGTATAGATAATGTAGTTAAAATACACGTAATATTTCGGACAACCAGTAAAAAAATAGAATGTTTTAAAATATTGCAGCCAAAGGCTTAAGAAGGAGAATAGCACAGAAATACGAGCACCGTGATGTGATTTGCCTTCTTTTTAACATCACACAAAAAGAGCAGAATAAACAATGCATTTGATCATATCACAGAATGATGCAATATTTACAATATTTCTATATCTGTAAATGAACAGTGAACAATTACTGGTTACAATCACTGTTCACATTTAGAAATAAACCATCGTGAAGTTTTAGTTCTGCTTCAGTGCATTACAAAAATATTCAATTTGACCAGTAATTAAACATTACAATAAATAAATGTTCCAATTCAGAAGTTAAAAAATTGATTTGACTAAAAAATAATGCCTAACTGCTTTTAAGATATATCACTTAATTTGTTTCATAAAGGGAATATAGTATAGTCAATTAGTATTTTCAATATTTTGTAGTGAAAGAGGTCAAACATGTACTGCATAAGATGTCAAATGGGTTTATTAGATATTATCATTAGTATAATTGTTACTAATATATTTCAGTATTGAATGACCTTAAAGATATAGTTAACTGATAGCAAATAACTTTGAAACTACATTGCACATTTTTTATACTCCCGCAGGTTTAGCAAGGTATATTTTAGCCCAGAATACAGAGGACAGGTTTAAAGCTAGTCAGTTCTCTGCCTGACATGCAAGATAACCTCTCATCTCGCACTACACCACAGGGATATGACATTTTTGACCCAAAGTAAGCTCCAAGTTATTAGCCTAAAAAATTGCACCAGCTGACGTGGATATCAGCAATGACACCATAATAATGCATGCTAGCCTTTGTTTATTTCAACTAAATATTGCTTATTTCAACCAGGAATATAATTCCTTAAAATTTTACTTCCCAATTTTAGATTAATTTCTCATAATTTGACATTCATTTTCTTTCACAAACATTTCTAAGACTAGCTTCTAGAAAGGCGAGCCTGAATAGAATTGATATACTTTGGTTCGAAGAAAATAAGTACTTCATCGAGAAATATGACAAGGAGCGCTTTTGCATTATTGAAAGAGAGAAAGAGAGAGTCTTTTCTTGTCATATGTCCCAAAACGGAACAATGAAAGCACTGTAAACTGCGAATGTGATTAACAGGAATGGAAAGAACAACAGCTTTACCAAAGGTAAAATATATAATAGTTGAGAATTGTATTTCAAGTTATTTGATTGTTCATTAAAATTATTTGAGTGGGATTGTATTACTTTTGAATGACAATAGACAATAGATGCAGGAGTAGGCCATTCGGCCCCTCGAGCCAGCACCACCATTCAATGTGAACATGGATGATCATCCACAATCAGCACCCCGTTCCTGCCTGCTCCCCCATATCTCTTGACTCCGCTATCATTAAGAGCTCTATCTAACTCTCTCTTGAAAGCATCCAGAGAACCGGCCTCCACTGCCCTCTGAGGCAGAGAATACCACAGACTCACAGCTCTGTGTGTGTTAAAAAATATTTCCTCGTCTCTGTCCTAAATGGCTTACCCCTTATTCTTAAACTGTGGTCCCTAGTTCTGGACTCCCCCAACATCAGGAACATCGGGAAAATGAGGGATAATTTGTTCCACAACATCTCTGTGGGTTCTATGCTGAAGTGGTCATTAAGGAAGCTGCCAACTGTTCTATGGGTGGGGGTAAATATAAGGTGGTGCTCACATTCCACCACTTGTGCTGGCCTTCTGAGTGGTTGTGATGAATGATTTCAAGTTTCCCAATGCCATCCCAATGGTCCTTCAATATTTTGACCAGATGATATTATGTGGATTAGTGGGGATTTTACACTATTTGACCTTGAAAATATCCTTGAATTTTTTCATCTGAATTTTAAATACTATAACCATATAACTATATAACAATTACAGCACAGAAACAGGCCTTCTCGGCCCTTCCAGTCCGTGCCGACCATTTATTTTCCCCTAGTCCCATCTACCTGCACTCAGACCATACCCCTCCATTCCCTTCTCGTCCATATACCTATCCACTTTACTTTTAAATGTTAAAATCGATCCTGCCTCCACCACTTCTGCAGGAAGATCATTCCACACAGCCACCACTCTCTGAGTAAAGAAGTTCCCCCTCATGTTACCCCTAAACTTCTGTCCCTTAATTCTCATGTCATGCCCTCTTGTTTGAATCTTTCTTACCCTCAATGGGAAAAGCTTAATCACGTCAAATCTGTCTATCCCTTTCATCATTTTTAAGACCTCAATTAAGTCCCCTCTTAACCTTCTGCGTTCCAAAGAATAAAGACCTAACTTGTTCAACCTTTCTCTGTTAAGGGCCTGTCCCACTAGCGCGCGATTAGACGCGACAAGCGCGACAAATTCGGACGCGGGGGTCGCGTGGGGGTCAGGCGATCCCGGTGCGAGTGAAGGGCCTGTCCCACTAGCGCGCGATTACACGCGCGACGTCCGAAGGAAGGACGTTATTTTTCATCACGTGACGATGCGCATGAGCATGCGCGTTGCACGACGTCGGGCAGTGACGTCATCACGCAACGCCACGCTGAAGACGCACAACGTCAAAACGTCATCACGTTAATCACGTTCTGCGCGACAGGATTTTGCCGCGCGTAATTTTTTGAGCAGTGTCGGTTTTTGGACACTACGCGCGATGTCGACACCAGCTACACACAACTCGACGAGACTCCGGCGATCGCAGTGGGACAGGGTCACGCGAGGCCGGGCGACTAAAGCGACCACGGTAGGTCGCGTTTGTCGCGTCTAATCGCGCGCTAGTGGGACAGGCCCTTAACTTAGTTGCTGGAACCCAGGCAACATTCTATTAAATCTCCTTTGTACTCTCTCTATTTTGTTGACATCCTTCCTATAATTAAGCGACCAAAATTGTACACCATACTCCAGAATTGGTCTTACCAATGCCTTGTACAATTTTAACATTACTTCCCTACTCCTATATTCAATGCTCTGATTTATAAAGGCCAGCACACCAAAAGCTTTCTTTACCACCCTATCTACATGCGATTCCACCTTCAGGGAACTATGCACAGTTATTCCTAGATCCCTCTGTTCCACAGCATTCATGAATTCCCTACCATTTACCATGTACATCCTATTTTGATTTGTCCTGCCAAGATGTTGCACCTCACACTTATCAGCATTAAACTCCATCTGCCATCTTTCAGCCCACTCTTCCAAATGGCCCAAATCTCTCTGTAGACCTCGAAAGTCTTCATTATCCACAGCACCCCCTATCTTAGTATCATCTGCATACTTACTTATCCAATTTTCCACCCCATCATCTAGATCATTGATGTACATGACAAACGACAGTGGACCCAACACAGATACCTGAGGCACCCCACTGGTCACCGGTTTCCAACCTGACAAACAGCCATCCACCATTACTCTCTGGCATCTCCCATTCAGCCACTGTTGAATCCATCTTGCTACTCCGCCAATAACACCCAAAGATTGAACCTTCTTAACCAACCTTCCATGGGGAACCTTGTCAAAGGCCTTACTGAAATCCATATAGACAACATCCATTGCTTTACCCTCATCAATTTCCCTAGTAACCTCTTCAAAAAATTCAAGAAGGTTTGTCAAACATGACCTTCCAGGCACAAATCCATGTTGACTGTTCTTGATCAGACCCTGTTTATCCAGATGCTTATATATATTATCTCTAAGTATCCTTTCCATTAATTTGCCCACCACTGACGTCAAACTAACAGGTCTATAATTGCTAGGTTTATTCTTTGAACCCTTTTTAAACAATGGAACAACATGCGCAGTACGCCAATCCTCCGGCACTATTCCCGTTTCTAATGACATTTGAAATATTTCTGTCATAGCCCCTGCTATTTCTACACTAACTTCCCTCAATGTCCTAGGGAATATCCTGTCAGGACCTGGAGACTTATCCACTTTTATATTTTTCAAAAGTGTCAGTACTTCCTCCTCTTTGAATCTCATAGTATCCATAGCTACTCTATTTTTTCCCCTTACCTCACAGAGTTCAATGTCCTTCTCCTTGGTGAATACCGAAGAAAAGAAATTGTTCAATATCTCCACCATCTCTTTTGGCTCTGCATATAGCTGTCCATTCTGGCTCTCTAATGGTCCAATTTTATCCCTCGTTATCCTTTTGCTATTAATATAGCTGTAGAAACCCTTTGGATTTACTTTCACCTTTCTTGCCAAAGCAACCTCATATCTTCTTTTAGCTTTTCTTATTTCTTTCTTAAGATTCTTTTTACATTCTTTATACTCATCTAGCACCTCATTTACTCCATGCCTCCTATAATTATTGTAGATATCTCTCTTTTTTCGAACCGTGTCCAATTTCCCTTGAAAACCATGGCTCTTTCCGATTTTTACTATTTCCTTTCAATCGAACAGGGACATAAAGAGTCTGTACTCTTCCAATTTCCCCTTTAAATGTCCTCCATTTCTCTTCTACATCCTTCCCATAAAACAAAATGTCCCAATTCACTCCTTTTAAATCATTACGCATTCCCTCAAAGTTAGCCTTTCTCCAATCAAAAATCTCAACCCTAGGTCCAGTTCTGACTCTCTCCATAATTATATTGAAACTAATGGTATTGTGATCACTGGGCCCGAAGTGCTCACCAACGCATACCTCCGTCACCTGACCTGCCTCATTTCCTAACAGGAGGTCCAGCACTGCGCCTTCTCTGGTCGATACCTCTATGTATTGCTGCAAAAAACTATCCTGCACACATTTAACAAACTCCAAACCATCCAGCCCATTTACAGAAGTCTGAAGAAGGGTCTCGACCCGAAACGTCGCCTATCTCCTTCACTCCTTAGATGCTGCTGCACCCGCTGAGTTTCTCCAGCTTTTTGTGTAACCCCCAGCCCATTTACAGAATGTGTTTCCCAGTCTATTTTTGGAAAATTGAAATCTCTATGTACAATGCCAAATTCAGTACTTTAATATTAATGATGGGCATTAAATGCAGGCATGTCTCACAATTCAAAAAATAACTCAACTGATTAAACAAAGCTACAGAATTTGCACAAATTCTCTACATTCCAGTTAGATCACTTTTTAATTTGGCAAATAGCATCAGAAGGTAGACACATTGATTAGTAAGTTCCTGTCCCTTTAAGTTGCAAATCATTAAAGTGTAAATAAGCAATTAATTTCAGTAGATATATCCAAACAATCAATGCATTATTTCAGTTATTAATTTAATACTCTGACCAAATTAGTTTGCTTAGGTTTTTTGATAAAATAAAAAATTACAAGAAAGATTGTTTACTTGATTCCTCAATTATTAATTTAATTTGGTGATAGGAAATAATAATTTATGAAAGTAAGAGCAAGTATTCATCGTGTTACTAATGAGACAGTCCATCTACACTCATTTTAAGTATGACTTGAAAGCTCAAAATCATCACAAGTGTCCACCATGGTGTGCTCTTTTCCTTTCTTTCAATGGGATTGTTCACAAATATATAATTGGAGTAAAATAACGAACATGCTTAGATGCACAATTTCATTACAAAGGCACAGAAGGAACTACAAATCAAATGGTCTTTTACCTGAAGATCAACCCAAAGTGCTGGAGTAGCTCAGCGGGCAAGGCAGCGCCTCTGGATAGACGGAATGGGTGACATTTCGGGCCGAGACCCTACTACAGTCGTTTTCCTTACTTCTACCACATCAACCGCTGGGATGAAATCAGTAGCATTTAAAAAAAATAGGCAGTCATGATTTTATAACATGGATAAGATCATGAGAACTTTATTTTCCCACGATCGTTGAACATGTTTGAAAATTAACAATGCACCTACCATACTTATGCAGAATTTTAAATATTATTTACAGTGCCCTCCATAATGTTTGGGACAAAGACCCATCCTTTATTTATTTGCCTCTGTACACAAATTGAGATTTGTAATAGAAAAGAAAATCACATATGGTTATAGTGCACATTGTCAGATTTTAATAAAGGCCATTTTTTATACAGTTTGGTTTCACCATGTAGAAATGACAGCAGTGTTTATACATATAGCTCTCTTATACCTGCATTAAGGAGGCAATTAAACACACCTGAGCAATTACAAAGACCTGTGAAGCCATGTGTCCCAAACATTATGGTGCCCTGAAATGGGGGGACTATGTATAATTTCTACATGGTAAAACCAAAATGTATAAAAATGCCCTTTAATAAAATCTGACAATGTGCACTTTAACCACATGTAATTTTTTCCGTTACAAATCGCAAATTGTGGAATACAGAGGAAAATAAATAAATGATGGATTTTTGTCCCAAACATTATGTGAAACTGTACGTGAAAACTCAATGAAGACAAATTTGACTTAATTACATAAATGCTTTTAAATCTTGCAATAAAAATGTGTTTGCTTCCAAATGGGGAAGATATGGACAAATTACACTTTGCTGTAAGAATTGGCTTCAAAACATAGCAAGTAAAAAGAAATCTGGCTGATGAATTCATTATTCAATTACATTTTATCAAAAGGAAGCGGTGACAAAATTGGAATTATTATAGGTTCTGATCTATTATTAGACCCCGTATGGTGGCAGGCTCCCACATGTCTGTGGAGACTGAAGGATTATCCTCTGAACCATTGTTAAAGAGTTTGTTACCTCAAATCTAATTAATTCAAGCATTCACTTTTCAAAGCAAAGAAGATTGTGTAAACAAAATGGAAATTAGGATGGCATATTACGCATACTATGGTAACATGTTTAAAAATTAAGTTACTGCAAAAAGATTCGTATTTTATAAATTCATATCCTGTCATGGGACTGAATCACCAATTGTTTGTTAATTCTCTGTATTTTAATCTTGTATCCTGCAAGATACATTTGGGTAAATGAAATTAATCATTGAAGTTCTGAGTGACTATTAAGATGGCATTGGACCAATTAATTATGCTTGGTTGGATTACCACAGAAGAGGAGCTACTGTGTTTTAAAACTGAGGCATTCTACAATGGAGAAATTAACTCAGAGACCCCAAGAAATCTGGAGCAGAGATATTTCAAACAATGTTCCAGGAGGAATTTGAAGAAAACATTCTTTAAAATAGCTGCTTTGTTTCCACATCCACCTGTAAAGTGCCTTGGATAGTATGTTACATAAATTCTAGATGTTGTTTAAAGAAACTGATGTGGCATGGGAATGTTGCCCTGTGTTAGAGCTGTGGTCAGAGTATTAATTCTGTGAGACCGTACATAAACAGAAGTTAACGTTCAGAGCCATGCAGCACAGATGATAAAATATTCAAACTGTCGATTTCCAAATGGAGAGATTAGAACCAGGCGAGAGATACAAGAGACTGTAGATGCTGGAATCTGGAGCAACATTCAGCCTGCTGGAGGAATGCAGTAGGTCATGCAGCATTTGTACACGATAATGGACGTTTGGTGTTTCGAGTCAGTGCGCTACATTCCTCACTGAGAGAATAGTGGGGAGATGGGAGGGTCTGAGGGGTGAGCTGGCAAGTGACATGGATCCAGCTGAGGAGGGGTTGTTTGGGAGACAAAGTCAGGTGGACAAGGGAAGGGTGGGATATTGCAACAGAGGATGGGAGGTAATCGGTGGAGGCAACAAAGTGCTGCAGATGATGAAATCTGATAGAAAAGGAGGGTGAAGCATGGAACCAAATCGATAGGAATAATGGGTGGAGGACACTCAGTGAGAAGACTGTGTGGATGATAGACAGAAGGAGTGAGGGAGGGGATAGAAACTTGGTCCAAAAGGGCGGGAGTGGGAGGATGAACAGATGTTGAACAGTGTATGATAAGACCTCAAGCGGTCAAAAGGAGAGAGAAAAGGGACAGTGGGGGATCAATTTATTTAAAATTGGAGAAGATTGAAATTAAAAAAGTTATTATTGGCCGATGTAATCTTAACTACAGCTCCACTTTCCTGCCGATTCCCAATAAACCTCAACTCCTCAAAAACATATCTGTTTTAGTCCTCCTTGTTTCTGTTGTAAATGTGCAATCCCTGTTCCAAAATTGTGCCCTTCAGTTCGAGAATCCTCTGTTACGGAAAACATGCTCTCAGCATCTATCTTCAGAATGAGCAAGATCGCAGTGCAATATTCTAATATAGAATCTCAAACTGCTCAATGTTTCCTTCCAGGAAAACCCCCTTCATCTCAGGGATCAACTTGGTGAACCTTATTTAAATTGCCTTGCAAGCAAATCCATCCCATCCTTATGTAAGGAGATTAAAACTTTATGTCTGGGTGCATGGCCGTCCTACATCCTTGCAACAAGAATTACACATTTTCATACTTTATCCACTGTTCTCTTAAAAAAAGTAATCATAAATTACGTAAAATCAAAGATATTGACATAAGATCTAAATGCAGATTGAATTCTAGTCAACGACTTTACTCTTCAACCTCAATTTATGGTAAAGGGGCTGTCCCACTTGGGCGACCTAATTTGTGAGTTTAGAAGAGTGTCTTCAACCTTCAAACTCGCAGCATGGTCGATATGTGGTCCTAGTAGGTCCTATGAGATCGCTGGAACTCTCCTTCATGCTCGGGGGAAGTTCCCGAATACTCGTGGCCTCAGCTAGGCCGCGAAAAAAAATTCAGCATGTTGAAAAATTTTCTGGGAGTAAAAGTTGGTTGGCATGGGTCTTTTTAACTCCTAGTGCAGTGAAGTGGGGTCGCTATTTAGTTACAGGCAGTCAAGGGCAGCCGTAGGCAATCTCCTTCGCTGAACGGGCATTTTGATTGGCTCATTGGAGTTTTCAGGAGCAAGGAAGACCTACCGGTAGGTAAAATGCCCGCTAAACATTATAATACTTCTTAAAAGTGGCCCAACTCGTTCTTCCCCCTTCTCCCCCCTTCTCCCCCCCTCCCCTTCTATCCCCCCTTCTCGAAGACACTCTTCTGGACTCGCGGATTAGGTCGCCCAAGTGGGGCAGCCCCTTAAAGGGTTTTTTAAAATGAGAAATATAAGGTGGGAATTGAGGGCAAATAAAAACAGTTAGGTTTAAATCAGTTGGACAATAAGAATGTAGAAAGTTACTCATGTTTACATGGTTTCTCGGAAAGATTTGAATACATTTGTAAAAAGTGGAGTAGGTGAGATTAACCTTTGAAGAAGCAACGCAAGTGATTATTGCAGCACTCGGCCATTTGTGTTTTTTTTAAAGAAATGAGGATATTGGCCATTCACTCCAACACTGGTCAGTAGTGCTTCCCCTTAGATTAGTGAGATTAAACGAGAACTTACCAGTTTGAAGTTTGATCTTATTTTATGAGGAGTTGCGATGAGGGATTTTGTGAAGACCCCCACCAGGCACGTATGCGCGACATTCTTCAAAGCAGCGGTGTGGAATCACAGAACCAACAACAGAAATGACTTGTTATAGTAAGATTGAAGAGACTCTATATACCAGTTGATCTTATGGTAGAGGGTTGGGAGCGGAGGCCACAAAATCCCTCATCGCAACTCCTCATAAAATAAAGATCAAACTTCAAACTGGTAAGTTCTCGTTTAATCTTACTATTTCATTTCGGAGTCACGTGAGTGACTTCGTGAAGACTTCAAAGCTCTGTGATTACACGCCCTGGACCACGTCCATGCTCACACACTGCCATAATACTGATGGAGGAAGTATGTTAACGTATTTCAGACTTGAACAAGCTGAAAAATAATAACATTATGTTAATACAACAATAAACCCCTTAACTCGGGGACAAACGTTTAGGGACAGCACTAAACGTGCGTAACATTACGGGAAACGGCCACATGTTAGTTATGAAACCACTGAAATGTAGTTTCACTGGCCCAGCCCGCTATCGTGAGGGCATGCTCCATGAACACCTCCATGGTCCTCGTCCCTGATGTGGATGCAGCCTTGGTAGAATGACATTTCAAAATGTTTAGTGTCTTACCTGCTGCATCGAATACCACCTTAAGCCATCTGGAGATAGTCTGCACCGTCACCCTGTGACATGGGTTTCCATGGCTGACAACAGATCCATATTCCTGATGGCCATTTCCAGACCTGTAGTCGCAGGTCTGTATAGTTTAAGTAACTCTTTCATAAAGAAGTTACTTTATTATGGGTCGATCATTCTATCCAGGTTTAATTCCTGTAGAGTCTGGACCCGTTGTGCTGTATTCAGTGCTATTGCCATCACCACTTTTAAAGGTGAGTAAGTCCAGTGGTACCTACGTCATAAGCGACCAGCTCCTGAGTATGGTCAACACCATCCTTATCTCTCAGATATTATATCGTGGTCGGGGAGGGATGGATAGAACATATCCCTCGTAGTTTGGATACCAGCTGGTGAGATCCCACTCCAATGTTGAGCTAGGATGACAGTGCACTCCTGGCACCGTATGCAGCACTGTAACTGAGGGCTCATCATAATGAAGACCCGTGAGGATGCCAGCACATTGGAGATCGTAGCAGATATGTAGGTGGTCTTGGTCCGACTACAAAAACCTCTCATATCCTATGTAGGTGAGGAAGTGCTTCCCAGTGGACTTTCTCTGCACGATCTATATGACGTCCATGGTCCTGTATGTTCCAGACCTGGGTACGTTTTCTGCAACACCTGCTGATGAGGCAGAATGGGGAAAGCATAGAAATCCATTTCCCCCAATGTAGCGAGAACTCGTCCATCGCCACTCCCGCTGGATCTGGTTCTCAAGAGACACATATATGTATCTAGTGGTTCACCTGGACACAAGGAGGTCGATATCTGGTGTTCCATATTATGCTATAATTTTAGCAAATATTTGGAGGTTCAAGATCCACTTGGTGTCGTTTATTAGACACTTGTGACCTAGTATCCGCCACTGTATAGAGCTACCCAGAAGGTAAATAGCTGATATCCAAATATTTCTCTTAACGCACCAGAGCCAATTATTTTTTTCCCATTCATTACAAGATATTGACTTGATACCACCCATAAGGTTTGAATATGCCACTTCAGTGGTATTCTATGGAGATGGACATACATATGCTGCAGAATGGTGCATAAAGCCCAAAGCCCGTGACATGCTCCAAGTAAATCTGAGCAGTCCCAGCCGTAGGCGCTTGCGCCGGTTTGTAACATGGCTAATGGGTTTTATGTAAGGATGGGATTTAACAATCACAAACATTGCTAATCCACCATAGTAATTCAATTTATGCCTTGATTGGCGGCTACATAGGCCCGTAATGTCTAGCATTCGCTATTAATGCCAAGATTTTGCTCTACAAGCTTTGATAGTGTAACGGCCAATTATGTAGCTAGAATGTAGCTGCAGGTAACCAATGCCTAGTAGCATGTCTAATAGTCGGTTTCCTGGTGCAAGCAAGGCTGTATTATGCTTCTATGATGTCTGTAGCTTAGTTTCCTGGGATGATGACAATCAGACCCATGTATCCCATAATGTATGTAAATTCTCTCTCTTAGTGAGGTTAAATATATATGCAGCACTCTCTGGAGAACTTGACCCCTTGCCTCCATGGTTTCCGGCGGGTCTGACGTTCTAGATCCTGGCATTCCAATGGATTGTGGTGAGGTGCTGCTGATGTATAGGTCCTTACTGGTCTTCAGGTGGCCCCCGAGGTCTTGCATATGATGTTTGCCTGCGCACTGCCGGCCTGCTGGAGGGAGGTCGGTTATCAACCCGACTGGCTCCGTCTCCTAATCCAGGTCCTTGACCTGTATGGGCAGGTCCTCACCGAACAGCTGTCTCGGTGGTGGCGTCGCAGATGCCTTGTACAACCCCGCAAATATGGGGTTTAGGAGTCGGTTAAGTGGCGATATACCGGGAAGCGTTAACTTCATGACTAATATCGCAAGAGCAAAGTCAAGTCAAGTCAAGTCAAACAAACTTTATTGTCATTTAGAAATACATTGATACATGCAGTTCCAAACGAAATTACGTTGCATTTGGCTCCCTGTGCAACACAATAAATTAACCGAAGGATAGGCATGGGTGAAAAGGATAAATAGACAATAGTGGCAGCCCATTACATGGCATTCAGGAGTCTGATGGCTCGTGGGAAGAAGCTGTTGCAGAACCTTGATGTTCAGCATATAGCATAGCAGGAGCAGCATCCTGATATAGCAGGAGCAGCATCCTCCTGCTCTGCCGTCATTTCCGTGCCGTCCACCGACCTGGCAAAGGCAGTAATCCCCGACGTCAGCAATTTCAGGATCTTTTGTAACTTCAGCTCCTGTGCCCTTATCCCGGGACTGTTGTTGCCCCAGATGGGCGTGTTGACTGTCGGTACATTCAACGATGCAGTTGATTGGGCCTTGTATTTGTTGATCGCCTTGGTAAGGACCTATTCTTGCACCTGGTGTGTGGTGAGGTAGTTTATGCTAGCCCCTAATTTGGGCTGCATAAGGCTGACCTGAGTGCTTTGGCTGGGCGAACTTGGAGACCACATTCAGCAGTTTCTCCTGGGTTTTCTCAGGTACTACAGGTTCCTCCAGGACTGGAGGACATCTGGTCCAGCTGCAGAGATTGTGCTCTAGGATACGCTCCATCATGCGCTCCATCCGAGCCATGCGACCACTGCCGCATCTGCGGACAATAAGTCGACTTCCTCAGGTTTTGGAGAATCTCTGAGGCTTCTGTTCATTGCCCCACACCTCGTCGAGGTGATAACAAGGGTGCCAAGACAGGATGTCGCTGCCTGCCGCTTCTGCGTGGCTAAGCGACTCCCGCGCGGACCTGCCGCTGGTCCGCCGTCTTCCAGACGGAGGCGACCCGCTAGTCTGATAAGACATGAGCGGTGATGAGTCGGTCCCGGCCGCCGAGGCATGGTACCCCGACGTCCGCGCGGGCTTGCCGCCTGTCCTCCAAAGGCGACATTCGGTCACGTCCTCCACTACAAGGGGGTGCGGTGACCGAGATGAGACTACACCGACCTGCAACCAGGCAGGCTCCCTCGGTGCTGAGTCTGTGTCCTCCTTTGGGACAAAGCGTCGTTCGGTCACGTCCTGCCGCTAAAGGGGGTGCGGTGACCGAGATGAGACTACACCGACCTGCAACCAGGCAGGCTCCCTCGGTGCTGAGTCTGTGCCGGCCACACATGTGGTCCTACAGACCCAGGCCTCAATCCTTCACGATCTGGTGGCCTGCTCCGGTGGAAAGTCGACCCCGGCTCCTATGGTGGGTTTACCGTCTGCTGTGTGATTCTTCCCCTGGTCCTCCCTCTGGTGACCTGCATATTTGGGGAGAGAGAACGTGCCAAGAATATAACACGTTATGCACCTTTGCTCTACTGTCGCTATGGTTAAGTGACAGAGGTAGGGAGTCAGGGTCTTTCCTACCCTGCTCCTGCGCGGTGCTCCTACCACTTTACGGCACCATGGTCGTTCGTGGTGGAGAATCGGGTCCTGGCTGCGCAGGGCTCCCCTGATCTCCGCGTTTTTATCCCGACCCGCAGAGCGGGTGCTGCCGACGTTGCGGGCAGCTCCAGGATTGGTGGGCGTTGACTCACATCCGAAGTCCCATGGCCCTGGTAGGCATACTTCGATGCCTTCATTCTGGTCTCCCATCCATCTGTAAGCAAAGTCTAGTACAGAAGCTAAACAACTCAAGGTTAGTATCTTACCTGAGGGTCTTTATGAGCTTCCGGTGGGGGAGCGTACTCTCTTCCCCTAGCTCCAATGGTGACCAGATTCTCATGCGGGACATAGACGGCCGCAAACGGTAAGGCCCGCCTATAGGCGAGCCCACTACGGCTCTGCTACCTCAAAGGGTAGCATGGCCATTCGGCCGCGGTATACTTGCGGCCTGTGGCGTAGAGTCGGAGCTCCTGCTGGCCTCTGCTGCCCGCGAAAGGCAGTCTCCGGGCCCGGATCCTGTCCACGGGCTAGCCCAGGTATGTAAAACCGTCAGCCCACAGACCTTGCGGGCTGCGGTGCAGATGTGTGCTGTCGCTCTGCCATTGCTGCACAACGGTGAGTGTTGAGCCCGGACCCCACAGGGTCAACGAGCTGCCCCATTGTAAAAATAAGTTGGGCTTCAAACACATGAATAATTCCTGCAACTCCATTCTCTCTTAATTACAGCACTGGGATATTGCAGGCTGTGTAGAGTTGAGTTGGGGCTAACCCCTACTCTGAGTTAATGCCGACAGCCCGCAGTATCCTATGGGCTGCGGTGTAAGTCGGGCTGCTGCTCTGCCGTTGCTATCCGCGAACGGCAAGCCTGCAAGCCCCCACTTCAATATAAATGCCGACAGCCCACAGAATCCTTACGGGCTGCGGTGTAAATCGGGCTGTTGCTCTGCCGTTGCTCACTGCACACGGCGAGCCTGAAAGCCCCCACTTCTATATAAATGCTGACAGCCCGCAGTATCCTTGCGGGCTGAGGTGTAGAATCGGGCTGTTGCTTTGCCGTTGCTCACTGCACACGGCGAGCCTGCAAGCCCCCACTCACTTATAAATGCCGCCAGCCCGCGGTCTGCGAGCTGCGGCGTAGAGTCGGCTGCCTCTGCCGTCCTCCACCGGTGAGTGTGAACCCGGACCCACCTGGGTCAACGGGCTCTTCCCGACTCCATGTATTAGAGCCGCCGCTGACTGCCCGCATTCCGCGGTCCGCAGTCAGTGCCGAAGCGGCCTGGAGCACTCTGAAACAGAGTCTCTGTAAAGAAAAATGGGGCGGCGGGTTAGTTTTCCACTTACCTGCAGGTCCCAGCAGTGGAGGAGCAACGCTCCTCCCTGCCCGTCGCTCGCACGCGCGTCGACGATATGTCGCGCATGCGTGCCTGGTGGGATCTTCACGAAGTCACTCACGTGACTCCGAAATGAAATTATAAAGATATGCCTCTATTGCTTGCATCTTGTGAACCTTTCACAATTAAGGTGGAAGACGTAGTGATATTGCAGATTAAAATGAAAACCACCGTGGATGAGTCTGACAATACTCAACGAGGAGTAATGTAGGCCTCAACTGAACACCACCACTTTGAACAAGAACATCATCACCATCTCTACTGAACCAGTGGCTGTTACACAAAATAGTTGCAAGAACATCTATTGATTCCATGTAAACTGTTTTCAACATCCTAAAGTCAGGATTCCACCTTACTTATGAAAGGTTCACAAGATGCAAGCAATGGAGGCATATCTTTATAAACCGGTAGGTCTTCCTTGCTCCTGAAAACTCCAATGAGTCAATCAAAATGCCTGACTGAATTTTTATTCCAGAATGTGGGCATCAAAATGCAGGTCACGACCATTCATGTGGAATAACATGGCAACTGTTACACTAGAAATAAGATGGTAATCGATTAAGCCATTTTGTACTGCGCTGACCTTACCTGAGCAATGCTGTATCAAAGGTTTTCTATGGCAGCTCTCCTTTCCATGCCATGATGGCCTGGACAGTATTTCCAGTTTGAGATATTGAAACTAGAGAATGTAATCAACTGGCTACTCCCACCCTACATCACCTGCTAATACTCCCTGTCAGATTACACCAATTCCCTAATATCTGTAGTGAGGAAAATGCTAGAATCTATTTTATAAAATGTAATAATAGAACACTTGGAGAGTATTAAAAAATTCAGATAAAATTATTAATGGGTTTGTGAAAGTGAAATCATGTTTAAAAATATATAGTAGAGATTATACCTGTGAAATAGATAAGTGAAAACCAGATAATAAGATGTCTCTGATAAGATGGACACAAAGTGCTGGAGTAACTCAGAAGGTCAGGCAGCATCTCCGGAGAAAAAGGGTGGCTGATGTTTCGGGGTGGGATTTAACAACAGACTGAAATTAGCCGATTGATGGGGGGGGGTTGGGTGAGGGTGGAGAGCTGGAGGCAAGTAAAGACCCGTCTCTAATAAGGTTATGCACAAAAGGTCTTATGAAAAATAGAAATGCATGGGATTATGGGATACATCAAGTGTGCTTTCTATAGTGCATCTGTAGAAGTTAGTTAGAGACACTGGAGACATGCTGAATTTTTTTCTGTCTCCTCAGGAAGTAGAGATAGTGTTGTGTCTTCTTGGCTGTTACACAAAATAGTTGCAAGAATGTTCCCAAAGGCTACAGAGATCAAAAACGTGGCCCATGGGTTTAGGATAGAGGAGATGCCATTGAAGAATGAGATAATTTAACGCAGAGGATGGCAAACCAATGGAATTCTCTGCCACAAAAAACCGTGAAGGTCATGCAATTAAGTATTTAAGAAGGAGGTGGAGTTGTTTCTTAACAAAAGCGTTTAAGAAATCAAATGATATGGGAAGGAGCAGGAATGAGATACTCCCCAACCTTGCTTTACCTGCTATCGTTTGGGTATCCTGACTTTAGGATGTTGAAAACAGTTTACATGGAATCAATAGATGTTCAGATCTAAGCTACAGTCTTTGCATTTTTCATATTAATCAACATGACAGTTAGCTGGAGGTGAGTACCACCAAGCCGCATCGAGGATATAAAATTGAGTATAGTGAACAAACCACTTCTGCCCTCTGACCAATCCTCAGGAAAAGACTACAAGTACAATCCTATTTTTTATTTTAAATGTTATTAGAGGTATTTCAGTTTGTTGACCATTTACTGTGTTTTAGGGCATTATTTTTTATTATTGCTAGTATGCTTCATGCCCTTGATGTACCAACCTGTTCATTGTGACATTGATAAAAGAGTCTTCATGACATTACAACTCTCTTGAAATCCATTTTGGAACAGATCACATGCTGCAGGCTGTTTTCAAATAAAGTTTACCACATTTACTTTCATCACATCGCTTGTGAAAGGAAGTATTAATGTCCACATAAATAAAAACATTATTTTACGTTTTATAGATGTTGGAAAGGGATGGCTTACAGAACTTCAAACTTTTCAAAGACTGCATCCTTGCCACAAATACAACCAGCAAGGTGTTTATTAATGTCTATGTCTCTAAACCAGTCCTGAACCACCTGTGCTTCTTTCTGCCTTGGCCTCATGCCCAGCTTGGCCCAACTCCTATTCATTCACAATCTGTACCTGCAGCATTTTCCCCCTCCATAAACCTAGCCTGAACTGATTCTTGTCATGCACAACATTCCTTCCTCTATCCTCTAGCTCATATTAAAAACTAAACTGGCTGTGTCTGCAATTGCATGCCCCCCCAACTACTTAGCTCATCACCCACTTCAGGAGAGCTCATTTATGTAGGATGGTTCCTTTTACTTCAACCCAACCTTGCCCCTATAATTTGATCTTCAGCTGCACGACCAATAAAAATCTCCTCCAAATTGGTTGTCAAGCACATTTTTCGCAACTCCACTGAACCTTTCTTAAATCTACTCTCTTTGCAGGATTCTGATAAATATAGATACAAATTAATAATTTGGTTTAAAGGCTACAAAAGCCTGAAATGTAGCCATGCTGCTCCAATTATAACATAACACTGGACATGACAGATGAAACAATTATGTGAAAACGCATGTAGAAACAAGGAACTGCTGATGCTAATTTACAAAAAAAAAGCACAGTAACTCAGTGGGTCAGGTCTGCCAGATGTCCCATTGCCAGAGTGAAGCCACATACAAGCTGAAGGAACAGCACTTCATGTTCACCATGGGTAACTTACAACCCAATGGTATGAACAATTAATTCACCAATATTAGGCAACCTCCAACAATTTCTCCCCTTTTCTCTCCCCTTTCTCTCCACTGTGCTCCAACTAGACTCATACCTATTTCTCCCCTCCATTCCTTCCTCTGGCTTCACAATTTGCAACTTTTTGTCTCAGATTAAAAAAATGGTGTTTGTCCAGCCTTCTGCTCATCAACCTCCCCCTAACCCCCATGTTCACCTATTACTTGGGTACACAAAAAGCTGGAGAAACTCAGTGGGTGCAGCAGCATCTAAGGAGCGAAGGAGATAGGCGACGTTTCGGGTCGAGACACCCTACTTCACCTATTACTTGCCTCACGTTGTCCTGCCCATCCACTCTCCCCCCTCCCGACCCTATCCTTACAATCAGTCTTAAGAAAGGACCCAACCCGAAATGTCATCTATCCATGTTCCACAAGGATGCTGCCTGACCCAGTAGTTATTCCAACACTGTACCTTTGTGATGTGGAAAAGCATGTTGAAAATAATTCTCAAATGGATTTGCTGCATATTTAAATATAACCTAGCTTGTTTAAATAATCCATGAACTAAAGGACAAAACACATGGATTTTCCGCAAGCTTTACTACCCTCTCATAGAAACATAGAAAATAGGTGCAGGAGTTAGCCATTCGGCCCTTCGAGCCTGCACCGCCATTCAATATGATCATGGCTGATCATCCAACTCGGTATCCTGTACCTGCCTTCTCTCCATACCCTCTGATCCCTTTAGACACAAGGGCCACATCTAACTCCCTCTTAAATATAGCCAATGAACTGGCCTCAACTACCTTCTGTGGCAGAGAATTCCAGAGACTCACCACTCTCCGTGTGAAAAATATTTTCCTCATCTCGGTCCTAAAGGAATACCCCCTTATCCTTAGACTGTGACCCCTTGTTCTGGACCTCCCCAACATCGGGAACAATCTTCCTGCATCTAGCCTATCCAACCCCTTAAGAATTTTGTAAGTTTCTATAAGATCCCCCCTCAGTCTTCTAAATTCTAAATTCTAGCGAGTACAAGCCAAGTCTATCCTGACATCCCAGGAATCAGTCTGGTGAACCTTCTATGTACCCCCTCTATGGCAAGAATGTCTTTCCTCAGATTTGGAGACCAAAACTGTACGCAATACTCCAGGTGTGGTCTCACCAAAACCCTGTACAACTGCAGTACAACCTCCCTGCACCTATACTCAAAACCTTTTGCTATGAATGCTAACATACCATTTGCTTTCTTCACTGCCTGCTGCACCTGCATGCCTACTTTCAATGATTGGTGTACCATGACACCCAGGTCTCGTTGCATCTCCCCTTTTCCTAATTTGCCACCATTCAGATAATAGTCTACCCTCCTGTTTTTGCCCCCAAAGTGGATAACTTCACATTCATCCACATTATATTGCATCTGCCATGCATTTGCCCACTCACCCAGCCTATCCAAGTCACCTTGCAGCCTCCTAGCATCCTCCTCACACCTAATACTACCCTCCAGCTTAGTGTCATCCGCAAACCTGGAGATGTTGCATTCAATTCTCTCATCCAAATCATTAATATATATTGTAAATAGCCCCAGCAGTGCTGGGGTCCCAGCACTGAGCCTTGCGGTACCCCACTAGTCACTGCCTGCCATTGTGAAAACGACCCGTTTACTCCTACCCTTTGCTTCCTGTCTGCCAACCAGTTCTCTATCCACATCAATACTGAACCCCCAATATCGTGTGCTTTAAATTTGTATACTAATCTCTTATGTGGGACCTTGTCAAATGCCTTCTGAAAGTCTAGATATAACACATCCACTGGTTCTCCCTTATCCACTCTACTAGTTACATCCTCGAAAAATTCTATAACATTCGTCAGACATGATTTACCTTTCGTAAATCCATGCTGACTTTGTCCAATGATTTCACCACTTTCCAAATGTACTGCTATCCCATCTTTAATAACTGACTCTAGCAGTTTCCCCACTACCGATGTTAGACTAACTGGTCTGTAATTACCCGTTTTCTCTCTCCCTCCTTTTTTAAAAAGTGGGGTTACATTAGCTACCCTTCAATCCTCAGGAACTACTCCAGAATCTAGGAGTTTTGAAAAATTATCACTAATGCATCCACTATTTCCATGTCTACTTCCTTGAGTACTCTGGGATGCAGACTCTCTGGCCCTGGGGATTTATCGGCCTTTAATCCATTCAATTTACCCAAAACCACTTCGCGGCTAACCTGGATTTCACTCAGTTCCTCCACCTTATTTGACCCCTGGTCCGCTGCTATTTCCGGCAGATTATTTATGTCTTCCTTAGTGAAGACAGAACCAAAGTAGTTATTCAATTGGTCTGCCATGTCCTTGTTCCCTATGATCAATTCACCTATTTCTGATTGTAAGCGACCTACATTTGTTTTAACTAATCTCTTTCAATTCACATATCTATAAAAACTTTTGCAGTCAGTTTTTATGTTCCTGCCAGTTTTCTTTCGTAATCTATTTTCCCTTTCCTAATTAAGCCTTTTGTCCTCCTCTGCTGGACTGAATTTCTCCCAGTCCTCTGGTAGGCTGCTTTTTCTGGCTAATTTGTATGCTTCATCTTTTGTTTTTATACTATCCCTGATTTCCCTTGTTATCCATGGATGCACTACCTTCCCTGATTTATTATTTTGCCAAACTGGGATGAACAATTGCTGTAGTTCATCCATGCAGTCTTTAAATACCTTCCATTGCACATCCACTGTCAACCCTTTAAGAATCACTTGCCAGTCTATCTTGGCCAATTCACATCTCATACCTTCAAAGTTACCTTTGTTTAAGTTCAGAACCCTTGTTTCTGACTTAATTATGTCACTCTCCATCCTAATGAAGAACTCAACCATATTATGGTCACTCTTGCCCAAGGGGCCACGCACAACAACACTGCTAACTAACCCTTCCTCATTACTCAATACCCAGTCTAGAATAGCCTGCTCTTTCGTTGGTTCCTCTACAAGTTGTTTTAGACCACTAGCGTTTTCTGCCCCTTAGCGTTTTGCAGCTCTACCCATATTGATTCCACATCTTCCAAGCTAATGTCCTTCCTTTCTATTGCATTAATCTCCTCTCTCAGCAGCAACGCTACCCCACCTCCTTTTCCTTTCTGTCTATCCCTCCTGAATATTGAATATCCCTGGATGTTCAGCTCCCAGCCTTGGTCCCCCTGGAGCCATGTCCCCGTGATCCCAACTATAGCATAGTCATTAATAGCTATCTGCACATTCAACTCGTCCACCTTATTACGAATGCTCCTTGCATTGACACACAAAGCCTTCAGGCTTGTTTTTTACAACACTCTTACTCCTTATACAATTATGTTGACAAGTGGCCCCTTTTGATTTTTGCCCTGGAAACCCACCACTTCTTATTCACTCTTTATTAGTTTTTTCTTCTTTCCCCCCTACATGTTGGGTCTGAGTGCTTCCCTTCTCTGCCTCCTGCCTCAGACCCTGTCTACTGGCTTTCTCTATTTGAGTCCCTCCCCCCCAACTGTTCTAGTTTAAAGTCCCCCCAGTAGCCTTTGCAAATTTCCCTGCCAGGATACTGGTCCCCCTCGGGTTCAAGTGCAACCCGTCCTTTTTATACAGGTCACTCCTTCCCCAAAAGAGGTTCCATTGATCCAGAAACTTGAATCCCTGCCCTCTGCACCAGTCCTTCAGCCAGGCATTTATCCTCCACCTTGCTCCATTCCTACTATCACTGTTGCGTGGCACAGGAAGTAATCCTGAGATTGTTATTTTTGCAGTTCTTTTCCTTAACTCTCTTCCTAACTCCCTAAACTCTCCTTTCAGGATCTCTTCTCTTTTTTTACCTATGTCATTGGTACCAGTATGTACCACGACCTCAGGCTCCTCTCCCTCCCTTTTCTGGATATCTTGGACCCGTTCAAACACATCTTGGACCCTGGCACCAGGGAGGCAAACTACCGTCCGGGTCTCCGGACTGCGCCCACAGAATCGCCAATCTGACCCCCTAACTGTAGATGATATGTGTGTACACCTTTAATAGTAGTGATGTAGCCCTTTCTAACCACTCCCCTTACCATTCAGTATAATTGTGACCATGCCACCCTTAGCTCTCTCTCTAGTATCCGTGACAGACCACGTACAGCTAGGGCACTGATGCGTGTGTTTAATTAATAAAGTAGTAGTAAAGATTTCTCTGTGTACGCGCCAATTCTTTATATGGCGTCAGAAGTTTTTTACCCTGCGCCTCCTGTTTATCGGGTTTTGTTTCTTTAGTCCCAGTACCCCCCTCCCTGTGCCGCGATGGCTTCTGCTTGCCGTAAACCTGACATCCTGATTTTTGATGCTGACATCGCTCACCGCTGGAACGTTTTCAGACGTGACTTTGAGCACTACGTTACCATCGCTCACCCCGCAGTTACCCCTGCGGTCAAAGCATCTCTGCTGCTCAACTTGGCCGGTCCCAAAGCCCTGGAACGCTCGGAATTGTTCGTCTACAGGAACAACGAGAGTGCTCTGGACTCGGTACGTCTTCTCGCAAAGTTCACTGCGTTGGGTGACATCCCTACAAACTGTATTCTGGAGCATTTCAAACTTTTCAGCCGCTGCCAAAACCCTGGGGAATCGGTCAACAATTTTGTCGCCGCGTTGCGGCACCTGGCTCGCCGCTGCAGCCTGGATGCCTTAACCCCTGAAACTTTGACCCGGGACATTCTGGTCTATGGCCTCCGGGATGAGAAGCTGCGAGCTGAGCTCCTTCGCAAGCCTGATCTGACTTTTAACGAGTTGCTGCATGCCTCTCGCCTGGCGGAGGCTGTCCCCGCGGTTGTGTCGTCCCCCGATCATGATGTTCGCGCGGCGGGTTTTACCGGCCGCCAGTACTCTGCTCAACAGCGACAAAGGGTAAGCCCAGCGCCCGGGTCCAGACCCCCTCAACGCTGCCCGAATTGCAACTTTGCTTTGCATCGTTTTAATGTGTGTCCTGCGCTGGGCAAGACTTGTCATTTCTGCCACAAGCAAAACCATTTCTCAGCGGCGTGTTGTTCCCGTGGGAAGTCTGCACAGCCACAGCAGAAGCTCTCTAACTACCTGACATGTGCTGATACGGCATCTGATTCCCACCACCAGCAAGAAGAACTCCCCCTGTCTGATTCGAGCTCTTCCCAGAGCAAGCTGAGTGTGTTTTCGCTGAGAAATGCACCTGCATTGATAACGGACCCGACCGTGCGAGTCACAGTGAATGGCACCACCTTCTCTGCCAAAGTCGACACGGGGGCTGCTGCCAACGTTATGTCAACAAGCTTATTCAAGAAGATAAGAAATAATGAGCTCGTTACCACTGACCTCTCTGTTCTGCGCGCCTATGGGGAAGGCGTGCTTGTTCCTGTGGGGAAGGCCACTCTCCACTGCAAGGTACTGAAGACCTCTTGGCCCCTCTCTTTCTTTCTGCTAGACAGCAAATGTGACCCCCTGCTAGGCATTCGGGCCTGCCAAGACCTCGGATTGGTGAACTTCCACCGTGACATTTGCGTGGTGCACTCACCCCTGGACCCGCTGGCCGAATACCCGGACCGTTTTGACGTCGAGCTGGGCAAGCTCCCCTGCAGTTACAAAATCGCCCTCAATCCGGATATCGAACCCGTCATCCGCCCACCGCACTGGGTGTCCTTCGCGATGAAGGACAAAGTCGAGTCCACACTCCGGGAGATGGTGACCATGGGCATCCTGAAGGAGGTGAGCGAGCCCACCCGGTGGGTCTCTACAATGGTCGTTGCTGCAAAGAAGGATAAGAGTGAACTGCGAATCTGTATCAACCCAAAGGATCTGAATTTGGCCATCAAGCGCCCGCATTACCCCATGCGAACCGTTGAAGATGTTGCTCAAGTCGGTCCAGCCACCCTGTTTTCGGTTCTCGACGCCAAGAGCTCGTTCTGGCAGATACCACTTGACGAACAGTCTTCATACCTGACATCGTTCAGCACACCCTTTGGCAGGTTTCGTTTTCTCTGCATGCCATTCGGGATCAACTCTGCCAGTGAGGTATTCCAAAGGACAATGGAACAACTGTTTGCCGGTCTCCCGTGTGCCATAATTGTCGACATCATTGGCGCCTCTCGCATCCACCAAGCGTCACCCCTACGAGGCGTCCGACTTGACGGTTCTCAACGTTAATTTTATGCCTTCAAACCAGATGAAGTCCCTGGTCCAGCAAACGGCAGCTGACGCTTCGCCACAACAGCTGACCGCGGTTATCAAGCAGGGCTGGCCAGACCGCCGTTCTTCCCTGCCGGCCGCAGTGGAGCCTTATTTCCTGGATCGTGACGAGCTGGTGCTGCAAGACGATGTGATTGTGAATGGGCACAAGGTGGTGGTGCCCGCAGCTCTACGTGAACAATACTTTGAAACTGCTCATCATGGCCATCCCGGGGCCGAAGCCACTCTTTCCAACGCTCAGAGCCAGTTTTACTGGCCTGATATGGCTCATTATATCCGGGATAGGGTCTCCTCCTGCCCAACTTGCAACAGTCTCGCTCCGCAACAGCAGTGGCAGCCCATCTTGCAGCAGCCTGCTCCCGATCTCCCCTGGTCTGCACTGGCGACTGACATTTTCGAGTGGCGCGGAAAGCATTTTCTGGTGCTTGTCGATTCTTACTCCAACTGGTTTGAGGTTGACCAGCTTCACTCTCTATCTTCATCTGCTGTCATCGAAAAGCTGCGCCGCCACTTCGCTACTTTTGGTTCTCCGGCCAGCCTGCAGTCGGACAATGGCAGTCAGTTCACCATTGCTGAATTCCGTGCTTTTGCTGATCGCTGGAATTTCCGTCACTACACCAGCAGCCCGGAATACCCGCAAAGCAACGGCCTGGCTGAGCGCGCAGTCCGCAGTGCAAAAGGATTGCTGGAACATTGTCGTTTGTCTCGCTCCGATATTTACCTTGCCCTCCTAAACCTCCACAACATCTCCCGCGACCATACCATGGGTTCCCCAGCGCAGCACCTCATGTCCCGTGTTACGAGGCCTCCGATCCCGGTGACCCAGCAGTCGCTTGCACCCTCCATCCTTAAGCCAGCTGCGGTCCGGAAGCGCATTGCCCACAAACACAGTATCCAGAAGCGCTCCCATGACAAGTCCTGCCGTGTTCTCCCACCTCTCTTCCCTGGCCAGGTCGTCCGCATGCGGTCTGTCTCCAGCCACTCCAGGCTCGCCACTGTTGTTGGTTCTGCTGGTTCCCCTCGTTCGTACCCGGTCGACCACGATGGTACGATCTACCGGAGGTCTCGTCAACACCTCCGGCTTGCGAATGAACCCCGTCCCCCTCCGGCTGCTCCGTATGCCCCCCTGTGCTGCCTATGCCGCCTCGTCCCATGCCCTGCCCAGTTCTCCTCGTTCTCATCCCTCTCCGGTGCGTCCTCCAGCTGTGCACCCTGGTTCTCCAGCCTCTCCGCCCTCTCCCTCCTCTCCGCTCTCTCCGTCCCCCCGTGGCTCTCCTGTCGGGGGCTCCCCTCCAGCCTGGGCGCCGGCCCCTTTCGTTCCCATTGAAGGGGGGTGTGATGGCGAGATGCGGACCCGGTCTGGTCGCCTTGTCAAGCCGCCCGATTGTTATGGTGATTACATGGGAATTTTTGGTTCCTGTATAATTGCTGTTTATGTTCCCTTAGCGCATGAGACGTGGTCACCCTGTCACTACTTATTGTTTTTTGTTTTTTTATAGAGGAAGGATGTAGATGATATGTGTGTACACCTTTAATAGTAGTGACGTAGCCCTTTCTAACTACTCCCCTTATCATTCAGTATAATTGTGACCTTCCCACCCTTAGCTCTCTCTCTAGTATCCGTGACAGATCACGTACAGCTAGGGCAGTGATGTGTGTGTTTAATTAATATAGTAGTAAAGATTTCTCTGTGTACGCGCCAATTCTTTACACTAACTATAGAGTCCCCTACTACTTATGCCCTCCTCTTCTTTTCCTTACCCTTCTGAGCAACAGGGCCGGTGTCTGTACCGCAGGCCAGGTTGCTGTTGGTACCCCCAGGTAGGCTGTCCCCCCCAACGGCACTCAAACAGGAGTACTTATTTTCAAGGTGTACAGCCATTGGTGTACTCTCTAGCGCCCGCCTCTGTCCCTCGCCTTTCCTAACCGTGACCTACGTGTCTGCCTCCTGTGGTTTTGGAGAGACTACCTCCCTGTAACTCCTCTCTATGACCTCCTCACTCTCCCTGACCAGACGGAGGTCATCGAGCTGCTGCTCCAGGTTCCTAACACACTCCTTTAGGAGCCCCATCTCAACGCACCTGGCGCAGATGTGGACATCTGGAGGGCTACCCGACTCCATGACCTCCCACATCTGACATCCAAAACATCATGATGTAAGGGTATAAGCAAAAATGTATCTAAGGTTCTATGAGATTTTCAGTATCCATGAAACAATTTAAAATTTTCTCTGAAAATAGATTCCAGAAATAATATAACAATTAAAATATATAGGGATAATATCTGCATTTTAAGTTACTTAGCACACAACTGAATGAAGGGTTTTCCAGATGTACATAAGCAATTGGGCTAACGGGAGTTTTGTATTAGCCTGTGTGCATTGGAATACAATGGGTTATACTTCCTTTGCATTATTCCTAGATCAAAGACACCTTGAAATCCATAGGCTGTACAGTGGCACATTAGTTAATGCTGCTGCCACACCGCTGCAGGGACCGACTGAGGTTCAATCCTGATCTTGTGTGCTGTCCACGTGGAGTCTGCACAGTCTCTCTTTGACTTCACAGATTTCCTCTGGGTGTTATGGTTTCCTCCTAACATTAAAAGGTTATACTGCCAGCTGTAAATTGCTTCCAGTGCAGGTTGATAGCAGGAGAATCAGAGAAGTTGAAGGAATGCGAGGGAGATGCGTGGGGGAATAAGACTGATGTGTGTGCTCCATAGGTCAGGATACACTTCTGTGTTGTAACAAACTGTGGCATAGTGAATTGAGGTTCAACGGTTTGAAGCAGTATTAGTTTTTCAGGTCTTATTTTTCCAAATAGAATCAGCACTAAAAGGGTTCTGCTATGATGACAAGCAGCATAAAATTAGGTTGTATTCTCTTGATGGCAGAAAAGTAAATTGAGGTTTTTAAGTAGATAAAAAAAGATCAATAGACAGAATGCATATCAGCTATTGCCTCTGTCATGAGGACTCCAGAGGAAGTGAATAAAATCTTAAAATCAGATCTGAAGTGGAATAATGAAGCACATTTTTAATCTAAAACCAAGTTCATAAGCTATAGCAGCAGAATGAGGCCATTTGACCCATCAAGTCTATTCTGCCATTCAAGCATGGCTGAAGCGGAACTTTCCCCTTCAAAAAAAAACTTGGGATGCTGGGACAACTGCAAATTACTGGCCCTGCCTCACCCTCACCTTTTTACACTGGCTACTTCCCCTTCATACGTGATGTAGGATCTTGACCTGAAATTTCGACTATCCCTTTGCCTCCAGAGATACTGTTGTATCCCTGCAGCAGTTTGTTTTTAGATTTTTTAAAGTTAGATTAGGTTTAGAAAATTGAGTTTGTGGTCCAAAACTGCCATCATCTCATGAAATGTTGGGGCAGGTCCAAGAAGCTAAAACACCTACTCCCATATCCACAAGATTGATGGCAAAAAAAAGACTCCAACTTGAAAACAGAATTCTATCAATTCTATTATATCACAATGGATTTAAATTAAACTAAACTGACATGGGTAAGAGAGTCAAAGGTAAGAGTGAGACATGAAGGCCACACATTTGGAAGAGGGAGGGGTGAGAACCAGTTGGTTGAGTGAGTGGGTGGGAAGGTAATGCAGGTGTGAGTCTGAATTCCAAGGTAATGGGAGTTTGAAACCAAGCTGACATTGTTGTCAAACAAAGAGAAAGAGGTTGGGATAACAATGACGAAACAGAAGCAGGTGGAAGGGATCAGTGTCGGATAGTTGTTAGTTTATGGAACCAGCAATTCAAAGAATGGAAGATTGTTCTAATAACTTTTGGCCATTTCATGACAGTTGGATAATTAAAATTGAGCTAATGAAATAATCTGGAATTAAGTATTATTCCAGATTTTTATTCAATTGATTTTAAAATTTCAGTAGTCTGTGCACGGGAATAACAATCAGATTATCCATCTCAGTTTCCACTTGAGGACTCGAACATTATAGAAGTCAATTTCCAATTAATTTAATTCAATCGCAGATATATTAAGAGAAGAACGAAACATTGTACACTAAAACATTAGAAAATCTAACAACATCCCAGATATAATGCTGGAGGGTTGTATTGGATAATTCTTCATGCCTTTAACCAAATGGCTCTGGTGCAGATACCACCCCATGCATCATCATAAGCATTCACTTCCTCAACCATTAACGCATCATGCACAAAATGCTTGACAGGTACCTGCCAAGGCTTATTTGAGAGGACCTCCCAAATTCACATACAAGTTTATATCAAGTATATATATGCATCATTCCAAGTCATAAGGAATAGGAGTAGAATTAGGCCATTCAGCCCATTAAATCTACTCCACCATTCAATCATGACTGATCTATATCTCCCTCCTAACCCCAACTCCTGCCGTCTGCCCACAACCTGATACCCGTATCCATACAAGTATAACATACCAGAACCTTTTCCTGCCCACAGTATAACATTCATCAGCCTAGAATTTTGAGATGGGAGTTGTGCAGGCCCCAATGAGGTGACCTGTACAATTTTGTGATGTTGGAGAAACCTGATTAGCCAATCATTAGAGTGGCCGTCACGCTGAATCATACACACAAACTATGCTCAGGGAATTCTCGACAGCAGTTGAGGAAGAGTTTGAAGCTCATTGCAGATGCTGGGCCAAATCTCATGTGCACCAGGATAAATTGCATGTACAAAATAAAAGCACAAACTCAACAAATATCTAGGTAATTGTTTTATCATAATTGGGTATAAATCCTGAAACCACCTTCCCAATAGCAACATGGAATTCCTTGTCCTGGTTCAAGGAAATGGCACCTTATTTCCAGAGGGTCCTGAAGCCGCGTAAGGAAGTGGCCGATTCGGGAACTCCAAGCCGGGGAGTGTGTTCGATCATCCCGACAAGAGGGCTTGCACATCGGGCTGTCCATAGCGGCGACTACGGAGGGTCAAGGCCCCCAACCACGGGTGAAGAAAGGAGGAAGACTGACTGAACTTTATTGCTTTCCATCACAGTGAAGAATGCTGTGGTGGATGTTTATGTTAAATTCTATTGTTTATTGTGTTCTTCTTAATTCTATGGCTGCATGGTAACTCATTTCACTGTACCTTAATTGGTGCATGTGACAAAAAAATGTGAACCTTGAACCTTGAGAATGACCATTGATTGCTGACCCTCACCCTGCAAGTCAGCTTGGTCTTTTCCCCGCTGTGCAGTACCATGGGCAAGATAAATTGCAGATATATTTACGATTCTGGCAAAACATTTTGGGAGAACAGTTAAAGTGTTTAACTTTCTCACGTGTTATTCATTGTTGGATCACATGGGCGTGGAAAGAACAATACATTAGATTTTTCAGTCAGATTGTTCTCAAAGGACAAGCACAATGCACTGAATAACAGAGTGGAAGTTGACATATAAACAGACACTTAGTTTCCAAGGATTGAACTGAAAGGCATCAAATCTCTACCCCATACGGTATGTAATAATTTAAAGCACTGATCCCTGGTCCCATGTTAAACAGATTAACAGAAAACACTTGAAAGACATACAATCAATGAGATTGCTAAAAAGAAATGCAATTCCTTTATTATTATAGTGCATAGATGACCTTAAGTAAATATTTAAAACAATTATACTTTAAAAGAGCTCAACACTGCAAATTCAGAAAATATTTGCAACTAGTACATGTACATTGCAGTTTCCGAAATTCAGTTGCTTTGACATTGAACTGCTAACTATATCCCGTTTAGTCAATTCAACCAAGGGTAAATTTCTACCTCTTATTCTTAAAGTGATTGAATCTTGAAGTTCAATACCAATACTTGTCCTGGGTTCATTTTTCATTACACTTGATTACAATCCTCATGATAAAACAAAAGATCAATTTTGAAGGGTTATTTCAAAGAATTTAAAAAATATATATTCATTTCATGACTCACAGACTCTGCTAAGAAGTGTTTTAAAAGCATTGCCAATGTGGCACGATAGAGTAACTGTTTGAACTTTCAGTTTTCATTGTCCAGCAAACAATTTTCAGACTCACGCTCAATAAATAAATTTGGTCTCTGCAATCCCAATCAGGTCTGCAAAATCCCCTCTGTAGCAGCCCTATGATAAATGGACTTATTTTCCCAAATCAAACACTCGAATTTAAATTTAGATGAGTTAATGCAAAGGTCAACATTGTAATCAGTTCTTTTGATCTTTATAGAATTTCTAGAGTAATACATAATAAATCTGAAACAAGGCAATTGTGCTGCTCTGTATGTGTGGCTGGTAATAAAAATCTTAACGATTAGAACCTTGATGCACTTAGAGAGCATTTTATAGTAATAGCTGCAGTGAGGGTTGTGATGTACAGGAATGACGACAACAGGGATTTAACATTAGGCCATGCAGCCGGTAAACAACCATAACCTTTTTTTACAGAGTCTAACCTGACCTGAATTACAATTAATTCTAGACAGTGTACATGTATTTTCCTAAAATAAACCTCTTTGATCAAAATAAGGCATCACATAAGCCAGAATCATCTTTCCCCACTTAAGATGCAGTCAAACACTCCTTCCACACTCTTCTGCAAAATAAATCAGCTACTCCAACAGAAGATTTCAAGCTGGACAATGATGAAATGTCCATATGTTACAGTATGACCATAAATTATGTGAGAACGTTTGGTTGGGCCACAGAGGGGCTCCAAAAATAGGCAGGAAACTGCTCTGGCTGTCTGAAAACAAATTGCCCAAATTTTAGCATGAAACAGTGTTCTTGACATACATTTTACAATGAGTACAGAAATCATGAGCTGAAGCTACACAGATGATCAATGATATTCATAACTTTTAATTTGTCAGATGTTACACCATCAAGAGTACTCTGCCAAGATGCACATCAGCATCTGCTTTTAAGGAAGGAGCTAGGGGGTTACAAGATTTATAACAAAATGAGGTGAAAAAAAAGTACTTGAAAAATGGTATGCCATCAGTTGAGGCCAGTGGCCAGGGAGAAGCGATATACAAAGGTAATTTGGCAGGTTCAATAGTAAATACATTGGGGAATTTCAGACAATAAAATTCACGGTACTTTAAAACAAATATTTTGCATTATGTTCCTTGCTTGTCCAAAATTCTGACAGCAATAATTCAACAACTTCTAAAGGTTGAACCTGCTTTGATGTAAAGTATTTTGTGAACACAAAATTTCCTGAATTGCAAACATGAATACTTGTGAAGCATTGCCCATGTAGTGATACTGTTTGACCAAGTTGCAGATAAGCAAGGTCCTACAGACAATGTGAAATAAATGAACCTGCATAATCTGTTTAATAACAGTATAACTTTTATAAAGTAATTACAGAACATTTAGCCCAAAAATCCAATGGCAGTCTTTCATAAGAATCTTCTTCCACTCTTCAATATTTATTTCTCTCTCATGCGTTTATCTATTCAAGTCAAGTGCCAAGAACGTAGACCTTGAACACAGTAAAACACCCCACACTCACATAGATGGTATAATACCAAATTATACCCAATACTCACATATGATACCAAATCGCTTATAGAAATGCTCGGAGAAATTGATTGCGTAAATCAACTTCAAGGAATATTTTACAGTGGGAAAGAGAGATGCAGAGGTTTAGGGAAGGAATTTCAAAGCTTAAGGCCTTGACATCGATGGAGCAATTACAAAAAGGAAATCTTAGGGTGAGAAATGGAGGGAATTAGCTGAAGGGACATCAACAAACAGGGACTTAAAAACAAGAATGAGCATTTTAAATACAACTTATTGTTTTTGCCTCAACTACTTGTTGCAATGAGTTTCATATTCTCACCACTCTAAGGGCCAGACTTTCTTGAATTCCTAATAAGAGTTATTGATTTAGAATTATGTCCCCTAGTTCTGCTCACCATCAAGCAGAATTATATTTCATACCTACTTTATCAAATTCCTTCAAAACATCAGACACCTTTACTTTAATTCTTTCCAAGCACCAAGCTACATGTGAAACCTAATTATTTCATTTATTAAGTAGACAAAACATAACTTTTAATTAATTTACTAAAAATTCTATAATTTGGTGAATAGATACAATCTCACTAATGATTAGCTGAATCATTAATGGAACAAGACACAGCTTAAAAGTGTTAGAACTGTTAAACACGAAGTGCCATATAGTGAAGGACATTTTGGAGCTGAGTTATTTCAGTTTCCAGGCCCCCATTACCTAATCTTCCATGGACATCTAGTCCCTTTAACCTCCATCCCCCACAGACGTGTACTTACTTAGATATCGTGGGCACTGATACTCCATCATCAAGTTCGCTGACAACACCACTGTTGTGGGGCATATCACTGATGGGGATGAGTCAGAGTATAGAAGAGAGATCGAGCAACTGTCCATATGGTGCCAGCATAACAACCTGGCCCTCAACACCAGCAAAACCAAGGAACTGATTGTAGACTTTGGAAGGAGTAGGATGGGGAACCACAGTCCTGTTTATATCAACGGGTCGATGGTTGAAAGGGTCAAGAGCTTCAAATTCATGGGCGTGCACATCTGTGAAGATCTTTCCTGGTCCGAGAACACAGATGCAATTATTAAGAAAGCTCATCAGCGCCTCTACTTCCTGAGAAGATTACGGAGAGTTGGTCTGTCAAGGAGGACTCTCTCTAACTTCTACAGGTGCACAGTAGAGAGCTTGCTGACCGGTTGCATCGTGGCTTGGTTTGGCAATTTGAGTGCCCTGGAGAGGAAAAGACTACAAAAAGTAGTAAACACTGCCCAGTCCATCATCGGCTCTGACCTTCCTTCCATCGAGGGGATTTACCGCAGTCACTGCCTCAAAAAGGCTGGCAGCATCATCAAAGACCCACACCACCCTGGCCACACACTCATCTCCCTGTTACCTTCGGGTAGAAGGTACGGAGCCTGAAGACTGCAACAACCCGGTTTAGGAATAGCTACTTCCCCACAGCCATCCGGCTATTAAACTTGGCTCGGAAATCTAAACATTAATATCCCTCCATCTGTTATTTGCACTTTATTAATTAATTAATTCATGTGTGTATTTACGTATATAATTGTAGTCAATGCCTACTATGTTCTGTTATGTTATGCAAAGAAAGATTTTCATTGTCCTGTCAGGGACACATGCATTCCTGGATTTTCTTACCACTTTAAATAAAATACATCACGTGTGTTCACCCTACTGCAAGAGTCGGAGTGGTCATTGCCGGACATGGCGTCACCCACTAGTGTCAAAGTCAAAAGACTTTGACACATGGTGGTACTGGTGGTCATGGGTTTGTCCCAGTGGCTCAGTCTTCCTTGAACTTGCGATAGAGGATCACAGCTAGTAAGGAGGCACAACACCTTGTCTCCCTTCCTCACTATCTTCGTTCTTCCTTTTCCTCTCCTGTTTCTCCCCCTCTGGCTAGAATGCCTGGATTTTACAGGTAGGCAGACACAATTTGAGTGGCCAACCAATATCAGCTAATTGGACCCAACTATTAGCAATAATGCTGAGGATTAGCCACTCCTGGTCTGTCAGCCTGTTAAAGGGTTCAGAACAACATCTGAGGGAGAGGGCACTGTCACAATCCCTATTACATGTCTCAGATTGTTTCATATATAATGAATTACTTCATGGGGAAATGGCAATAGCAAAACATTATTGCTGATTGTACACACTGAGATCTGTCAAAACAGAATGATCGGTTCTTTCAGGCATTATGTTCATTTTAATTGACGTCAAAATGTTCAGTTCTGTTTGAAAAGTACAATTGGATAATTAACAGTAACATAAGGATAGATAGACCTAGTCTGGTCTGAAAAAATGGCATCTTCTGCAATTGAGGCATTTGCACAGTGTTGCTGTGAATCATCAGTTCAGAATGAATTCTCAACTGTGGAAATGAAACTTAAATCCACAATTTTCCAGCACCACAATTCTAAATAGGCCAAATAGTCTGGGTAGTCTCCATCATACCTCTCTCTACCTCCCCCTCCACATCATAATGAGCCATTTGATCTTATGGTTAATATTCAAAATTAAGGAGAATGTAAATAGGAATAAAAGAGCAATGTGTGTTTCTTTAGGTAGGAACTTCCCAAGAACCATATTATTCTAACCTGCTGATGGACTCCTGTGTATTTAATTAATATCCTTAAGTGCAGTTAGCAACTTTTGATTGGTCATTTTCGTAGAATCTGTAACATAGGAAACATTAAGATGCTTGCAGGATTTAACAAATCAGTCCATATGATTTTGCCTGAAAAACTGCCACTTTATAGTCACTTGGCAGAAATTACCAATATACCATGGATTAACTACATTAAAAAAGATTTTTGCATTCTCAATTCCATTAATGTTGTACTCCACTGCTCAAGTTCTACATTTCAGAACTCATTAATCACTTTTACTTCTCAATCCTATTTCCAATCCTATTTTAATCCTTTAATTTATCAAATCTATTTTCAATCCTATTTTTTCCCCAATAAAAATAAATTTAATATTGTGAAATGAGCCCAAGGACTTGGGTTCAAAGCTTGTTGGTTGATCTTTGGTGAACTATCTGTTAAGCATACTCTTCGTCTTTTGAGGGCACGTGCCAAGAAATTGGACACATTTATATCTGTTTTCCTCATATTTGTTCACAATAATTCCAGATCAATCACTGGAAAATTAGCCAGGGCACTTATGTGCACTATTGCCCTTTGAGTGACTGGTACTTGCCTGACGTATGTCATGCTGCTAATGACATCATTACCAGTGTTGCTCTCTTTTCCGCGATTGCGAAAATAAATTGGAACATAAATGTGCAACCTATGACCTTTGTTTATTAAGCATAAAAGAAAATAGAGCAAACCTTGCAGCAGATCAGCAAAATAGATGATTTAAAGGACCCCCATGTGACCTTGCTGTCTCAGTTTCAGATGAGTTTTCAATGTTTAAATCATATGCACAAGCATCACTGAGTTCCTTTGATGATCTCTTCTATTTATGCATCTCCGTGCTGTGAAGTCTGCAGGCTGGTCAGCTTCTATACAGTGACTTGGAAAGTAACAGTACTACTAAGTATATTGTGTAGATCTGGTTGGCATGGAACATTCTTGACCCCCTAAAATCAACCTGAAGATCTGGGCAGAATATGTAGTTGACCCAGTTTCAACACAGACAGTCTTTTGTGATGAAATAGGATAATGTTGTGAAGTGTTAGGGGCGAGGGAGGAAGGAAATGGTGTAAAAAAAATGGCACTGTTGGCCATGCCAATCTCAGAGATTTAGCTGCTTATTGAAACTGTCAGGTCAGTGGATGATTCTGAATGTTTCTGACATTTAAAAACATTCAGAAATGTTCAGAAAAACAAATTAATTAAAGATAATATACAAAAACATTAAAACAGGCAAATTTAAAAAATAATAATTAATACACTTGCTACAGTGCCCTCCATAATGTTTAGGACAGAGACTCATCATTTATTTATTTGCATCTGTACTCCACAATTTGAGATTTGTAATAGAAAAAATTATGTGTTTAAAGTGCACATTGTCAGATTTAATTAAAGACCATTTTTATACATTTTGGTTTCACCATGTAGAAATTACAGCTGTGTTTATACAGAGTCCCCCCCATTTCAGGGCACCATAATGTTTAGGACACATATCTTCAATTGTGCTTGTAAATGCTCCCGTGTGTTTAATTGCCTCCTTAATGCAGGTATAAGAGAGCTCTCAGCATCTAGTCTTTCCTCCAGTCTTTCCATCACCTTTGGAAACTTTTACTGCTGTTTATCAACATGAGGACCAAAGTTGTGCCAATGAAAGTTAAATAAGCCATTATGAGACTGAGAAACAAGAATGAAACTGTTAAAGAGACATCAGCCAAAAGACTTACCAAAATCACATGTTTGGATCACAATTAAGAAGAGAGCACTGGTGAGCTTAATAATTGTAAAGGGACTGGCAGACCAAGGAAGATCTCTACAGCTGATGACAGAAAGATTATCTCTATAATAAAGAAAATGAAAAGTATGGAGGAAAGAACGACTTGCACAAGATCCAAAGCATACCACCTCATCTGTGAAAAACGGTGGTGGGCGTGTCATGGCCTGGGCACGTATGGCTGCTAAAGTTACTGGCTCACTTATTTTCGTTGATGATACAACTGCTGATGGTAGTAGCATAATAAATTATGAAGGGTATAGACAGATCCTATCTGCTCAAGTTCAAACAAATACCTCAAAACACATTGGCTGGCGGTTCATTATACAGCAAGACAATGATCCCAAACATACTGTTAAAGCAACAAAAGTGTTTTTCAAAGCTAGGAAATGGACAATGTTTGAGTGGCCAAGTCAATCACCCGATCTGAACCCAATTGAGCATGCCTTTTGTATGCTGAAGAGAAAACTGAAGGGGACTAGCCGCCAAAACAAGTCAAAACTAAAGATGGCTGCAATACAGGCCTGGCAGAGCATCTAGATAAAACACCCAGCAACTGGTGATGTCCATGAATCAAAGACTTCAAGCAGTCATTGCATGCAAAGGATATGCAACAAAATACTAAACATGACTACTTTCATTTACATGACATTGCTGTGACCACAAACATTATGGTGCCCTGAAATGGGGGGACTGTGTATAAACACTACTGTAATTTCTACATGGCAAAACCAAAATTTATAAAAATGGCCTTTATTAAAATCTGACAACGTGCACTTTAACCATATGTGATTTTTTCTATTACATATCTCAAATCCTGGAGTACAGAGGCAAATGATGGGTCTTTGTCCCAAATATTATGGAGGGCATTGTACTCCCATGCAATTTTCCGCCACAATTAAATCAATGGAGATACCTTCTTACATCCCATTTCGCTGGACGCAGATTTCCATTGCGAGACCACCAAAAAGGTGAAGGGCAAAGTGCCTAGATTGCTCTTTTTATGCTGCAGTTAAAAGGAGTTGAAAAAAGATGAACAAAGGGTTGGAACTTTGGGACTTCCAAGACAGTGTGGTAATCCTGAAACTGCTGAGGTCACACTGAAAACGACCATTTCCTTTCAAACTCCAGACAATTAAGTTATTCCAAACTTGTAAAACTAAATGCTCATGATAGTGAAATTCCATTTATTAATAAATGCCATTGTTAAAATTCATAATTAATTGACCATTAAAACGCATATATTTTTTCAACACCACTGATATTTTACCATTTCATATATTAAGCAAAAGGTCTAATTCGGTTTTATGACTGCAATCGTAATATTTCTTTACAAAATTATAGGTAGCTAATGTTGTAAAATTACATTTAAAGTGATCAGATTTGAATATGTTATACATCAGTACATTACTCAGAATATAAATTAGGACTTCAGCTCTGTCAATAGAGGGCAAAAGTTCTCAATACATTGTCAAACAAAGAGAATTAGGGGATTATCATTGCAATTCCCAGTCCAAAACCACCTTGTCTTTGGAGGCTAACAAGATTTCTATTTTGTTTAAAGCAATTACAGGCAAAAATTACTGTCTAGTCAAATAAAATATGTTATTTGTTATTTAAATTACCTCCTAATTCATATCAAGATTTCATACATAGAATATAATATTAAATATAAAGTATATAATTTTTTAATAATATCAAGTAATCCTGAAAGAAACTAATTTTCCAATTAAGCAAAAGGAAACAATTTGAACACATACATTAGGGGGCAATATATTAAAAATGCTGGATAAAGGACAATATTTTCAGCAAATAAAGAAGCATAAAAATGTTTAAAACTCCAGTTCGTAAATGTATAAAGGTGAAAAACCCATAATGTCTTTAGCATGCTGCATTCCATAAATCATTTTACTTAATGATATACTGCTGACAATCCATGACAATTTTTATTATTTTTTTGAATATGATCACAGCTTGTGCAGTATTACAGCTGGCATTATGTTGGATGCCAAGGTTGTAATGTACAGCATGATGCCATATTGTTCCACAGTGAGGTGTGATCAGATACCTGCCGAAAATGATGGACAGCTATTGCCCAGTGAACAGGGAAAAATCCCATTTACTACCTGCCAGATGGGACCTGCTGGACTGTTCAGAGCAAACATCTCATTCTTCTTTGGGCTTACATGTCCGGCTTTCGAGCAGGGCCTTGCTGATAATGATGAATATCAAGGCTGCAGTAAAGTGGGTGACAACAGCAGCCTTGTTATAGCTGCCAGTCTTCCAATGTTGTCGTTATTACAGGTGAAGATTTATTTGAGTTTATTGTTCTGCACTGTGTGCCAGCTATTTGCAATTCATCACCTACTATGGAAGGTTCAGGATAACTGATATAGCTGCAGCTATAATTGCCACCTACACCTGCTACTGGAAATTATGAGGGTCGCCAACCAGGGCAAGCCTGCTCTCCACCACTGCTTCTCCCATCCTTCCAGTCACGATAGCCATTGTGTGTATTAAATCAAAACTTCTTGTGCCATGGTGCAAAAATAGAGAGAGCTTTGCTGCTGTTGCTTTGTCAAATATGATCACATAACTCTGCGCTATAATGTGAATTTTCAAGGTTGAAGCCGTGCCAACCAATTAAGACCCCATAGTCTGTTGACTCAAGTAATTTCAAATATCACATGTGAGAAAGCATTTTGGTTATAATTACATTGTATTTTTCTTATAGAAAAATAATGTGTCAGAATCAGAAAGATTGTTCAGATTATTAACTGAAAAGCTAATAAAGACAATTCTGTGAAGAGTACATGCAAATATATCAGCATGACAATTGAGTAGAATTATCAAATGGATTTGTAGAATAAAATTAACTTTTGAAATATGCTCTACAACTTTTAAAATTATCATGTATCTGCTGCCCTCTCCTCTACCCTATCAGTGCACATCTCTCTACCTATAAAAGTATGGGTGTGTGCCTGTCTTTCTCTATTCATTGCATCTTCCTGAAAACGCTACGCGCTAACGCTTAAATTTTCACAGATTATTAATCACATTATTAATTATAAGAATAAGGGATAAGCCATTTAGAACAGAGATGAGGAAAATCTTTTTTACACAGAGAGTTGTGAGTGTGGAGGGTGGAGGAGGCTGGTTCTCTGGATGTTTTCAAGAGAAAGCTAGACAGAGCTCTTAAAGATAGCAGAGTCATGGGGATATGGGGAGGAGGCAGGAACGGGGTAGATTGTGGATGATCAGCCATGATCACATTGAGTGGCGGTGCTGGCTCGAGGGGTCGAATGGCCTACTCCTGCATCTATTGACTATTAACCCCGTCGACAAAATGAACTGCTTCACTTCACATTTCATGCTATATTTCACAAGTTATAGTGTTTTAAAAATAGCTAAAACTAAGTTTTTAAATGGCAAAAGCACTTCAACCCGCTTAGTGTGACGTCACAATGGGGGGGGGGGGGGGGGGGTGGGTGGGTGGCTAGCCAGGTGGAGTGGGTGGCCACCAGTTTCAGTGACATTAGGGCGAGGGCCGAATTTAAATTAACGTTCCGCATTTTCCGACCCGGGCTCCATCAAGGAGGCATCGAGACCATGTCGGTGAAGGAGACATTGAGACCGCAGCAGTGAGGCCTTGCGGCGATGGGGCCACTGGGGAGGTGAGGTGGGAGAATGGGGGGGATTGAGAGAGTGGAGGGGGTAGGGAGGATAGTTGCCACGTCCACTCTTCCTCTCACCCCCTCCCTCTCTACCCTCCCTCCCCCTCACTCTCACCCTCTTTACCCCCCTTCCTCCTCCCCACTTTACCTCCCTCCCTCCTTGCTTTCTGCCCCTCTGCCTCTCTACCCCCTCCCCCTTTCTCTACCCCCCTCCCCACCCCACCCAGCCCTCTCTAGGGATTGAAGAGGGAGGGTGAAGAGGATGAGGAGGGAGTGCTGGGGCATCATGTAGTTTACAGTTTCAGTTTACTATTCAATAACAAATTTCCATGAAACAAAATTGCTTGTACCCAGATCATGACATATCTGAAATTTAAACTTGTGAATCATAAATTTGGAATTTGTAAATTTAACATCTTTCCTCAAAAGCAGAAAAGTTGCCTATGGATGTGTGAGTGGTGGAATATTGCGCTGGGGAACGGGTTGCGTTGGGGTAACGGGTGAGTGGTGGAATATTGTGTTGGGGAGCAGAAATGGTCTGCACTTGGTCTAGTGTTCCATTAAAAATATATTTTTGAAAACAATGGAATTCTACTCCATTAAATATTTTCACTGTGAAACTTGCTGGATGCATCACAATTTATGCCAGTAATATTACGTGAAATGTGCTGCACTGGTTTTGAAAGAATTAAATCAATTCTGATATAAATGTGTTCCTCTTTCTTACATTTTTGACAAATGATTTTTCACATGCCATTGAAGAGGAATGCTCAGATCTTTCCATTTAGAGATATGTCGCTTATGTGCATACATGAGCTATCATCAAAAGGTGCAAAGACAGCTTGGAGTTTCAACTTAAAATTTACCACCAATGAAAACAAAACCAGTCCAACAAAAACTACGAAAAATAAATATTATTCTAATAGGATTGAATGGTTCTTGGACATCTGAAATAATATCAGAATAAAAAAGTCAGCAGGCCAGGCAGCATATATGGAGAGAGAAACAGTTGGAGTTTTAGATTAAGAACCCAAAATGTTGTAAATAATTAGCAGGTCAGGCTGCATCTGTGGGACGATAAATAGATAGTCTTTTCCCTCAATGTCAGCAAGAAAAAGGAGCTAGTTATTAACTTCAAGAAGGACAGTGAAGTAGATATACTAACCAGCATCAATGGTGCTGAAATAGAAATGGTTGAGAGCTTCAAGTTCCTTGGTGTAATTATTACCAACAATCTGTCTGGGACCAATCATATTGAAGCAGCAGCCAAAAAAGCATACAAATACCTCTACTTCCTGAGGAGACTGTGTCCTTTTCCAGAGTACAGAATACAGTTTCTCAAAAGTAACTGGAGTAACTTAGACAGGTGACGTTTCCGGTCAAGACCCTTCTTCAAGGTTTCAAGGTCAGTTTATTGTCACATGTACCAATTAAGGTACAGTGCAATTCAAATTACCATACAGCCATACTAAAAAATAAGGCAACCAGGAACACAACTACATAAAAGTTAACATAAACATCCACCGCAGCGGATTCCTGACGTTTGGCAATAAGGTCCAATCTTCTTCCTCCTTTAGACATATTCTAAATTCTATACTCTGGTATTTTTCTCTTTGCTCTATTTAGCGGCATAGTCATACAGTGTGAAAACATGCCCTCGGGCCCAACTTGCCCACACTGACCAATCTGTCCCATCCACATGAGTCCCATTTGTTGCACTCATGGTACATGTGACAGTAATAAAACTAAACTTAAGACACAACATTTCATGTGGAAGACCATTTGTTAGAACTGGAGAAAGGCAAGAGGGCAACTACAGCCTTCAGGATTCAACACTGAATTCTACAACTTAAGGGAGCTTGATTTCTGTCTGTCTCAGTTATCCATCGGTGATAATAGTTTACCTTGTTTATTATTTTTTTCCCTGAGAGTGGTGGACATATCTCGTCTAACCTGTTGGGTATGTTTCCTGCTCTGCATTTTACAACATCGACAGTCTTTTGTCAATGTTCACACACTTCAACTGCTCCGATTTAATCTTTGACCGGATAGTCTTGTTTAAATCCTATCCCTAGTATGGTCACCCCACATTTATCCTATCAGAGACATTCCCTCCTCCCCATCTCGCTGCTGCTTAGCAAGCTGCTTTTCTATCCTTCCCTGTTCTGACAAAGAGTCTCCAGCCTGAAATGTCAAATAGCTTTTTCTTTAAACAACCAAAGATGTTGCTGACTCATTGAAGGCAGTGTTGCATTTCATCATCCATGTCTGCCTCAACTGAGAGGAGGTTCCTGATGTACAGTGAGCAGTCCATATTTTCCAGGGGCTTGTTGTGAGCCTTTATTGTCAGAGAGCAGCATCGCACAGAGGGAGCAGGTTGGCAAAGGAGCTTGGTCTTCTGGAAGTTGAATGCAAGGGCCATTCTCTTGTATGCCTTGGGAAATAACACGGAAAATATTGTGGAGCTCAGCATCTGTGCTTATGCAAACATTACGCAATGCATTATAATTCAGTAACAAATGCACTTAAAATCAATTCAGCGAACTGACTGGAATCTGTATTTTTCTTTGAACTACGGACTGAGTAATCTGCTACAAATAAATAAAGGTGGAAGGGTATTCTATACCTTATTATATTTAACAATAGATTATGAATTTAATCTTGTTTTGTAGAATAAAGTGATGCTATAGATGAATTTATGTACCCTACAATTTTATTTTAAACTTAAACCTATTCTTATCATATTTATGGCAACTTGGCAGCTGCACCTGTAATTATACCGCATGATTTCAATATCAGGATCTAACCAATTACATCCAGCACGTGTGTGGCTACTGCAGCACATTTCTGAGATGTGATTTCCTTAATCTTTTGAAAATATCAATATATTTAAACAATTCCAATTAAGTGGGAACAAGCTCTTAATTCCAAGTCACTTTAATTAATTCAAGTAACTTTAATTAAGCAAGGAATCAGTTTCACAGTTAAAGAAAAAAAGTAAAGTATTTGGAAAAAGAGAACTATGCAAGGTATAGCAAATTAGACTAGGAGACAATGCAAAAAAAAATCCAAGATTCATCTGCTATAAGGAAGATTGATCAGTCAATATTTGATATATTTTATTGCTTATGCTGACTCAAGCATAATCAACTAAGATTGTAGTTGTATCAATGACAAATACAAAGTTAATAGATATAAAAAGCATTATGGTAGCTCTTTATTTTATATACATGAATTCATGTCAAAATCCATCAGCTACTCAATTGGAATAGTTGATCATTTCTGACATTTTTGCCAAAAGCCCTATTTCTATCATGTTGTTAAGGACCATAGAACAACAAGTCCCAATGGCAGTTGTTGTTACCACATCAGTAAAGTCACTAAGTGTGGATGCAGCAGTTTTACTTGCATCAGAACGTGCTACAGAAGTAAAAGTGACAGTGATTCCAACTAATTATTATTCATCCAAATAAAGGAAATTATACAAAATGTATAGACCGCCAGACCAAAGATTAATGAACGTGGAAAATGTTGTGTCTATATACTTATAAAAGTCTCATCTTGTATGTATGTGTGTTTGTATGTATGTATGTACGTGTTTTTTTGGATCTTCGTCAAAATGCTACACGGTAGAGGTGAAATGTTTCCACATTCTTATTCAATTTTTTCCAGTTTATGCCATAATCAGGATCCCTTCAGATTTGATGCTATATTTCACAAGTTATTGATGATTAAAGTTTAAAAAAACACCAAATTTGAGAGGAATAACTATGACTCCACTTTGAATTTTTTCTGGCAGCTTCCAGTGATGACGTCACAATGGCATGTCACAGTCGCCAAATCACAATGGGATCTCATTTACACAAGCTGCCGTGAAGATTCCGCAAATCAAAAATGACAACACAATGTGATCTCTGCTGCTGATCTCTGTTGTAAGGAGAGGGACATAGCGAGGGTGATTTAAAAGTTTTAAAGTGACATTTAAAAGTTGGATTTCATCAAATCTGCACTGGCAGTTAGACAGTTGTGACGTCACAATGCCCTACCGGCTACAATATTTCTATCCCAGAACATTGAGCACTTCACATCAAATGTCCTTCAGGTAAAGAATCTGCCAGCCTAACCCAGCACAGCAAAGTTTAATGATTACATTTGGATATCACAAAGATGGCCTTGTTGGTGGCACCTACATCACATTAACTCTTAGTGCAATTGCATTTTTAAAAAAGTTTAAAATGACCTGCACAGTGAGTGAGTAGTGCAAACAGGTTGCTTTGGGGTAACGGGCGAGTGGTGGAAACAGGTTGCATTGGGGGAACAGTTACGTTGGGGGTGATTGGCTCCGGGGGTCGCCTGACTCCGGGGTGAGCGCCGACGTTGCATTTGGGGACCAGCCCTCCTGTGTGACTCCGCGTTGGGGACGGGGCACAACGGGTCCCACTTGGTCTAGTGAATTTATAGAATTTCAGCAAAGCTAGCTTTAATCTGCATTAAAAATATGATGTTGGAGTGGCAATTCCCAAGGGAGCTGCTACAATTCAGTACTCCCCCATAAGCAAACTCTACAAAGTTAGTTTCTCTCTACACGCTTACCAATACCACGTCTTGCTAAGTTTTAGAAGCTATGTCTCTGCCCTAGTTCTACACCAAGTCTCAACCCAAAAAGCTTTGACCTGGTAGGATTATCCAACATTATGCTGAGGTCCTGCTCTCTGTTTATATGTCAGTCAGACATGCTTGAGATCAGAGTCCCTATTCATAAGAACGGAGATCTCCAGTTCAGTTCTTAATTATTCCTTATGTTTAATACATTTTGAAATATTTTTGGTATTTTCTAAGTTGTTTTTAATATATTTCTAAGCCATTGACATCCATTGCAATAGTGTTTAAATATCATAGAAGAATTGAGACATGCAGAAGCTTAAATTATGCTCATGGGTTGACAGGAGACAAACATCACCCTAACCTTGCTTCCAGTCTTATACCCCTGTCCCACGGTATGAGTTAATTCCAAGAGCTCTCCTGAGTTTGCCCTGATTCAAACTTGGAGATTTATGGTAATGGCCACTCGTCGGTACTCGGGGCTCTCCTGGACATTTTTCAACATGTTGAAAAATCTTCACGAGTCTTCCCGTGCTTATCTGCCATTAGCGAGTCTTCCCGCGTACCTGCTGATCGCGTTGCGAGCCGGTAAGAGACGTCCCCGAGCTCCGACGTACCCGCTACGTTCATTCTCCATGCTTACCTAGAGTTTGATTTCTTTAAAACTCGGGAGAGCTCTTGGAATGAACTCGTACCGTGGGACAGGGCTATAAGGCTCTCAAGATGTTCTCAGATAGAACGTCAAAACTGTGTTGCTCAGTCGCCTTGCACCCAAGGCCTCAAAGCACATCTCTTTGAGGAGGCTCAGCGTGATTAGCCTTCCACATCCAGCCAAGCTAAGTTCAGATTGCAGTTGGGGGTTACACAAAAAGCTGGAGAAACTCAGCGGGTGCAGCAGCATCTAAGGGGCGAAGGAGATAGGCGACGTTTCGGGTCTCGAAGAAGGGTCTCGACCCGAAACGTCGCCTATCTCCTTCGCCCCTTAGATGCTGCTGCACCCGCTGAGTTTCTCCAGCTTTTTGTGTAACCCTCGATTCTCCAGCATCTGCAGTTCCTTCTTTAACATTCAGATTGCAGTTGATGGACAAATTCATTTCAGACTATTGAAGAAAAATAATGGTCAGGATCTCGTACTCATGGATAAAGTATCGCAAAAACCTTTGCTGATTCCCTCCTGGTAGTCCAATCCTAAATGTAGAATCCCTAATGAAATTATATCATTTAGTTGGTCACAACATGTCCCAACCATGTAAAATAGAAACATTTCACTGACAAATCAATGCCCGAAGCTTTGCCAGCTGTTAGTGACTATAAATGCTTCCGAATATCGTGATAGATTACAAACATGCAAACCTTATGTTTACTGATTATAACATCCAGTGCTAATAATCAATCTGAACGTCTGGATCAAACCAGTGACCACTGCGAAAGGGCAGCTGACAACCAGGGAAAGACCTAGTGATGGCCTGGAGAGACTGCCAACGGGAGGGAATAGATCCCACCAGGGCTGGCATGGGCTAGCTCCTCATGCCAGCAGGATCAGCGTTTTGGATCCACCCACATATTGCTACTAAAAAGACAAAACACAAGAAGAATACCCCTTGAGTCTGCGAGAGCGGGGGCGGAAGATGACTCATCGACAGATCACACGGCAACAGACCTAGGAATGGAATCGACTTTGAGTATTACTAGCACAGCAATTGACATAGCAGGACATAAGTTACGAAGTTGTATCTGTGGCTGGGAAAAGTTAACATCAGAGAAGGGTTTCAAGATTCACCAGGGCAGGAAAAAGTGCCTGAGAGAGCTTGGTGTGGGGCCTCGCATTGACCACTCCTTTCTATGAGGTAGGCCAAATCAGTTGAGTGAAGCCCAGTGGCAGGATAACCACCACAGTCCACAGGGTATCAGCACCCCAGGCGAAGCTCAACCAGGTACAGTACCTCCAACGGACACGAGTCCAGAGCCCAACCAGCCACAGTCAGCAGTAGAAAGAAAAATGGAAGAGAAAAAGCCTCAAATCTTGTGGCCTAAATCCTGCCAGAGGAAAGAGTGGGAGACCGTTAACAATGACCTCGTCCATCTGGAAGGATTGAAGGGATGTGTGGAAAGAAAACTGGAGAAGATGGGAGACACCATATACAACTATGGGGCGGAGAGATTTGGGGTGACGGTCGTGAAACAGAGGACACAGAAGGAACCAGCACTCCAGCACAAGTCCAGGAGGCAGCAGGAGATCAAAAGACTGAAAGGAGGTGAAAGAAAGGAGGCAGCTGAGAAAACAGTATAGGAAGGCCACAGAGGCAGAAAGGAAAGGACTCGAGGCACTGCATGCAGAAATAAAGCAGCCCCTGGCAATCCTGCGAAGAGCAGAATGCCTGAGAAAGCAACACAAGAAGAAAGAACAGGCGAGGACAAGTTTCTACAGAGATCCGTATAGGTTTGTCAAAAGCCTCTTTGTCAAGGAGAAGAGCGGGATCCTGAGAGTGCCTGTAAGGGAACTGGAGGAGCACCTGAGGAAGACGTACTCTGACAACCTGAGGCATGAGCCAGTCACCATTCCAGATGACATGCCACCTATCCACCCACCTGAGCACCAGATGGACATAAGGCCTCCTACATGGAAGGAGGTGGAGAGCACAGTCAAACGGGCAAGAACAGCATCAGCCCCAGGGCCCAATGGCATTCCATACAGGCTCTATAAGAACATCCCTGGTGCCCTGAAATACCTTTGGAAGTTAATGAAAGTGGCATGGGGGAAAGGAATCATACCTAAGGCGTGGCGAAGGGCAGAAGGGATCTTAATTCCCAAAGAAAAGAACTCTTCAACCATTAGCCAATTCCACTAGATCAGCCTTCTGAACGTGGAAGGAAAGATCTTCTTTGGTGTTATGGCCCAAAGACCCCAATAACGAGACAATACCAACTGTCCTGGAGAAGCCTGTCAAAAGCCCCGGACACCGCATACCTCAAGGATGCAGAGCAGGTGGAACAACTCAGGCAGGATACAATCAGTGGCCTCAAGCAAATCAACAATACTGCTCTCCCAGGGAAGCTGAAGCTTTAGTGCCTGCAATTTGGTCTACTGCCTCGACTCATGTGGCCAATTACCATCTACGAGGTCACTTTATCCCATGCCAACCAGCTGGCGAGACTGGTGAACTCACAAGTGAGGAAGTGGCTTGGGCTACCGAGATGCCTCAGCAGCATAGGGCTCTATGGGAATGGAGCTCTCTCACTGCCAGTCTCAAGCCTGGTGGAGTTGTACAAATGTGCCAAAGTGAGGCTGGACATGACACTAACAGAATCCCGGGACCCAATAATAAGAGGTGTCGCTCCAACCCTAGCAACAGGGAGGAAATGGACTCCAGCAGCAGTGGTACTGGATACAAAATCTGCCCTCCATAGTGGGCCATGTCCAACAAGGCCGAGGGGGCTTTGGCCTAGGAGCAATGTAACCTACCTGGCAAAAGGCTACTCCAGCTGAACGTCGGCACCTGGTGGTGGAGGAGGTGCTCCACCAGGAAGAAGCAGCCAGGTGTGCCAAAGCCATACTCCAAGCCAAACAAGGCCGCTGGATGACGTGGGATGGCGTTGAGAGGAGGAAGATCACATGGAGAGAGCTGTGGACCATGGAGTCGAATAAGTTGAGCTTCATTATCAGAGCCACATATGACATCCTTCCCTCTCCCACAAAACTAAATCTTTGGCTGGGAGAGGATCCATCCTGCCCCCTGTGTGCAGTTCCAGCAAACCTCAAGCACATCCTGGTCGGTTGTAAGACCAGCCTTACACAAGGCAGATACACCTAGCAACACAACCAGGTGCTGAGGTGTTTGGCAGCTGAACTCCAGTGCAAGAAAATTACCACCAATGCCATGCCTATCAATGCCCAGATAACATTCACGCAAATACCATCCTTCATCCAGGAAGGAAAGAAACGGAGGACTAACCCCTCGCTTCTCAACTCATGCCCACTGAATGCAGCCAAGGACTGGGAAATGCGTGTTGACCTAGGCCAGAGGCTTTCATTCCCAGTTGAAATCGCAGTTACCAACCTGCGACCAGACCTCGTTCTCTGGTCCAACTCCTGTCGCCGTGTTTTCATCATTGAGCTGACGGTCCCATGGGAGGAGGCTGTGGACGAGGCTTATGAAAGGAAAAAGCTTCGATATTCAAACCTTGCAGCAGAGGAGAGAGGTTTGAGTGTAAGGTTGTGTCCAGTGGAGGTGGGGTGCAGGGGCTTTGTAGCCAGTTCCACTGCAAGGCTCCTGAGGGAAGTAGGAGTTAAAGGGCAGGCACAAAGGAGGGCAATAAAAGAACTTGCCAATGCCGCCGAACGGAGCAGTCACTGGCTGTGGCTGAAGAGGAAAGATGCTGTCTGGGCTGCCACGTGACCATCTAGAAGCTAGCAATAAGACACATACCCAGGTGTGATCAACCTGTGGTGGGCCTGCCTCGACTGAGGGCGTCTTGTGATAAAAGGCCGAAACACCCAGTGACGATGAGGTACACAACTGAAGATGTGTCTGATTGTTAGCAAAATTTACCTGGTGGTCATACCCAAGAATGTCAATTGTAGTGAAATCTTAGGGATTGTAACATCCAGTCCTAATAATCAATTAAAACATTCAAGTATTCTTAATTATTCCAAAAAGTACTTCAACCAGTCTCCTTTGCAGCTAACTCCCCCTAATCAAATACATAAACAAAATATTTGTTTGGGCTAGAGTATTAAAGTTCATGACATGCACAAATAAATGATAGACAGCGAGAGAAGGAGAGAAAAAGAATGTGAGAAAGAGAACGAGTGAGAGAGCAAGAGAGTGAAAAGGCACATAACTGCTTCAAAACGGTTTTGAAGTCATGAAACCACTTCAGAACATGGTGATTAGAGAAACTTTAAGATCGATATTACCTTGCTTAACAAATTAAAAATAAATCCATAGGTAACTACCAGAAGATGAAAGTAGAATTGAGAGTGGGTTGATAAATAGCAACTTTGGAAAGACATCAAGGAGACAGTAATGTTTTCTAGAAAACAATTGTGAAAAATCTTACTTGGAAAGTCTTGCATTAGCATTGGACCAGAGTTTACAGTGAACTGAAGCAAAAAACTGATCAGCGGGTGAGGCAGTTTCTGTGGAGGGAAATGGACAGTCAACATTTTGGGTTGGGACCCTTCATCTAGACTGAAAGAGTACACAGGAGGTAGCCAGTATAAAGAGATGATAAGGAGTGGTGGGGTACGAGTGATCAAGTGATAGGTGAATCTAGGTGAGGAGGGTTTGGTAGGAAGATAGAGTTAGGTGGGGAAGGGACAGCTGGGAGGTGATATGTGTAGACACCAAAGGGTTGCAGTGAACTGACCTTTGAAAAAAATCTGTATTTACCTCATGCAGATCTCTGGAAACCAAAGCCACATGAAGCCAGCTCCATCCTCAATAGGATACCAGCAGTCTTGTGGGTGTGAGTATCATCAAATGGTGGTGGCAAGTGTAGAATAAGTACTTCCCATTGAAATGTTTAAAATATAACCTGATAGCTAACTAAATCACACTCATTGGCCAAAGCAGTCTTGAATGGTTGCTTCTAAATGGCATAAACTAAAATAATTGCAAAACAAAATTGTTTATGGTGAATTAAATGTTTTCTTTGTATTCCTTTCCATTTAAATGAATGGTTGCACTTCCAGCCTACATCCAACCTAAAATAGAGCAGTTCAGATGATTTCCCCACCACAAATGATGGGAAATTGATCTTGTCTTGTCATTAGACTCTATCAGGTGCCCAAATTTGGAGCGAGTTCAGATAGTAAAATACTGGCAAACAACTGTCAGCAAGTTAAAGACAGCTTAACAGTAATGGAGTTACAGCATGAGAAGCGCAAATTTACTTTATGTTTTACATATGAGCAATGCCATGGAACATCAACTGAAATGGCTTTAATTACCACAGCTGATTAGTTATGTCCACTGGTTGTCATTTTAAATGTTCTGGCATGCTTACTACCATAACGGAAGATACTGAGTTGATTAATTTATTCTCAGTTCCACACACCTGTTAAGTCTTGTTGGATCGTTCATTCCAGCTGAAATAATATATACTTTCCCTGTTCTCTGTAGCTCAGTTATTATCAAATGGAAGTCACAAACTACAGAACCATGACTCCACTTAAAGTTGTAGGACCTTATGCAGCATCATCTATTATAGAAATTATTTCATTGTCGTACAGTTATCTTTATAGCACTGCAATAAAATTAAACTATATCTATGATCTTATTCCCAGAGGTCTTTTTTTTTAATATGCATATAAAAAAGCAGCTTTAACATGTCAGGTTTGGTTTACATGTGAATTGCAGAACAATCCATTTTTATAATCTTTTAACACTTTGCACACATTATTAAAATGAAATCACAGAACAAAGCTTTCAAAGTCCATGACATTTGTCCTAAACAAGATGATTTACTTGGATGTTATTTATGGGGATTTTACTAAATTACCTTTCTTTCCCTGTAATTCTGCTTCTCTTTCACTCTACTGATCTCCAGTTTTTCAGGTTTCTTCGCATCATGCTCATCCTCCTTCAAGCTTTCTCACGGTGTCTCCTTGACTGAACGTTCTGCTCACTCACAATTTCTCCTTCCCTGTTGCTCGACTCTCAGTGGTGCTGACACACATTCTTTAACATTAATTCAATGTGTATCTTCTAACAACGTAAATTAAATCAAACTCACGTTGACTGACTTCATCTGAAATAAGGTGGGAGGGACCAAATAAAGCAAACAAACTCTCAATTTATAGACACAGGTTAGTAAAGAAATCTCAATAAGTATTTAAACATCCAATGTTGTGCACACTGAACAAAGCTTGCAGTCATTAGTAACTAGCATTTACACAAGAGAATGGAAGTAGCATGCATGCATCAGGTTTAGAGAGATGGATAAAACAACTGATCGAGATTGTGGTTAAGTGGCAAATGGCCACCTGCAAAATCTTAAAACCTGAATAGGTCTTTTTTAAAAAATAAAAACTGGGAGAATTTCTCAGTGCCATCTGCTTTTGTGTTGTTTCTATAACAAAAATGTGCAATCATTCAGCAGGAACTTGACTATTGGTTGTAAATATGAATTGTGTAAATCAATCAAAAAGTATGACCAGAAGCTGGTCATACTTAGTCATAAACCTATGGTGCATATACTCAGTCTTTGTTTTCTGCCGATTTGCTACATGTGAATCTGCATACTCATAAGGTCGACCACAGGCCCCTTCACAATTTCTTTTCAAATACCTTTATGTTCAGATACAAAGAACCTAATTATTGTCTATATGAAAATGGCATCAGCTTCCACGTCACGTTTTGCTCTACGTGGTGGCTATTCCAATATAGAGCTATCTTTATTTATATGGTTGTATCATGTGATTTCAAAACTGATTACACTTTCTAAGTGTCAATGGAAGTAGTTTGTTAGCTAATATTTCCTTTTGGGTGCTTACAAGTTTTGGTTTCTGTGTGTGGCGGGGACCTGGGGCTTGAGTAGTCTTTGGCAGTTATATGCTGGGCTCTACCATCTTTGAGGATGAAGATATTTACGGGGTTTCCTCCATCTCCTTCCATAACTTAATAGTCTACCAGTATTCACAATTTGAATCGAGAGATCACTACAAAAAGTAATTCAATACACAGAAGTAGGAGATAATGCACTTTGGACTGCAAACAACACAAGGGAATACACATTAACAAAATAATGAAAGGCGAGAAAGTAAACAATGAGGACACAAAATATCTAAAATGAATTTAGTCTGGTTAAGATTGGACAAATGGTGAACAAAACAGAAAATGGAAAAATTGTGTTTAGTAGGAAGAATATAAAAATAACATTTTATTTAAATATAGTGAAAAAGTATTAAATGTTGATGTTCAGAGAGATCGGTTTGACCCAATGCAATACATACTGGAATTTAACATGCAGTCATGGCAAGTATTTAAAGGAATAAGGGACATATAGTGCTGGAGTAACTCAGTGGGTCAGGCAGCTTCTCAAGAGAACATGGACAGGTAAGGTTTTGGGCCATGACCTGAAATGTCACCTGTCCATGTACTCCAGAGGTACTGCCAGACCTGCTGAGTTACTCCAGCACTTTATATCTTATTCGGTAAACCAGTAGCTGCAGTTCCTTGTCCCCGTTTATACCTTATTTGTTGGTATTGTTGGACTGCGTTGTGAAAGGCATATTTTTCGTGGTGGTGAATTTTAAGTTAAACCTCCAAGCTGTGTTTGTACCCTTTTATGATCGTTCATGTGGCATGTTTCTAAGTAATTAAGGGAAGTGGATTATTATTCATTTCAACAATAGTAACAGTGTCCAAGAGTAAGTAAATCTTGCTGCAGTTCACCGTGGCTTTAAAGAGACTGCCACTGATATACAGCATGCAATTTTGGTCTCGTTATTAAAAAAAAAAGACTTGTTATTGGTGCTCTGACGGTTCACTGGATAAATTCCTAGAATGAAGGGTTCTTATGAGTAAAGAATGAGCAGAACAAGTGTATGCTCCCAGGAATAAGAATTAATGAATGTGTAATCTGACCAACACTGTTTGAGACAGTGAAAAGATACAATTTCTTTGATCAGAAAATGGTGAAAATTTGGAATTCTCCACTCCAGAGAACTTGACACGCTGAGTCATCAAGAATACTCAACACTGCGACAGATATTTGGAGAATTAAAAGTCGGAGAAGTCAGATAAGGCCACAAATCAGCTCAGTTATGATCTAACTGAATGGCAGAACAGGCTTCAGAGGCTGACTAGTCTACTGCTATTCTTATTTCCAAGGATTTAAGTCCTATTGAAGTGTAGTGGCAGAGTGTAAATAGCTCGTTCTAAGCTTTTTATAGGCCTCGAACCTTGAGGGGCCGAACCACATGGGGCTCTTCCTGCAATTCCTATCTAGGTTCTAGATAAACTGGCACCATTCTGCAGCTTGTCCCATTTCTGCCGAAGGCACAATTAAATTGTCCAAATGGCCAAGCAGCCCAGAAACCTTTACTCAATTTTAGTCCTAGCATCTCCAATTTGGCCAAAATTAACAAGAGGACCATAGAGTGCACACACAGATACTTGTGATTAATGAAAAAGATAGGGAAAACAGTTAGGAAAGCAGATAACAAACTCCTAAGGTTTGCCTAAATTTGGGAGAAATAAATATATATCCTTGAGTTTTTGATGTGGGGTAGGGTAGGGTCTGTAATTTAACACTAACTTAAGGAAAAAATCTGGCATTTGGAAACGCAGTAGCAAATTGTAGGGTTCTACAAGCATTGTAATCCAGCAAAAAAAGACACAAAGCACTGGTGTTACTGAGCGGGTCAGGCAACACCTCTGGAGAACATGGAAAGTAGGTGACGTCTTAGGTTGGGGGTCGGGATTCTTCTTCAGATTGATTGTGAGGAGAGGGAGGGGAGGGGGAAAGTGGAAGAAAGCTGTTAGAGAAGAGGGGCAGGAGAAAGCCCAGCAAGTCATAGATGGATACACGTGAGGAGGGGGTTTTGATCGACAGCTGGTTGGACAAAGACCAGCAATGAAAGACAGAAGGTGTGAGACAAAAAGATTGAAGTGTGTGAATTGTGAATCTAAAAGAAAAAAATATCCTCTGAAAGGAATGATGGATCAATTTACTATCTTAATCTGGAAAATGGTGGGGGTTTTAATTCACGCAAGTTCACTGTGGGGAGATACCAAACAGCTCTAGACATGAAGTTATGTAGTTCACCATCCTAAAGGGGCTGTCCCACTGCGGCGACATAGAAGAGTTTGCCGTCGACTTATACTCGTAGCAAGGTCGACACAAGATCCTAGGAGGTCTTTGTAACTCTCCTTCATGCTCGAGAGTAGTCCCCGCGTACTCGAGGCCTCAGCTAGGTCGCGGCGTATTTTTTAACATGCTGAAAAATGCCCGCGAATAAATAAAGGTCGCCATGGAAAAATAATCGATTTTTTTTTACTCGTAGGTTTAGTCGAAGTAGGTCGTAGTAGGTTGGCATGTTATTCGTAGGGTAGTTGAAGGTAATCAAAGGTAGTCGTAGATAGTCTTTAACATAGTCGAAGGAGGTCGTTTTCACTCTCTACTATTTGGTGTCCAATTTTCCAGAAGCTAGTCAAAGCTAGTCTTCAACATAGTCGATTCAGATCGAAGGAGGTCTTCTACATAGTCGAAGGAGGTCTTCAACATGACACTTTTTCAAACTCTCCTAAACGCGCCAATTATGTTGCTGCAGTGGGACAGCCCTTTAAAGAAGATGCTGCTGAAGGCTAGATGGTCCAATATGAGAAATGCTGAAGGATCAGGCATAATACATTTGCAGATTGGATAAATGGATGCTGAAAAAATCTGCTGACTCCCAAATGGCCTCTTTTATCCCTTCATATAAAGGCAAAAACAATGAATTATTAGAGGAAGATTCAACGTGAAGTTACAAATCAGTCTCCATAAGGACTGAGAGGTAGTCACTGCAGACTATTACTGACTAATCAATGGTTGTAGTACTGAGCACGTTCTGTGCTGTTGCTGATATGGAATTCCACATGGAGTTCTAATTTATCAGCTATTGATATTATTCTACATGGAAGCGTAGTGATCATCAGCTGTAAGCGGTAGATGGTAATCAGGACAAGATTTACCTCTCCAGTGCCAATCAGGATGAGGATGTTGATTGACAGTCTGGTACCCATCTTCCAGACTCTCTCTCTGGGAGACACTTTCTCAGTCACAGAATAAGAATTGTGTGCTTCTTTAAAAATGACTGCATCAAAAGCTATGAACAGCTAAGATAGAAAAGCAAAATGATGCTTGCAGATAATTATGTGACATTGTTTCTGCCCCCCATCAGAAGGACACCACAAGCTGGAACGTGTATCATTTGTTAGCTTGTTTTTACCTTTGTATATATCACAACAACCTAATCAAGCAAATCTGATTTTTATGAATGGAATTTCTTGCTATTAATTAATAAATTTGACTTTATGATGGTTCATATCATAATTATTTCAATGTTTTGCAAATAATACAAATATACAAACACTTCCTCTGATATCTTATCATATTTCATCCCCCAGGTTTTCTCAAATAGTTCCTTGCTCCTGCGGTCCTCACCCACCCCCCCCCCTCCAAATTTTCATTCAATCAGCATATTGAGCAGACAAAGGACTAGTTCAAAAAATAAGGCTGTTTTTTAGATGGCTGCATAATGCTCAAAAGGCTAAAGTCATCATAATACCGGACTGGTTAAGCTCCATACAATTTTGGCAAGTGAATTATTCATATTTTACATTTATTCACTGAAAATTGGAACAGCATTGTTACCAGTAAATATTTGTAGAACATTGAGACTTGGAAACAGTGGGTAACTTATTGAAATGTTAAAATTCTAAATCAAATTCTTACTCAAAGCACAAATAATCAAGGTTTGCAGATAAATACAATGCCCTCCATAATGTATGGGACAAAGACCCATCATTTATTTGCCTCTGTACTGCAGATTTTGAGATTTGTAATAGAAAAAAAATCACATGTGGTTAAAGTGCACATTGTCAGATTTGAATAAAGGGTATTTTTATACATTTTGGTTTCACTGCGTAGAAATTACAACTGTGTTTATACATAGTCCCCCCCATTTCGGGGCACCATAATGTTTGGGACATGTGGCTTCACAGGTGTTTAATTGCCTCCTCAATGCAGGTATGAGAGAACTCTCAGCACCTAGTCTTTCCTCCAGTCTTTCCATTCCTTTGGAAACTTTTATTGCTGTTTATCAACATGAGAACCAAAGTTTTGCCAATGAAAGTCAAAGAAGCCATTAAGAGACTGAGAAACAAGAATAAAACAGTGAGAGATATCAGCCAAACCTTAGGCTTACCAAAATCAACTGTTTGGAACATCATTAAGAAGAGAGCACTTGTGAGCTTACTAATTGCCAAGCGACTGGCAGGCCAAGGAAGACCTCCACAGCTGATGACAAAAGAATTATCTCTATAATAAAGAAAAATCCCCAAACACCTGTCCGACAGATCAGAAACACTCTTCAGGAGTCAGGTGTGGATTTGGCAATGACCACTGTCCGCAGAAGACTTCATGAACAGAAATACAGAGGCTACGCTGGAAGATGCAAACCACTGGGTAGCCAGGTTACAGTTTGCCAAGTACTTAAAAGATCAACCACAGTTCTGGAAAAAAGGTCACGTGGACAGATGAGACGAGGATTAACATATCAGAGTGATGGCAAGGGCAAAGTATGGAGGAGAGAAGGAACTGCCCAAAATCCGAAGCATGCCACTTCATCTGCGAAACTTGGTGGTGGGGGTGTTATGGCCTGGCCATATATGGCTGCTGAAAGTATTGGCTCACTTATCTTGATTGATGATACAGCTGCTGATGGTCGTAGCATAATGAATTCTGAAGTGTATAGACCTATCTGCTCAAGAGAGGCCCGGGGAGCCATTGGTGAGAGAGGGTGGAGTTACCTGCGCTGTTAGTATAAATCTAGCGTGGGGCTTGCTTTTCACAGAGGCCCAGGGAGCCGTTGGTGAGAGAGGGTGGAGTTACCTGCGCTGCGAGTATAAATCTAGCGCGGGGCTTGCTTTTCACAGAGGCCCGGGGAGCCGTTGGTGAGTGAGGGTGGAGCTACCTGCGCTGTGAGTATAAACAACATCTGCAACGTTCCATCTTCCAGAGAGGGAATCTGGTGGAAGCCTCTGATTGGTTGAAGAGGACCAGAGGAAGCAGCTGATTGGCTGCAACCCGGGGTTTACATTTTTACATTTCTGCCTTCAGGTTTATGGATTCTGGGAGTTAAGGATTCTGGGAGTTAGGGATTCAGTATATATTAGTATTTATTAGTAAAGTTTAAAGGATAAAGTTTTGTGTTTAATAAAAAAAATAAATTAAAAAAATATATATATTTAATACATTTAATTTGGGAGTAAGATATGTCAGTGGAGATTGGCCCCATGGTTTGCTCAGCCTGCAACATGTGGGAGATCAGGGATATTGTCGTGGTCCCTGTTGACTACATTTGCAGGGAATGTGTCCAGCTGCAGCTCCTGGCAGACCGCATTGAACGATTGGAGCTGCGGCTGGATTCATACTGGAGCATCCATGATGCAGAGAAAGTCGTGGATAGTCGTGGTGGCCAATAGCCAGCAAAGCAGTAGGCAGGTAGTGCAGGAGTCCCCTGCGGTCATCTCCCTCCTAAACAGGTTTACCATTTTGGATACTGTTGAGGGAGATGGCTTACCAGGGGAATGCAGCAGCAGCCAAGTTCATGGCACCATGGGTGGCTCTGCAGCACATGATGGGGGGGAAAAAAGAGGGGAAGGGCAATAGTAATAGGGGATTCAATTGTCAGGGGAATAGATAGGCGTTTCTGCGGCCGCAAACGAGACTCCAGGATGGTATGTTGCCTCCCTGGTGCAAAGGTCAGGGATGTCACTGAACGGCTGCAGAACATTCTGGAGGGGGAGGGTGAACAGCCAGTTGTCGTGGTGCATATTGGCACCAGCGATATAGGTAAAAAAAAGGGATGAGGTCCTACAAGGTGAATTTGGGGAGCTAGGAGATAAACTTAAAAGTAGGACCTCAAAGGTAATAATCTCTGGATTATTACCAGTACCACGGGCCAGTCAGAGTAGAAATAGGAGGATATTGCAGGTGAATACGTGGCTTGAAAAATGGTGCAAGGGGGAGGGATTCAAATTTTTAGGGCACTGGAACCATTTCTGGGGGAGGTGGGACCAGTACAAACAGGTCGGTCTGCACCTGGGCTGGAATGGAACCAATGTCCTTGGGGGAGTGTTTGCTAGTGCTGTCGGGGAGGATTTAAACTAATGTGACAGGGGGGTGGGTACAAGAGCAGAGAGGCAGGTGGGTGTAAAACGAGGGTAGAATCAATAGGGAGCAAGGTGAAAAGTAAAAGTGGCAGGCAGACAAAACCAGGGCAAAAATCAAAAAGGGCCACTTCTCAACAAAATTGTATAATGGGTAAGAGCGTTGTAAAAACAAACCTAAAGGCTTTGTGTCTCAATGCAAGGAGTATTCTTAATAAGGTGGATGAGTTGAACGTGCAGATAGCTATTAAAGAGTATGATATAGTTGGGATCACGGAGACATGGCTCCAGGGTGACCAAGGCTGGGAGCTGAACATCCAGGGATATTCAATATTCAGAAGGGATAGAGAGAAAGGAAAAGGAGGTGGGGTAGCGTGCTGGTTAGAGAAGAGATTAACGCAATGGAAAGGAAGGACATTAGCTTGGAGCATGTGGAATCGGTATGGGTAGAGCTGCGAAACATTAAGGGGCAGAAAACGCTAGTGGGAGTTGTGTACAGGCCACCTAACAGTAGTAGTGAAGTTGGGGATGGTATCAAACAGGAAATTAGAAATGCATGAGACAAAGGCAAAACAGTTATAATGGGAGACTTCAATCTACATATAGATTGGGTGAATCAAATTGGCAGGGGCGCTGAGGAAGAAGAATTTTTGGAATGTATGCGGGATAGTTATCTAAATCAACATGTGGAGGAACCAACGAGAGAGCAGGCTATTTTAGACTGGGTATTGAGTAATGAGGAAGGGTTAGTTAGCAGTCTTGTTGTGCGTGCCCCCTTGGGCAAGAGTGACCATAATATGGTCGAGTTCTTCATTAGGATGGAGAGTGACATTGTTAATTCAGAAACAATGGTTCTGAACTTAAAGAAAGGTAACTTTGAGGGTATGAGACGTGAATTGGCCAAGATTGACTGGCAATCAATTCTAAAAGGGTTGACGGTGGATACGCAATGGAAGACATTTAAAGACTGCATGGATGAACTACAAAAATTGTTCATCCCAGTTTGGCAAAATAATAAATCAGGGAAGGTAGTGCATCCGTGGATAACAAGGGAAATCAGGGATAGTATCAAAGCAAAGGATGATGCGTACAAAGTAGCCAGAAAAAGCAGCATACCAGAGGACTGGGAGAAATTCAGAGACCAGCAGAGGAGGACAAAGGGCTTGATTAGGAAAGGAAAAATAGATTATGAAAGAAAACTGGCAGGGAACATAAAAACTGACTGCAAAGGTTTTTATAGATATGTGAAGAGAAAGAGATTAGTTAAAACAAATGTAGGTTCTTGCAGTCAGAAACTGGTGAGTTGATCATGGGGAACAAGGATATGGCGGACCAATTGAATAACTACTTTGGTTCCGTCTTCACTAACGAAGACATAAATAATCTGCCGGAAATAGCAGGGGACCGCGGGTCAAAGGAGGACTTGAGTGAAATCTAGGTTAGTCGGGAAGTGGTGTTGGGTAAATTGAATGGATTAAATGCCGATAAATCCCCAGGGCCAAATAGGCTGCATCCCAGAGTACTTAAGGAAGTAGCTCCGGAAATAGTGGATGCATTAGTGATAATCTTTCACAACTCTTTAGATTCTGGAATAGTTCCTGAGGATTGGCGGGTAGCAAACGTAACCCCTCTTTTTAAGAAGGGAGGGAGAGAGAAACGGCTAGAGTCAGTTATTAAAGATGGGATAGCAGCACATTTGGAAAGTGGTGAAATCATTGGACAAAGTCAGCATGGATTTATGAAAGGTAAATCATGTCTGCCGAATCTTGTGGAATTTTTCGAGGATGTAACTAGTAGCGTGGATAGGGGAGAACCAGTGGTTGTGGTGTATCTGGACTTCCAGAAGGCTTTCGACAAGGTCCCACACAAGAGATTAGTATATAAACTTAAAGCATACGGCATTGGGGGTTCAGTATTGATGTGGATAGAGAACTGGTTGGCAAACAGGAAGCAAAGAGTAGGAGTAAACGGGTCGTTTTCACAATGGCAGGCAGTGACTAGTGGGGTACCGCAAGGCTCAGTGCTGGGACCCCAGCTATTTACAATATACATTAATGATCTGGATGAGGGAATTGAAGGCAATATCTCCAAGTTTGCGGATGACACTAAGCTGGGGGGCAGTGTTAGCTGTGAGGAGGATGCTAGGAGACTGCAAGGTGACTTGGATAGGCTGGGTGAGTGGGCAAATGTTTGGCAGATGCAGTATAATGTGGATAAATGTGAGGTTATCCACTTTGGTGGCAAAAATGGGAAGGCAGACTATTATCTAAATGGTGGCCAATTAGGAAAAGGGGAGATGCAGCGCGACCTGGGTGTCATGGTACACCAGTCATTGAAAGTAGGCATGCAGGTGCAGCAGGCAGTGAAGAAAGCGAATGATATGTTAGCTTTCATAGCAAAAGGATTTGAGTATAGGAGCAGGGAGGTTCTACTTCAGATGTATAGGGTCTTGGTGAGACCACACCTGGAGTATTGCGTACAGTTCTGGTCTCCAAATCTGAGGAAGGACATTATTGCCATAGAGGGAGTGCAGAGAAGGTTCACCAGACTGATTCCTGGGATGTCAGGACTGTCTTATGAAGAAAGACTGCATAGACTCGGTTTATACTCTCTAAAATTTAGGAGATTGAGAGGGGAGCTTATAAAAACTTACAAAATTCTTAAGCGGTTGGACAGGCTAGATGCAGGAAGATTGTTCCCGATGTTGGGGAGGTCCAGGACAAGGGGTCACAGCTTAAGGATAAGGGGGAATTCCTTTAGGACCGAGATGAGAAGGACTTTTTTCACACAGAGAGTGGTGGGTCTCTGGAACTCTCTGCCACAGAGGGTAGTTGAGGCCAGTTCATTGGCTATATTTAAGAGGGAGTTAGATGTGGCCCTTGTGGCTAAGGGGATCAGAGGGTATGGAGAGAAGGCAGGTACGGGATACTGAGTTGGATGATCAGCCATGATCATATTGAATGGCGGTGCAGGCTCACAGGGCCGAAAGGCCTACTCCTGCACCTAAATTCTATGTTTCTAAGTTCAAACATGTGCCTCAAAACCCTTTGGCTGGTGTTCAATCTACAGCAAGACAATGATCCCAAACATACTGCTAAAGCAACAAAGGAGTTTTTCAAAGCTAAAAAATGGTAAATTCTTGAGTGGCTAAGTCAATCACCCGATCTGAACCCAATTGAGCATGCCTTTTATATGAAAAAATTGAAGGGGACTAGCCCCGAAAAAAAGCATAAGCTAAAGATGGCTGCAATACAGGCCTGGCAGAGCATTACCGGAGAAGGCACCCAGCAACTGGTGATATCCATGGATCGCAGACTTCAAGCAGTCAATGCATTGAAAGGATATGCAACAAAATACTAAGCATGACTACTTTCATTTACGTGACATTGCTCTGCCCCAAACATTATGGTGCCCTGAAATGCGGGGACTATGTATAAACACTGCTGTAATTTCTACATGGTGAACCCAAAATGTATAAAAATAGCCAGCACAGCCATTCAATGTGGTCATGGCTGATCATCCACAATCAGTACCCCGTTCCTGCTTTCTCCCCATATCCCCGACTCTGCAAGAGTCCCATTTAGATCTTTCTTGAAAGTTTCCAGAGAACCGGCAGCCAAAGAATTCCACCGACTCACAACTCTGTGTGAAAGTGCTCATCTTCATCTTCGTTCTAAACGGCTTGCCCTTTATTCTTGAACTGTGGCCCCTGGTTCTGGACTCCCCCAACATCGGGAACATGTTTCCTGCCTCTAGGGTGTCCATACCCTTAATATATTATATGTTTCAATAAGATATCCTCTCATCCTTCTAAATTCCAGAGTATACAAGCCCAGCCGCTCAATTCTCTCAGCATATGACAGTCCTGCCACCCCGGGAATTAACCTTGTGAACCCACGCTGCACTCTCTCAATAGCAAGGATGTCCTACCTCAAATTTGGAGACCAAAACTGCACACAATACTTCAGGTATGGTCTCCCTGGAGCCCCATACAACTGCCGAAGGACCTCTTTGCTCCAATACTCAACACCTCTTGTTATGAAGGACAACATGCCATTCGTTTTCTTCACTGCCTGCTGTACCTGCATGCTAACTTTCATTGACTGACGAACAAGGACCCCCAGATCCCGTTGTACTTGCCCTTTTCCCAACTTGACACCATTTAGATAATAATCTTCCTTCTTATTTTTGCTACCAAAGTGGTTAACCTCACATTTATCTACATTAAACTGCATCTTCCATGCATCTGCCCACCTATCCAAGTAGCCCTGCATTCTCATAGCATCCTCCTCACAGTTCACACTGTCACCCAGCTTTGTGTCACCTGCAAATTTGCTAATTTGCAGATGGCACAATTTGACATAATTTGGCCTTCATTAAAATCTGACAATGTGCACTTTAACCACATGTGATTTTTTTCTATTACAAATCTCAAATTGTGGTGTACAGAGGCAAATTAATAAATGATGGGTCTCTGTCCCAAACATTATGGAGGGCACTGTATGTCTATTTCATCCCCTCCATTCTTGCTCCCTTTCAAAAAAAAAAAAAAAATTCCCAAGCTTTTAATCTGAGCATAGTGGAGAGCTCTTAAACTACTTCTAATATTTCCATTTATGATAACCATAAGAACCATGTAACAGAAAATAAACCTTAGAATTATAAAGTTAGATAATACATTTTAAACATAGAATGTACCCACATTCATCAAACTATTTATTCTTTCGTTCTGTCTACTGCTGTATTACAGAAAGATGTTTTATAGCCACATGCTAGAATTTAAGACATGCACAAACTAGGTTGGATGTAATATTTTGAATTGTAATGTGACTTCTTCTATCTAAGTCGCAAAATACATGTTCAATTACTGAACTTAACAAAATCATTTTATGACATGAAAGTAGGAATTCGTCATTTGGTACCACTGTAATTATAGAGTATGAATTGTCTTGCAAGATAAAAATCTTTAACCTGCACATTACAAAAGAGCCATTCTAGTGAAATCTTGCCTATAGTACCAGAAAAAGGTAATAAAAAAAAGAATGATTGGCTCAGAGATTTGAATCAGGTCATTTGCTAAAGAAAATTAAGATTCTGAAGGAGTTGAAGCATGCCTGAAGGTCATCAATTAAAAAAAAAGTAGCAGATGCAGCTGAGGGTTAACTAGAAACTTAAGAAAAGAATTGTTCCATAACTTCAGACAGCACATTATTTAATCAACATCCTTCAAAAAAAATGCCCACAGTTTCTTTGTAAAGCTGAGAGGGTATTATAGTTTTAAACAGTTTTAGGTGCTAGAATGTGAGGTGTTGTGTTTCACATCATTTCCTTCATCACCAGTACACATTAATAAAGAGTTTTGCTTTATTTGCTGGAGCCTATCTGGAATGCGACTGACATTCAAATGGTCTCTATGATTGGATTTTTTGCAATTTCTAGTTGGTGTATTTTCTTGGTTACCACACATCTGAGTTTGAGATCCATGGAAGAAATCTATTTCAATTTAATACTGAATTCATCATGCGATCATAGCCAATCGGAGAACATCTCGTGCATTGTGAACTTAAATTGTTTTATCAGAGATTCAGATTAACAGGCTAGTGTACTGAACTGATGTTCCTATAGGATGAATAGCATGTAAACATACATCTGAAATTCCTCAGATGGCAGGATTCCAGTCTCATTAAAGCTAAGCAACATAAAGGGGAAGTCTTCTAATATAAGCAGGAAGATTTTCGGCATCCTTTTATTGGATAACATCACAAACATTAAATTGAATGCAGTTTCAAATTAATCCTGTCTAAATAGTGAAGGCTGAGAGGCTCTCAACATTTGGGCCCTGGGGCTTCTGTGAGTGAAGTGGGAAATGTTGAGAAGAGGAGACAGCAAGTTCAGCAAATGTTGCGAAAAATCGGACTGCTGTAGAGCTGGAAAAAAAACCTCAGGAAAGCCAAGTAGAAATAGCAAAGAACATGCTGATAGAGAGAGTAGTAAATTGCTGTCCAACTTTGGGAAGTTTGGGGAATTTAGGTCAATATTTTTCGAATTACCAGTTCTTTTGTAAAGGCTGCCGATTCTGTTCTTTGTTGCCCGACAAACAATAATAATCAACGTACTGGCCTTAATCTAACATAAACTATTTCTGAGTTCTGGCCTAACAATTTCTACCAATTTAGAAAGAAATACAAATATTGAAAAAGAGAAAAATTTAAGATTTGTATGATGTTTGACATTAAAAAATCCATCTGGCACAAAAAAGATCCAATAGCTTACACCTTTTTTCTTGTAGGTCTGTTTTGTGTGTATCAATACTTTATCCATGTTCAATGAAATTAATTTGTATAATCATTGGTGACAGATATAAAAATCTTTATCCAAATAAGGAATCTGACTTTTCCTATGTGAAACAGTTTTAGAAAAAAAAATGTGGTCCAAGATCTCCAAAGACGTACAGGTATGTAGGTTAATTAGCTTGGTAAATGTAAAAATTGTCCCCAGTGCGTGTAGGATAGTGTTAATATGCGGGGATCGCTGTTCAGAGCGGACCGGTGGGTCGAAGGGCCTGTTTCCGCACTGTAGCTCTAAACTAAACTACACTAAAAAGATCTCAGCCAATCAATCCAGAAAAAAAAGACAGATTAATGTACTGCCATTCCTGACTTCAGGACATGGTGAAGCCTTGACAGACAACAAAATGCTTTCATAATGTCTGTAGCACTGTAGAAAACTTCACAGTCAACATGCACACAACTTTTCATGAAATGCATTGATCTCGGTATTTCTATTTGGGTTGCTGTGTCACACTCAACTTCAAACTAATGTTCAAATGTAATCAACACAGCCATCTCTTGTACATGTCTTTAAATTTTAAATAGCTTTTGTGATCACATGTCCAAGTCTCCGAGTAAAATAACCAAATTCCATGGCACGGTGAGAAAAACCTAAACATAAATTATCAACCTTATTGGGCATGAAAAGTCTGACAATATGGACTTCTAAACATACCCTTAACCATTTATCAATGTTTTATTTCATTTTTGACCCAATTTTCAGATGTTTCTATTCTCTTCTTAAATGTCCAATTATCTTTTTCAAAGAGTTATTTAAAAATAACATTTTCATCCTTTTGCTGGTATATGTAGAATTTCAACTGACTCACGAATAAAGAACATAACAAAATGCCTAATCTAAAAAAATGGACTGAGATTTTCCGACTGATGCTTAGCAGTGTTCCTTTAAGGAATTTTAATTTTGTAAAGAATGGAGAATTCATTCAGACATTATGTCTTTACATCTGTTTGATTTTCAACTGGAGAAGTTGTAATATATTTCATATCACAAATTATTTTTATGAATTCCTGTTTGAACTTGTTTCTGGATGGATAATTATATTTATATGATATTCACATAAATCAATGCATTTTGTAGGGCTGACACAAATATTCCAAGTGTAGATCAAATTGTTTCTAATCATAAATTTTGCATCTTCCTGAAATGTTTTTGTTTGTGTCTGTAATTTACATAAAGTAACATAACACTTATTATAGACCTTTCACTGCAAGCTGTAGATATCACTCAGAGTTCTTCCTCCCAGAAGCATTATCATTATCCAAAGCATGAGTTTGATGATCAGCCATGATCACATTGAATGGTGGTGCAGGCTCGAAGGGCCGAATGGCCTACTTCTGCACCTATTTTCTATGATTCTATGATCAAGCTAATCATGATGCTTGAAGGGAGGGGAATATTAGCTCTGCAAGTCAAATTTACACACTTTGCCATCATGTTCTAGTATTTTTACTTTGCATGCTCTACACGTGATAAAGACTGCATTTAAAAAAAAAACATTATTTTCCAAAGGATAAAAATGCTACCATCAGAATATATAATAAGTTGTCACCTTGGAGCTCAATTAGCACTCATGTAAAAAACAGGCATGTAAGGAGGAATGAGGTGCTGACATTATCTCTGCCAGCTAGATAATTACACCACCTTCATTTAGCAGTAGGGCAACACTACTGTAGCAACAAATTAACTCAGGGCCATTTGCAATTCATGGTGTGTTTCCTCATTTAATGCCATTTGTCTTACCCCAAGTGAACAATTTTCAATTTTTTTTGCTCCAGAAATGTAATAGCACAGTTTGACTCTGAACATTACATCATCACCAACTTACAGCTTCACTGTTAAACACATTCCAGTACAATTAGGTAACTTATTTCTGCTCCCTTTAAATGGAAAGTGATGGTGCATTATCAGCCCTATCACACTGAACCCTTATCCGCCAGATGTCCTCTCCTCTCACCCTCTGGCAATTCTTTGTTTGAAAGAGATTAGTCCAATAGCACACTGTTTCACTGCTATTCTATTTGGAGAGCTCTTTGTTGACATAAACTATGGAAAGTTGCATTTGTAGCAATAAAATAATCTGTCAGCTAAAAGGACATTGAAACAATATTCAGAACCTGAGCAGTGAAAGAGGTACTGAATGCCGAGTAATGAAGTGGCTGCAAAATACAGAGTTTGAAAAGACAGGCACTGTTGAAATTGCTGTCCTTTTGCTGGCTTTGAAAAGAAACTCATGAATGCTCTGTCAAAAGTCACCCTTATCTTATGAGACCAGATGACCTGTGATAATCCTTCAACCACTCCAAGAAATAGCATTTGCTTTTGTTCATTACACTTGCGGTAATAATTAGATTTTGCAGAAAATTGTGATTTTTCAAAAAATTATTTAAATCAAATGACCGATTATAAAATAAATCACCTTGACAAGATTTATCTTAAATGAAACAAACAAATCACATCATATCTTTCAAAATAAATATAATGCAGAGAGTTTTAATGGAGAACCATTAACGTTTATGTCCTTAAGAAAAATGAAAAGGCAATGACCTACTAATTCATCTACACCAGTTTTCTGTATTATGAAGCTCTTTGAAGATTGTGAAATTCATTGGTGCTTCAAAACATTCAAAAACAGCATTATTGGATCTCCACCTATGATAGGAACATGTGAATGACAAAATGTGCATGCTGCTAACAGATATTCTCACTACTAATCATGGGAAGTTGCCTTTAAATGGTCATATTACAACACAATCTGCACTCTTCTTGCTAATAGGGAGTGTTGACAAAGAGTGAATGCACGCAAATGTGAAGGGAAAAACCACGTGATGGTTGAAGGGTAGGCATGTCTGTTCTGAAAGCCTGCCTTAAAATACAACCAAATACCTCTACCAGCTCTGAATGCTAAAGTCCTATTAACCAAAAATCAAAGATTTCCAATCATCATGGTTGAAACTTCTGTAAGTAGAAGTGAACAAAGTGTCATATAGTATATTAATAGACAGTCTAAAACAAATGTTTCTGAAAGTGAGTGCTTAGTTGCCCTACATAAGACTAAGGTAGAAAGCCACCTTCAGGAACTGCCACAGTCAATCTAGTGAAGATACCCCCACAGTGCATGGAGTTTCAGGATAGACAGTGCCCCCCACAATGTTTGGGTCAAAGACCCATCATTTATTTTTTGGTCTCTGTACTCCACAATTTGAGATTTGTAATAGAAAAAAAAAATCGCATGTGGTTAAAGTGCACATTGTCAGATTTTAATAAAGGCCATTTTTATACATTTTGGTTTCACCATGTAGAAATTACAGATATGTTTGTACATAGCCCCCCCCTTTCTGAGCACCATAATGTTTGGGACACAGCAATGTCATGTAAATTAAAGTAGTTATGTTTAATATTTTGACTGCTTGAAGTCTGCGATACATGGATATTACCAGTTGCTAGGCGTCTTCTCTGGTGACGCTCTGCCAGGCCTGTATTGCAGCCAGCTTTAGCTTATGGTTGTTTTGGGGGCTAGTCCCCTTCTGTTTTCTTTTCAGCATATAAAAGGCATGCTGAATTGGGTTCAGATCGGGGTGATTGACTTGGCCACTGAAGGATCAACCAATTATTAGTTTTGAAAAACTCCTTTGTTGCTTTAGCAGTATGTTTGGCATCATTGTCGTGCTGTGGAATTAACCACCGGCCAATGAATTTTGAGGCATTTGTTTGAACATGAGCAGATAGGATGCGGCACTACACATGTGATTTTTTGAAATTGTGGAGTACAGAGGCAAATAAATAAAGGATGGGTCTTTGTCCCAACCATAATGGAGGGCACTGTAGATCCAGCAATGAAGTGGGAATGTCACTACATTTCTAAGTCGGGATGGCATGTAAACTGAAGGGGCGTTTGGTAGTGTACCCTTGTTTTTGCCACCTTGTCAGTGATAAAAGTCACGGTAGCATAGCGCCAGTGACCCGGGTTCGATCCTGACTACTGTCTCTGTCTGTACGGAACTTGTACATTCTCCCCTTGACTTTTCTCCGGATGCTCCAGATTCCACCCACACTTCAAAGACATACAGGTTTGTAGGTTATCTGGCTTTGGTAAAATTGTAAATTGTCCCTAGTGTGTTGGATAGAGCTAGTGTTCAGAGATCACTAGTCAACACTCAGTGGGCCAAAGGACCTGTTACCACACTGTATCTCTAAACTAAACCAAGCCATGTTTTGTTGGAAGGTTCTCCAACGCTCATTTTCTCAGAAAATGGCAACAGAGGTAGATAGGGTTATGAAAAAGGCATAAGGCATGCATGTCTTTATAGGAATATAAAAGTGTTAGGTATAGTCCTGGCCATCACACAGGAAAGCTGTGACTGGAGTGTAATTAGAGGCTTGATGAGTGTTTCATTTAGTTTAGAGATACAGCGGGGAAATAGGCCCTTCGGCCCACCAAGTCCGTGCTGACCAGCATCCCCGGACACTAGCACTATTCTACACACTTTACAATTGTTTTTTGTCCTGGCACTGGATTTGGAAGATTTTGCAGGTACCCTGATGATGGAACTTCAGCAATACTTTGTGGTGCCTGCTGCAGATATTTCTTGAAGGTGTACAGACATCATTGGAAGACCATATTTAATGCCAATGCTGTAGCCTGAATCTTTGAATCCTCTTTACCTCAGATGTCCAAAAGCATAGCCGGCAAACTTCTCCCCCTAACAAAGCCGTCTATCTTGGTTAGTCCCTGCATTTCTGAGTGTACATTAATGTTTACCTTCAGAATATCTTCAAATAACTTCCCAACCCACTCAGTGGTACGTTGGTTACACAAAAAGCTGGAGAAACTCAGCGGGTGCAGCAGCATCTAAGGAGCGAAGGAGATAGGCGACGTTTCGGGTCGAGACCCTTCTTCAGACTGGTCAGGGATCAGGGAAACAAGAGATATAAACAGTGATGTGGAGAGATAAGGAACAATGAGTGAAAGATATGCAAAAAAGTATTGGTGATAAAGGAAGCAGGCCATTGTAAGCTGTTTGTGGTGTGAAAATGAGAAGCTAGTGCGACGGGGGGGGGGGGGGGGGGGGGGGGGGGGGGGGGGGGGGGCAGATGGAGAAGGAATGTCAGGGCCAGAGGGCTGAGGGAGAGGTGGGAGGGAGGCAGTCTGGGTTAACAGAATTGAGAAAATTCAATGTTTAAGCCCAGAGGATGCAGACTCCCCAAGCGGAATATGAGGTGGTACGTTGGTCTTGACTCTTCCATCCTGGTCATTCTCTTGACCATAGTATACTTATAACATGCTTTATGATTTTCCTCAATTTTTTTTGCAGGTCTTATTTTGTATTCCTATTCCCCCCCCCCCCCCCCCCCCACTGAGTACCTTGCTACACTTTGTATACTCTAAAGAGCCTCACCTGTCATCAATTCTCTGTACCAGCCATAGGTTTGTTTTTATGCAGCCTTCACTATCCCTGTTCTCCTGCTTTCCTTGTATTCACTGTCTGTACCTTTTGTTCATCTGGGAATATGTTAACCTTCTGGCATTTCACTTTTTAATGATTCCCGCCTGTCGGATGTAGAGTTATCTGCAATAGCTACTGCCATTGTACTTTTGCCAGATTCTGTCTTCCTTTTTATTGAAAGCCACCTTCCATTAATTCAAAACCTTAATTTTTGGATCATCCTTACCCCTTTCTATTACCAACTGAAAACTTACTGAGTTAGGTTAATCATCTCTAAAATGCTCTATTTGGATGGTGAAGATACTTTGGAAATCTTTCTCAAGGGCGTTTCATGCAGTCTTTGAATATTTTTAAGGAATCAGTGGTGGGTGCTTAATTAGCAAGGGATTGAACTATTACTAGAGGCAGAGAAAGATGTAGATTTAAGGTTATCATTAGATCAGCATGATCCCATTAAATCAGAAAGTAGTCTTTATGGCCACGTGGTCTACTCCTGATTCTAATTCATATGATCATATCCAAATTCTTCATTCTTCTTTCTTTATTTATGTGAGGATTGATGAAAACTGAAGTTTAGTTAAAATGAGATTTACTAGCACTGACATTTTCCTACTGACTGCAAAATAATATAACTTAGTAATTTGCGTTCTGGCTTCCTGGGCATCGCTATTGAACAGCCACATATTGGATTGTAGATGAGGTATGTGGCAATACTTACAAAGAGCTGTCATGCGAACCCAAGGGACGTCTACGGCTGATCTGAAATGTATACCGTCTGTGTAGCATCCTCTAATCACCAGACTGCATCGTCTCCAGGACTTGGGCAGGGGATTGGAGGAGTTATTTGGCCAGCTTCTGGCACCATCGAGCAGCTAAACAAAAACTAGCAACGAGGTTTTGTCTAACTTAGTAGCTTTGAGCAAACAAATTTTTCCTGACATTTTTCTTGGGACTGGCGAACAAGGGTAGAAATTAACAGGTGGGGGACATGGTGAAGTAAGGGACTGATGAAGGAGGAAGGAGGATAATTACAGGAAAGGAAGAGGAAGGGGTGCAGGTGAAGGGAAGAAAGGGGCAGTTGACTCATCATCTTTTCTGACCCACATTATGCCTCAGTGTGACAGTGCTTCTAGTTTAAAATTATCTTAAACATTTTCAAATCTTTCCCTTTCTCTCATATTTATGTAAAATTGTGGTTTCCTCCAAACTGTTTTTTTTTGCAATTCAGCCACTTTAACCACCACAACATTCATGGCTGATTCACCCACTTTGTTCCAAAATTATGGATTTCGTTTTACATAGCCTCTCTACTTCTTGGTATTTGTTAAGATAATCCTTAAAACCTCTCTGAAACCAAGATGGTCATGTAGTATGCCACAAATGGCTGGGTAGCAAATTTTGCCAGATGAAGCTCCTGTCAAATACTTTTGGATGTTTAACCAAATTAAAGGCTCAGTATCTTTGCAAGTTGTGTTGTTACAAACAGGCATCTAAATGCAAATTTAGGTTTAGATACATTTAGATATCTGCTTCTTATAATAACACAACTTACTAAGTTGAATAATTTATTTGCGGCTCTGGATTTGGAGAGGAGCGGTTGCTGGGGATTAATTTACAGAATAGTTTTTGACTCTTACAAAAGAGAAAATGTTTATTCTTAGCACAATATTTTGAGATTTTTTGTTGTTTAACTTTTGATGTGATCATAAATTATCAGATCTTTTCAAAAACTAAATAAGTAAAAAAACTTCAGATGCTGCAAATGTGAAATTTATTCCACGATTAGTTTATTTAGGCTGCTTGTAAAATTATTAAAAATGATTACTTGCTTTCTAATAATGCCACGCATCTAAAGAGGCTGAGAAAACATCTAGTAAAATCAAAGTCTTTATACGCGCTTTTTGATCGATCAATGTCCAAATGTATGCCATCCATGTTTTTGTCAGACCATGGACATTTTAGTCAGCTTGTCAGCACGTTGAAGGAATAGATACACCAATTGACTGCCAATAAGGAGCTCTGAGATGTTGCTCTGTGAGAAGTTATAGGCTTCAAAGGATTAAATAATCAAGCCATCAGACTTTCATGGTATTAAAGCAGCTCGTCTAAACTGTGCTCAGAGTCCAAATCAAACAGTCTTTTCTGATGCTAGGCTGCAACTGGCTGAACAATACCGTTGTGCTGCTAGGATATCTTTGAATATTATTTTCACAAGTTGGGAAGTCATTTATAATTCTCTAAAGAAGACTGATACCATACATATCTCTATCACAACACGCAGAAATCCATCTCCTTAATCTCACTATGTCCATGCCATACATCTTTACATTGAATTTAAGATTTTGTAATTGTGCAATTGGACTTCATAACTTAATTGTTCATTATCGCAAATCTATATCCCATTTCAGAGGTTCATGAGCAGCAACTAATTGTGAATGGCTTAACTATCAAACTGACTTCTTTTTAAAGCACTATGTTTTGTGAACTTGGAATTGAACAGATTTCTTGAAACATATAGGAAAAATGTGAAATGAAACCATTCAAATTACATTTTCCAGAGCTTTCAATGGTAACCTTGGTTATGTACAAATACCAAAACAAATTACAGATCTTCCTCTGTGAAAAAATAGCAAATGTTTCCTGCCCCATCCACAATCCTGAATAATTTCTTGGACAAGATTAATGAGGCAGACCCCTGGAATGATTCCCACATCTACTGGGTTTCTTGTTTTGGGGTGGAGCAAAATGAAGGGAACAAAACTGTTTTTGTAGCTCTTGGGCACATGCCAAAAGCAGTTACTGGAGTAGGTGAATTAGTACTTTTAATTGCAGAAAACAAAGGACCTGAGTAAATGATGTTAATTATTTGTATTTTGACAATCTTTAAAATATTATAGCAAAATAAACACAATATACTAATGAAACACTACGAAAACAAGTGGCCATTATGTGGCCAACTTTTCTAAAGGACAACTGATGGAACTCATCAGATTTTACATGATAAGTTATACAATCTCAAAATGCCCACCGAGAGAAAAACAATTCTAACTGCTGGTAGACTGGCATCCGAACTAACATCAGTAGCTGAAGAAGTACTTATGACAGCATCTGGCTAGCTGGTGTGCGTATGACACCAGCCATACTTACAGCTATTCATTTCTCCCTTTTATGAACATTCATTTCCTCATATGGGATAGATGGGAGCATCTTGGACAATACAACTCACCCCCTCCATGACACACTAGTCAACCTGAGGAGTACCTTCACAAACAGACTGGTTCCACCAAGAGGTAGCACAAAACGCCACAGGAGATCCTTTTTCCCCCCCAATGGAAATCAAACTGTACAACTCTACTCCCATCTATCGTGGGGTAGACTGATGCCCACCCCAATCTTTGCATATTCCTAATCCTTTCTACTTCATTTTAATTTCATGTTTCTTGTGTTTTTTTATGACTGTTGGCAGATCAATTAAGTTCTATCGTATCGTATCTGGCGCAACTGGAGTGAGAGGTTGGCTAGTTAACTATTACTGACTGAGACATCATTGTAGCAGATCACCAAGGTAAACAGAAGAAGATTCTGACTTTGAATCCCTTCAAAGAGCGCTGACGTTAGCAATGTATTTCAGTAAAGGTCATTAAAAGTCTCAAAAAATGAGTAAAACAATGCTCTCCCATTCTTTCTTTGGATTCCAGTCGTATGATTATGAAAACAGTATTCTTGCATACTGTTGGAGTTAAATGCCAGTAGTTAGATGTTTCTAGTTTAGTATACCTTCACTTTAATCTGTGTAGCATTATTGTCTGTAGTCCTGGTTAATTCCTGGAAGATTGATGGTCTGAAAGCATCTATTAAGCAAATGTGGAATAATCTAAATTTAAGTGCAAAGAATAACAGAAATAAACCATGAAACAATCGCAGAGTTGTCTGAAAATAACAAGCACAAAAATCTGTGGGATACCTACAATAGAATATTCCCTTTTCAAACTTAGATTCAGGAAGTAAATGCCTCTCTTACTTTATATTACTTTACTTTATAGATACAGCATAGAAACAGACCCTTTAGCACCAAATTTGTGCTGATCAGCAATCACCTCATACAATAGCACTATCCTACGCATATCGGACAATTTACATGAGGGATGGGTGCTGTTACAGGGTGAACGTACAAACTCGGGCACCCGTAATTAGGATCGAACCCGGGTCTCTGGCATTGTAAAGGGCCTGTCCCACTTACGTGCCCTTGGCACGCAAATTACGCGACCTCGTGGTCGCGTTGAGCCGAGACGGTTGAGCGAAGGTCGGGCGCGATTACATGCGTACGCACAGCCGTCTGGAGCGCGTGACGTCATTTGAAGATGGACACAAAGCTGGAGTAACTCAGCGGGACCGGCAGCATCTGTGGAGAGAAGGAATGGGTGATGTTTCATGTCGAGACTCTTCTTCAGTCTGAAAAGAAGGCTCTTAACACGAAACGTCACCCATTCCTTCTCTCCAGAGATGCTGCCGGTCCCGCTGGAGTTACTCTTGCATTTTGTGTCAATCTTCAATTTTCTTGGCCCCGCTCTGGAAGTAGAAGTGGGGGCGGATTTGGACCGCAACAGCCATGAGCCCCAGGCCAAGTTCGGCGATCGTTTGCCTGCTCCTGCTGCTGTCGAAGGTGAGACGTTGCGTTGCGCCAGGGTCTTGGGCCTGTCCCACTTTGGCCGTCGGTTTCGCGACAGGCCGTTGGCGCGCAAAGATTTTGTTCATTGCAAGAATTTCAGAGCCCCGCGTGATGTCGGGACCGGCCCCGCACAACTCCATATCCCTCCGCGCTTCTAAGTGGGACTGGCCCCATGCGACCATACGGTGCCCGTACGCCTCAAGCGACCACGAGGTCGCGTAATTTGTGAGCCAAGGACACATAAGTGGGACAGGCCCTTTAGGCAGCAACTCTACTGCTGCGCCACTGTGCCACCGTCCCTTGAATATCCAATACAAATAACAAATCACCAAGAAACAGATGCTAAAGACAAAGAGCATCACAAAAGGTGTGCAGCAATGGACCACTGAAAATACACAAGGCTCCATTTTTCACTAACATAGATTCGCTTTCTCGATTGCAACTTCAGGGAATGCAAAACACCTCAAAAAACCGCTTAGCCATTGCTCAACAGACACTAGGGAAGACATCTTAACTTACATTCAGGTGCCAAATGAAAGAGATAGGGCCATCATTATTGAATTTTAGCCAATTAAGAAGAATTATCAGAGAGAAAAAAAACCCAGGAATCCATTCCCAGCCAAAAACAAATTGAGATTCAGAGACAAGGCACAATAAAAACTTGAATAGAGTTCACTAAAAGTAGCTCAGTGAATAATTTAATTCAAATAAATCACATTTTATAAACATTTAATGCAACTTACATGCATTGCATAGCTCAAGATACCACAAGTTTACTCATTAACTAAGCTCCTCTTATCAACAATCCGTAGAACCATTTAGAAATCTAATGAAATATTTCTCACATGCATTCAGTGTATTCAAAGAATGACTACAGTTTTATTTAAATTAGATTATTTTCTTTTTGAGACTCATAAATAAAAGATAGAGCAATCTCTTTAGCAAAGTTCAATTTTCTTCAACTGCATCATGAATATTCTGACATGGCTGGCATAGATAAAGCTATTATGAACAAATGAACATGTAAGCAGTATGCTGGGCATCAAGCTATGCTCCAAAGATAACAGGACAGCAATTTGTCATTGGTTTCTAGCTGAAAATGGGTGCTAGGCCATTGACTGCTTTTCATCTTTCTCTTCAGATATCCAGTGTAAGGTGATTACACCAAGCAGCTAATATTATGGAAATTGAAAGGTTATCAATCTGAATCAATATATCGGTTTCTCTTTCTATGGATGCTGCCTGAACAGTTGAGTGTTTTCACCATTTTGTTTTTTTTAATTACAAGTTGATCCTTTTTGGATGATCCATTTTCTAGACCAACTGAGGTCACGTGATAACTAAACGACAATACACCACCCCTCCCCATTCCCCCAGCCGTTTAGAGACCCTGCAAGATGCATCAGCGAGCCCTTCTTCACCCACTGTACGGTCCGATGGCATGGTTGTTGTTGTGGCTCACGTTGTAGCCCCTAAAGACAGCACATTCTTCAGTCCACAGCCACTGACAGAACACACTCTGCCACCGTGGGAGTCCCTCTCCTCTCACCTGCAGCTGTTTCTTGCTGTTGGTGGTGGCTTTGTCCGCTCCCCGCTCAACCGACGCTGCCTGCTTCTCTCGTGGCTCTGTCCAGTTGACCTCTTTCTCCCCCACTATCTACCCCTCCTCCTTTTCCCTTGGACCTGCCGATATACTCCACTTTGGAAGCGACAGTAGGTGTGAGAGGAGGGAGCCCCATGGTGACCGAGCATGTCCTGTTGTTAGCGGCAGTGCAAAGAAAGCGCTGTTCACAGGCGCTACAACGTGAGCTGCAACAAAAGCCATGCAGTGGTTGGGGGAGTGCTTGCTGGTGCACCTTGCAAGTCAGAAATGGGGTCAGAAGCCAGAGCTTTAAACGACAGGGGCGTTGGTGGGAGCTGGGAATGTGTTGGCATGTCCATCCGTTATATCCAAGATCCGTTAAAAGAGGCTTGTTAAAATGTGGTCTTACTGTATTGTCTTTGCGAAACAATTAAGAGAGAAGATTGAGAGCATTGTTGAAAAGGGATTTTGGGAAGCAGCCTTTTAAAGATGTCCAGTAAATTAGAGAAGGCTTAACAAGAAGTTCAGGACGAGTGGCGGTCCTGACTAGCATTAGAACCAGTGCTAAAATCCAAAAGCTAAAAATACTGGAAATGCTCCTCAGCATGGAAGTGAGATACTACATGGAACAGCCTACCTGTGAAGCATTAGAGGATCTGCGAGTCGCCACCTTGTCATGGTGGAGAAACTTGCATACAACAAAGATTTTTTTTGTTAAACCATCTGGAGCTTTGCTCCTCACAGGGTCACTCAAGGCGGGCAAGTCGAAGTGGTGATTCATGACAAAGGGCAATCTAACGGTGATACAGGCGGAGAATGGAAGATGGCCAGCTGGCAGAGCACCACAATGGCTGAGAAGGCAAAAGACGGCTGCAAGAAGGAGAGAAAACTAACTATTGTGGAATCCATGCTGTTGTTCTGCTTAAAGGCTGTGTGGTAGCTGTCTGCATCCATCACCCCATATTAAAAGGTGTCACGCTCAAAGACTCAAAATTGCATTTGTGCAGTATTGAGAGGAAAATGGCAGAGTTCATGAAAGGTGAATAGGTTCGCAAATAAACAAGCAGCATTAGTGGAAAAATAATGTTATCGTTTCAGGTCCATGGGTAGCGTTGTTACAAAACCTACCATCAGTGGCGCTGCAGATCAGCCTGTGCATGCGATTCCAGAGGCTTTTGGGGTGGGGGGGGTGGGGGGGATTAAAATGCAGGTTTGTATTGGTTGGCGGAGAGGATATTGCACGGACTGCTAGCTGATGAAGAAAATCCGTTCTGCGATCCCGCCCCCGTGTTTTTTTTTTTTAAAGTTGCTGGTCGATTGCGTTGCTGGATTGAATTTAGACGCGACTAAAAATGCCTTCAACATCATGGATCGCAAGTGCAGGACAAAACAAAAGGTATGTCGTTCATTTAACATATTATCTTGCTTTTTGGTGTGGCTTCATTTTAATCTTATGATGCGAAAAATGTTATTTAGGCCCCGATACAAATCGGCCTAGTCTTGTCTGCTGATAGGGGCTTAAATCATGGCAGCGGCCACATTCCAATCGATCACATTCCAGAAACATCCACTCTCAAGGTAATCAAATTCATTATTTTTTTGCACAATCATGTCATAAGAACATCTAAATCATCTATATTTGTGTTGTCTATCCATGATCAATATTTTCATACTAAATATCCACAGTACAGTTTTAGTCAGATGTATTGTGCAAAAAATAATGATTTTGATTATCTTGAGAGTGGATGTTTCTGGATTAATTTTTGGGAATTAAACATTAAATTCCTTCCATTTGGCATATAAATTCAGAACAAAGTGAGATTTAAAAATCGTTATATTGTGAATTCTTGTGTGAATGGGATCAGTTTGTTATGTGTATTTGGATACTTTGGCTATTTAAAAATGTTAGCCTTTTCTTAAGAAATGGATAGATGTTTAGATCTAGTAATTGAATTCAGATGAATATAATTGATTTGATGAATTGATTTGATGAAACTGACAAATATGATATTTTTATTGGGTATTTACTAGTTGTTTTCATGTTTAACTTTATCGCTTCTACTTTTTTTTCTAAAATTGCAAATAATAACTTGTTTCTGTTAATGCTGTTTAGTGTTTTTTTTCTCTTTACATTTTAAACAGATGCCCCCGAAGAAGAAATGCAAAATTGTTCATCCAAATGTCCAGCATAAGAGGCTGATTTAGACAACATTCGCAGAGATTATCCAAATTTGGACTACTCCAAATGTGATGATCTACAGGACATTCTTAATGGGAAAGTAGTGGGCAGAAAGGCATGTCGTGCGTGGTTTGAAGAGCAAAAAATGTAGTTTACAGTGCCAAAATTGAAAAGTTGAGGAAAAACAAGGTGTACAGAGTTGCTTATCGGTTACAATCTGAGGAGTAGGATGATGCTACTGATTATGATATGCCAATGTACCAGCTAGCAACTGATCTTCTCTGTGTGCGGATGTGGCCTCGAAGGACGAGAAGCCAAAGCAAAGAAGTGGAAGCCAAATAGCCAAATGGAAACAAAGCCGAAACGCCAAATAACCGAAAGCGTACGAAGCCAAAATGCCAACTAACCGAATGGGTGGGACGCCTAAATGCAAACTAACCGAAAAGGTGAGATGCCTAAAAGGCAACTAACTGAAAGGCTGCGTCGCCTAAAAGCAAACTCACCGAATGGCCGCTCTGCCGAAACACCAACTAACCGAAAGGCTGTGTCGCCTACAAGACAACGAACTGAATGGCGCTCAAACGAAAAGTCAAATAACGGACACGACTTCGCCGGGGGCGGGACGTCCGCGATTGGTCCAGACCCCCGCGTCCATCACGTCTGACTACACTTATGTAGAGCGGCTATGGAAGTTGAAAAAACTGGCACTGACAGCGGTCCATGTGAAAGGACAGCACCCACCAACAATAAAGGCACTATGAAACCAGCTGCCGCAAGCCCTTCCCACAGGACGAGGTTTTAACTCGGCATTCAAATCAAAAAAGAGTTACATTGATTTAAAAACAAAAATGTTACATGTATAAATAGTTCTTACATTCGGGAACCTGCTTAATTAAGTGGTGGGATTATTTCCCTGTCCTAACTATGCCTTTGCTTTAGCCGGCGGTCACATCCATTCCATTCCATGGGGTGAGTGGGGGGAAGAAAAAACACTTGTCATGCACACTTGTCATCAACCCACCAGGGAATTTGTATGTCCCCTCCATGTTGTAAAAGTGATTTATTATGGCTGCCAATGCCCTGAGCCGGGGTGGGGGTGAATCACCAGGTGTGGGTGTCAGGGGGTAAATCACCCCGTATGTGGGTTGGGGTCGGGGGAAATTACCCTGGTGTGGGGGTTGGGGTCCGATGGCGGTACATGAGTACCGATGGCGGACAGAGTCAGTGACTCTGGGAGGGGCCAGCCTCTCCCACACCTCTGCTACATCTGGCACACAAACCGTCACAGTACGACCGCACGGGGGAGACGATGCGGAGTGCGGCCGTGGCTGTGGGAGAGTGGGGGCTGTCCCGAGGGATTCGCTCCTTCGGCCGCTTACAGCTTGGTGCTCGGGTTCAGAGTGCCCAGTCATCTATGGCTTGTGTAGGAAAATGACCCAGCGCCCTCCTGTCTCCACCGGCCAGTGATGTGATGGACGCGAGGGTGTGGACCAATCGCTGACAAGTCTCCCCCCCTCCCCCCCCCCCAGCGACATCATGTCTGTTATTTAACTTTTCGGTTGAGCTCCATTCGGTGAGTTGTCTTGCAGGCGACACAGCCTTTCGGTTAGTTGGTGTTTCGGCAGAGCGGCCATTCGGTGAGTTTGCTTTTAGGCGACGCAGCCTTTTGGTTAGTTGGCTTTTAGGCGTCCCGCCCTTTCGGTTAGTTTGCATGTAGGCGCCCCACCCTTTTGGTTAGTTGCCGTTTTGGCTTCGTACGCTTTCGGTTATTTGGCGTTTCCGCTTCGTTTCCGTTCGGTTATTTGGCTTCCACTTCTTTGCTTCGGCTTCTTGTCCTTCGACGCTACGTCCAGGTACCGATCTTCTCCATAAAGATTTGGTCTTTTGCTAGAAATGTCTTTACCTGTCTGTTACGGACATACAGCACATAAAACAATAATATTAAAGTTCTGATCTTGAGAATATCACATTTTTGAATTGTTACAGCAGTCCGGGTGTTTATTACTATTTCCATGACAACGGTCAATTTTGTTATTAGCTACAATTAGGTAATTAACTAATTACATGCTTTAATTTCAGGTCATCCAAGTAAGGTATCATATTTGTTTCAGAATGCTTCAATCTATAATAACTGAAAATGTCATTCAATCCTCTTATTTTTTTAGAAAATTATGGACTTTTATGTCAATTGACTGTCCTCGATCATAGCCTTTGTGTTACGTTAATGGAAAAGCAATAGGGAATAAGATGCTAATTTCCGAGTATGAAAATGACCATAACTTTTTTTAATACTGAAGATATGAAAGCGAATTAGGTATCAAATTAAAGTTATTTTTATGCTTTATCTGATGGGATAAATTACAGGCTTGATTTTTTAAATCTCAAAATGTTGTAACATTCCTACCATGAGCTTTCATCAAGTTGCACTTATGTTTTTACCTTCAAGCACCCCATGGTGCATTTATGTCAATTATGTCAAAATTAAGTGGTCATATTTCTTAGTTTACCAGTTTTACACTTCAGGATATATAATAAAATAACTCAAATAATTTTAGTCAAATATGACATGTTTCACACAAAAAAATGTCCAATGACACGATAAAGACCTCATTCAGTTAAGGTAATAATTACCTCTGCAACTGTGCCAAATGCTGAAAATAAATTCACCATTTTTGAATAAACATGTACTAAATAGGTAAATAACCATAATGACTAATTGGCTACTGATTAATATCATTTTTTTAGAACAAAATACCGAATATGACAATCATTCTTATCGGAAAGAACAAATTGAGATACAGGCTGCCATGTGGGATTGAATTTACTTCCAAGGAGCGTTGCACCTGACTGATTAGAAGCATCTACTGAAGAGCTCAAGACACCTTGGAGGTCATGTAGTTAAGGTTTTTATTACAAACTACCACCGGAGTAAATAACTCCCCATCATTTAGAATTGACCATCTGCTACAATTAAGTAGCAAATTTGCAACAAATGTGAATTTGCAGCTGTAGCATAAATCGACAATAGAATGAATTCATTTAACATTCAACTAATTGAAACTGGCAACGATTTGACCATCCAACTAGGCACAAAGGGATCAGTTTATGGCTTCACTACAAAACTACACTGCATTCAAGGTGAGAAAGAACAGCCCACTATTGGCAAATTAATCTTTGCTTATTACAAGATGTGTTTTAAATTGGATTCTGGGTATTCAAAAAAAATTGAATGCAACTAAACTGATTTGTAATCCTTGCAACATAAATCATGTTGAAAATGGAATCAGAATGACTTGTTCTAAACTGCATTACAACTTGACTGACTAGGTTCTCAGATACCAAAATATTACTTCCTGTCCTATTATTTGTCAGGATATTCTAACAATTTAATACGTTACATGTTAACCTTTCCTAACTGCTCTGAGGTACTAAAATCAAGAACACTACAGCGCCTGTCCCATTTAGGCGACTGCCATTTACTAGTTTTAATGGAATTCACCTACAATACCTGGCAACAACCTACGACAGCACCTACGACAAAACCTACGTCAACAAAAATTTTCGCCACTGTCGCCGAAAAATGTTGAAAATTTTGCGGTAGTCACCCGAAAAATCACCAAAGTGGGACAGGCCCCTTACAAGGACTAATTATCATTCAACAATAATTATTTAACTTGATTTGTTCAGGATAAATCAAATCAAGTTAAAGTTCCATTACATTATATAGATGTGATTAAAGGTTGTACTTATTATTTTTTTTATTAAAAAAAAATCCAGCCCATAAAGACTTCGCCCTTTGAATACTAGCAAGCAAAATTATTCACACAGACAATTTACTCCAACTGAATTAAATGAGTTCTACTATAATGGAATGACTGCAAGACTCAAACAAATTGCTTACAATTGCTCATACATGAAAAAGATAGCTAAGTCTAAATTAAGATGTTAGCTCTGAAGTTTCCAATAGGACCTTGACACGTCTGCTGACCTACTCATGACATGATCACACCAGTAAGGATTTGGAATTCTATTAGTATTACCAGAAGGAAAAGTCAAGGAGTCATCAGGAAAACAAATCCATACCTTCTACTCTATCAGCCTATTACTGTTGTTAAAGTGGAATTAGATGCGTATTGACAATGTGAAGGGGAGTTGGGGGGAGGGAAGGAAACAGAACAGTGAACTGAATGAAAGACGAAAATAATGAAATAAATGGTTTATAATAAGAGACAGTTCTAAAGTACAAAATCCACTTTTTGTTAGCCATATCTGGAAACATTTTACAATGCAAAACACAGAGCAAAAGATCAGTGTGAGTGTTACAAGCAGCATAATGTTTGAAGGTTTTTGATGACAAACAATGAAGCTTAGGTACTTTAATGGTCATTAAAATGCTAAGACTGTTACAGCTGTTGCATTTTGTACATTCTTTTTGGATTCCATTTATATTAATAATGACACAATAGGTAATAATTGTTTCCTTCACCTTGCATGTTTTATACCCAATAATTTGTTTGGCATTGTCTTTTTGAAATGTTTGCAAGATGTTTCTACTCTATTATTACATGGAAGCCAATTCATTTCAAGTTAAGATAGTGTGATTCAAATTTAACTGAATTGCAGATATAAATGTCGTCTTATATGAATGCTTTTGCGATAACAAATCTATTTCGCTACAGAATACATTACTTTCCGGAGACTTTCTAGATTAATATTAACATGACAAATTATAACCTGACACCTGATTGAAAAACATAAATTGCGCATTTAAACAATCCACAGAAATCAAAAGCGGAATTCTTCTGTTAAAAACTAAAAGCAGACATTTTAGTCACTACAAGAAAGAAAAAGGAGATTGGCACATATCTCAGATGCCATGCACCTGATCTCAATAACATAGCGATTTGCAGAATATTACTAGTTTCAAATATGATAATCACTGACTACTCTTCAAAATAATGCCATTGTCTCTAAAGGTACTTAAATATTGTGACTACAAGAGCAGTTGAGAGGCAAAAATATCTTGCAGTGGGGTTCTCACCTCCTGATACCCAAGTGTTGTGTATAATTTACAAGGCACAAGTTAGGAGCATGGTTGAATATTCTGCACTTGGCTGGATGAGTGTGGCTCCAATAACTTTCATGAAGCCTGATGTCATCCAGGCCAAAGCAATCCTCTTGATTGGTAAATCATCCAGCATCTCAAATATTGATTCACTTAACCACTGGCATATAGAGTAGAGCAATGCAGGACGATTCCTCAACCACAATGCTCCAACAATACCAGCTAAACCCTCAATGTCTACGATCATTTAGGCCAAAGGCTTGTGGAACATGTGGACACACCATGTGCAGGTTCCTCTATTAGTTGCACACCCTTCTGCACGGATATGTATTGCTGTTCCATTTTTGTGGCCGGCTCTGATTGTGGAATTCCCCACAGAAGCAATAAGGGTTCAGTGTTACCAGAATGCTTGTAGTCATTAAAGGCAGCAGCTCAAAACCAGCTTCAAGAGCAGATGGATGGATGTTATGAAGTGTACATTGGAGTACATTAGTACATTGAAAAAATTGTTCTAAGGTGCAATGTATAAATACAAGTTTTCTTTATTCCTTGAGTTAAGGGAGGTTGGTACATTGTAGATCAGTAGACTAGAATAAAAACTAACCTTTAAGCAAAGTATTGGATATGGTATAGAGCAGAGAAGTTAAACAAAAATGGGGATTATGTGAGACAAAAAATGAGAAAGAAAAGTCAGTGGTCAACATAAATGACAAGTGGTTCATATTGTTGGATTGCTGAGATGATTGGATATAAATTCAACTACTTATAAATATAGTATATTCTCAAAACTTTTCTAGTTTATATAGTTTTTAACATAGTTAGTGACAGTACTTAAGATATTCAATTGCTGTGGTTATATATCATGCCTGATCTTTTAGCTCAGCATCATTTCCTCCACTAACGCCATAAACTTTGATTATCTTAACAGTTAAAAATATTTGTCAATCTCATTCTCAAATATACTCAGCAACCGAGTCGCCACAAAAATCCTGGGTAAAGATTTCTAAACATTTGCTTTTCTCTGGGTGTAGAAAGTTCCCCTCATCTTTGTCATATATCGCCAACCCCTTATTTTGAGAATATAAACTTTGGTGCTGGACAATCCAGCCAGTGGAAACTTTACTACTGAATCTATCTGTTTGCACACTACAAACCCTTTGTGTATTTAAATGACTCCCTCTCATTTGTCTTAAAAAAGGCCCAGTTATGTTTAATCATCCCTCACAGCACTACCGCTCATCTGTGAGCCTCCGTAGCTTTCATCTGTTACAAAAATCGTTAGGTGGGGAGATCAGACCTGCATATAATATTCCATCTGCTGTCTCACCCGGGTGCTACATAATTATGGTTCGACATGCTTAGAAGGAAACTATACTTTTGAGTAAATAGGACTGAGTGCAGAAAACTTTCTTGGTATAGATGGAATGCATCTCAAAGGGGGAAGAAGAAAAGTCGTACTTGTAGATCGGCTACTGCATGCTAGCCAATCATAGTGCTTGTTAGTAGAAGCCCCGCCTTATACACGCTTCATAATATCAGAACTCGCCTATGTCAGCCAGTAGATGTAGCAGCTGGAAAGGTTACGTGCTGCAGATCCTGAGCTGTGCTTACTAAAATGTTGTATCTTTACATGTGTTTGAGTCTTAGTAGTTACATGGTATCAGACAGTGGCTCAGACTCACTCCGCTAAGTTTATCGGGTTTTATTTTGTTTTATTAGCTGTTATCATGGCTAATTCTTGCCGCAGACCGAGCGCCTTGATCTTTGATTCCGACATTGACGAGCGCTGGCGTTTATTCGAACGTGACTACATTCATTATATCCGTATCGTTTTTTGCAATGACCCAGCTGACGTGAAAGCATCACTTCTGCTTAACCTAGCTGGTCCCGAGGCAATGAATCGTGCTCACAACTTTGTTTTTGCTCCTGCTGTTCTGGACGCACAAGGGCAGGTCCAGGTTCCTGCTGAAACTATAGATGACCCCTTAGTGTTACTCAGAAAATTTAGAGAACTGTGTGATTGGCCTTCTATTCACATAATTGAAAGGACGAAGTTTTATGCTCGCATGTAGCAACCTGATGAATCAGTTGAACGATTTATTAATGATTGACCCACATGGCCGCGCGCTGTCGCTTTGGCGAGTTAACTGATCTGCTTGTTAGAGATAAGATCGTCGGTGGGATGATTGATAGAAAACTGAGAGTTGAGCTTCTCCATAACTCTGAACTTACTTTGACCCAAGCTGAACACTCGTGTCGTATTTCAGAGCTAACCGTACCCCATGCAGACCACATCTCTATTACCCCAAGACAGCAACAAAATATCAATTTTACTGACTATTCGTCCTGAAAACCTTCTAATGTGCCGGCTGTGCGTTGCCAGAATTGCAACTATTTCCACGCTAAGGGACGTCAGTTCTGTGTAGCAAACGGAAAAAATTGTAATTATTGTAAAAAACAAAATCATTTCGCGAAATGCTGCCGCTCTCGTGGGACTTCCAATGCTTCAAGGACAAACCTGCACCCGATTCAACAAGAGCTCTCAGATAATGATTCCCAAGAACTTGAAATGCCATCTCACGAGCAGTGTTCAGACACTGTTGATAACAACTCCGCTATTCGCTCTCTCCTCTCTTCCACTAGTGAGCCCCTGGACCCTGAAGTAACTGTTTTTGTGAATAACAGACCCATACTCGCCAAGGTCGACACGTGCTGGTACGGCTGTGGGAGGGAACGCCAGAGGTGGTGCATCTGGACCAGGAGTTGCAGGGCGTGGTTCCTTCACTGGAAGGATATGTTGATGGTTGCGTCTGTAGAGGGCTCCGTCCGCTTCGACCAGGTATGAACGGGGCTCTTTGGATGGACCGTAAATGTGTCCTAGCCGTGTATGGCCTTTGTCAGTTTGCAGGCGAAAACTCATGGAACGTTCCTACCTTGCCAAATCTAACGTATACCTGGACTTACTTAATCTACGATACATTGCACGAGACCCCATCCTGGGTTCTCCTGCCCAGCGACTGATGTCCCACCAAACACGTGCACCTTTGCCTGTCTCTCAGCAGGTACTGAAGCCACGCGTTTGCTTCCCACCCGCGGTGCAGAAGCAGCTACAGTTCAAACGAGACACGCAAAAGCGTTTCTTTGATAAATCCAGCAAGCCGCTCAAACCACTGGTAAGAGGACAAGTTGTTCGCCTGCAAACTGGCAAAGGCCATACATGGCTAGGACACATTTACGGCCCATCCAAAGAGCCCCGGACCCGATGGGGTAGGTGGGAGAAAAGTGTGCACACTGAGGTTACTTGAAATTGGAGACTTCAATTTTCATACCATTGGCTTCCAGTTGTGGAATATGAGATGCTGTTCTTCCATTTTGTGTGTGGCCTCACTCTGGCAGTGAAAGAGGCCAAAGGCAGAAAGGTCAGTGTGGGAATTGAAAGGGGAATTAAAATAGCTCGCAGTGGCCCATGGCAGAAAGAAGGCAAGTGTTAAGCTAACTGGGTGACTGGCCTATGTCAGTCATAGAAACATAGAAACATAGAAAATAGGTGCAGGAGTAGGCCATTCGGCCCTTCGAGCCTGCACCGCCATTCAATGTGATCATGGCTGATCATCCAACTCAGTATCCCGTACCTGCCTTCTCTCCATACCCCCTGATCCCTTTAGCCACAAGTGCCACATCTAACGCCCTCTTAAATATAGCCAATGAACTGGCCTCAACTACCTTCTGTGGCAGAGAATTCCAGAGACTCACCACTCTCTGTGTAAAGAATGTTTTCCTCATTTCGGTCCTAAAGGAATTCCCCCTTATCCTTAGACTGTGACCCCTTGTCATGTCGAAATTGCACCTATATTAGGCAGACCACGATTGGTGAACTGACTGCAATCCCAAGTCATTTATAGTAGGAAGACATCAGTGTTGCACAGGGTACCATGATCGTCTTGTATAACATGAATGAGAGACAAATTTGGAGTATAAAGGGCCACAGAATTAAGAAAGGAAATACAATTCAAGTGGATAGAACCAGCTAAAATGTAACGTTAAAACTAGTGGTTTGAATGACCTCCACCGGTGCTGTGATTTCTCTCATTACAAGATGCACTTGTTGAAGTGGATTTGTGTCCATATTGGGGAGAACTGAAACTGAGCAATAACCAGACATTCAAACAAAGCAAGCACTTTTGCTATCTGTGATTCCAACGCAGAATGGTAAACATATTATAAACCACCATCCAGTGCATGACACCATATGGGAGGATGGAAATACAATTGGAAAACAAAATCAAATAAAATAGAACAAAATGTTTACCCCATCCTCATAGGAAAATAAGTTATGTTGAAATAATCGTTCAAATCCACAAAGCCTTGCATTTCTCTGGTCTCTTGGTAGTAGCGAGATGGTGAAAGACGTACATCCCTGTCAGACATACTGCCATTCTACAACCACAGCCACAAAATCAGCAGTGGAGTGCACTACAAAAAGGGACTGTCTGATTTGTATGATCTAATCCATAACAAGCATTAATTAAGTTGCAAAGCCAAATCCTCTCAGCGCTAAACAATTGAGAAGTCCAATGCAGTTTAAGAAATATATTCATTTGAGTAACAAAGGAATTGGCAGTATCTCATATGGACACCATAAAACTAATAAGAGTCATGCTTAAAATACATTGTTGTCTCTTCAATAATAGTCAAAAGTCATTAGTGCAGATTGATGATCAACACGACTTTGCACAAAATCTGCTTTCAGCTTTGCACAAATAAAATTGACGCTCGCAGTACATGGAATGAAATGAATGCTTGCAAGAATTCTTTTTTTAATATTTAACAGTTTTGACACCATTCAGCAATAGCATTAAAAGTTAAATACTGTTGAAGCAATGAGAACATTCTGATCCATCTGACACATATGATTAACCTAAAATCGTAGTTTGGAATATGATGCACTCACAATTTGAGCAAAGCTTGAGGTTTTCAGGTGCTTATTTATGTACAACTCCAAAGTCACCACCCAAGTTTGTGCTTAGCAGCTAAATGAAGTAAATAATTAGTTACTTCTGAAGGTATGCTGCAATGTTAAATATCCTCAGAAGGGGTGTTACATCTGCTTTCTAGAAAGAAAATGGTTAAACAGCAATGTGTGCAGTTGAATTTATCCACCTTTCAGAACTTAACTGCGGCATAAGCAAAGTGGAAAGCCACAAAGCAAGGGTTTCAATAATGCAACGGTTGCGATTATAGGTTCTAAAGAATAAAAGTTGGGTCATAGTGGATTGTGCTGAAAATGACTTGAAAGATGCGACAAATCACAGTATCACCACCTATTTTGGATCTAAGAGGAGATTTTGTACGTTAAAAATAAAAACAAATCTAGGCTCTAGATTTTTGATACAGTATTATTTATCTCTAAACCCTTTACATAGTTTCCTCAGCTTTTTGTTCAATGGAATGGTTCATTATTGTCACATATCCACTGTACAGTGAAATTCTCGCCATAATTTGGTGCCATTTACAAAAGAAAAAGTCCAGTCCGCAAGCTGGATGTACTTGAACGCCCGTGATCCAGGTGTGCCCAGGTAAGCCCCAGGGCACACCTGGATCACACCTGTTGCAGGGCCTGAACCATTACTTCAACCGGATTGGCACACCAACCGATGTCCCTCTCCTTGCCTAACCGCTTTTTATGTCTTGGGGGGCACCTCCTGCAGTTGACTTAAGGCGCTGGAGGCAACATCCTCTCCCACCGACCCACATCTCGCGTCCATCGTTGCCAGCAGCTCCCTCCTCCTCAACACTCTGGTCTTTGAGGCCGAGCAGCTTCTGAGCTTCCCCTTGCAGGCAGTAGCCCGCCGTGTCTTTCTTTGCAGCGGCGAACCAGGCCTGCCACTGCATGTGGCATCGGGCAGCCCAACTGGTCTGACTCTGTTCTTGGCGGTCTGCTAGGCTGTGGGAGCTGCTGGGTCCATTCTTGTTGGGCTCGAAAGCACATCCAGACTGATTCCTGGGATGTCAGGACTTTCATATGAGGAAAGACTGGGTAAACTTGGCTTGTACTTGCTGGAATTTAGAAGATTGAGGGGGGATCTTATAGAAACTTACAAAATTCTTAAGGGGTTGGATAAGCTAGATGCTGGAAGATTGTTCCCGATGTTGGGGGAGTCCAGAACAAGGGGTCACAGTCTAAGGATAAGGGGGAATTCCTTTAGGACCGAGATGAGGAAAACATTCTTTACACAGAGAGTGGTGAGTCTCTGGAATTCTCTGCCACAGAAGGTAGTTGAGGCCAGTTCATTGGCTATATTTAAGAGGGCGTTAGATGTGGCACTTGTGGCTAAAGGGATCAGGGGGTATGGAGAGAAGGCAGGTACGGGATACTGAGTTGGATGATCAGCCATGATCACATTGAATGGCGGTGCAGGCTCGAAGGGCTGAATGGCCTACTCTTGCACCTATTTTTCTATGTTTCTATGTTTCTATCCCGGGTCAGTCGCAGTGCGAGCAAGAAGACAGCGTGGTTACACCACTGCATTTTTTTTTTAAAGGATGGGTTGATAAATATTTGAAGGAGAGGTAAATACAGTGGTAAATGTGAAAGAGAAGACCGCTGGATGCAATCTGAACTGCACAAGTAAAATGTTGACTGTCAAATTATATATTCACATGCTTGTCAAAATGTTCCATTTTTTTTCCAGTAGATGTACTTCACCCAATAGATCTGGACAAGGATACATTTTGAATTCACTGAACATCTATAGAATGAATTTAAAGTTCCTAATTGTTGGGAGAAGACTGGGAGGAATTAACAAATAATAAACGTGACATTTTCTGTAGCACTTTTTAGAGCTCTGTAAGCACAGCCATTATATTAATATTACTGTGTAGGAAAGTATTGTTTAAACCAAAGACAGACACAAAATGCTGGAGTAACTCAGCGGGACAGGCAGCATCTCTGGAGAGAAGGAATGGGTGACGTTTCGGGTCTGAAGAAGGGTCTCGACCCGAAAAGTCACCCATTGCTTCTGTCTGGAGATGCTGCCTGTCTCAGAGTCACTCCAGCTTTTTGTGTCTATCTTTGGTTTAAACCAGCATCTGCAGTTCCTTCTTACACAGAGTAGATGTCAAGCCTGCCTCAAGATTCTGTGATTTCTCAGTTCATGTAATTGTGTTGCCTGCAAGACCCCTAAAAGTGTAATTTTCTGATCTAATTCTAATAGCCTGGCAGCAACATCAAGAAGCAAGGCAGAGATTACGAGCAACAATTTCAGTTCCACAAGTGCTTTACTGAACACACCAGATTAGAAAGTTTCAGTGACATTCACCAACATCCTGATGTATTTGTCACTCCATTTCCTTACTCGGACTTCTTAACGCTACTCGAGCTTTTCAAATCTTTCACCAATGTACCTCACAGGTCTCTGCCTATGCACTTCAATGCTCTCTTATTTTGCTTTCACTGTCCAATGAACATTTGCTGAAAGTTAGAACCATAAATCTGTTAACGTCATAGATAAATATATTTATCAATCTTGTTCTCCAGAGATAGCTTCCCACAGGTTGTGTGATGCACTTGGATTAAAGGTGAAAATTCAGGAGTGGGGACTCGGTGCTGTTCTTGTTTCCAATGTGCCACATTAATCTCCAGCTGCTCCCAAAACCACCTCGCTCATTAGAATGAATATTCTTCACAACTACTCTGTGATTAAAAAAAAAGTTGGGCATGATTTTGCACTCAGAGTACAACCTATTAGATATATTTGTCAAACATAAGGTCCTGTCGTACCAGGTTTGGGAATGTGTTACCATATATTTTCTGTAGATTTCAATTTGGCAGATTGATCAGGAAACTAATATACTCTACATTATTTTAAACTGAAAAAGCATTGGCAAAATATTAAAGATAAAAATTACTTTGGATTCCAGTGGGAAATAAATTGAGTGTACTCATCAACTTCAGAAATATTCTGAAAAATAAACATGCCTATTACTTTCAACCCTTCTCACACTGGCACTCCCCCTCCGCACCACACACAGTATATATTAAATATATTTCATGACAACATATTATGCCACAAGACACAGCCCCACGGTAATCTTCTTGTCTTTCTTCCCCATCTATCAATGGTGAGAAACAGGTGGTTTATGTTTTCATAGAAAGTAAGCAAAATCTAACTTGGGATTCCAAATTATAAAAATAAACAGAATTATCATGCAATATAAAGGAATTTAATGTACATAATCAATGACTAATCTCACTCACAGGCTGCGTTCAATAGTTTTGAGTTCTAGTTTTTTCCTCCTAAATGGTCAGCAATATAAGATTAAGTCACCAGTTTGAACCTACTGTTCTTATATTTTCAGTTTTATAAAGTATGTTGGGTGAGATACAAAAGGATCAATGTTTTCCCCCATCTAATTAAATGATTGTTGTGTGCTTGGAATTAATTGAAATCTATAAAGTGGTTAATAATACTCAACATTTTTAATCTGTGTCACACAATATGTTGCTGAACTAAATTATGTTAAATCTGTGTCAAATCAACTCCTCCACTGGGTGTCTTGAGTTGACAGATCAAACAAGACTATGACATGCTTTTCTAATTTTATATTTCAAAATAATCTCATAGCAATATGGGTACCATTATAATGAAGAGATACAAGGGGTTCAGATTAAGTAAGCTTCCACACAAAAAAATGGACAGAGTTTACAAATGCAAATCCTTTTGGAGTTAATACTACAGACAGTCAAAATAAGAGATATGAGCCTCGCCAGGTGACTGGTTTTTCTGTGGAAGAGCAGTCTGGGGATATTGATCACACCTCCATAACTTTAAAGTTTGTTTTCAACAGGAATAAGTCTAGACCTCGCAAGAAGATACTAATTTAAAGTAAGGCAAATTACATTATCAGGCAGGATAGAATATTTGGGGTAGTTGCTATTGGGTAGGTTTGCAGCTAACATGTGGGAATTGTATTTTAGGGCACTTGATCAAAGATCAGGACCAGCATGTTCCAGTAAGGAGGAGGGATAAGGATGGTGTGGTAAGGGAACCTTAGATGACCAAAGATATTATAAATTTGCTCAAAAATAAATAGAATGCATAAGCAAGGTTTAAGAAGATGAAATCAGACAGGGCCTTTGAAAAATATAAAGTATGGGAGAAATAACTTAGCAGGCAATTAGGAGGACAAAAAGATCTGCAAAATTGCTTTGGAGAGTTGGATTAAAGAAATTCTCAAGACTTGTAATACATAGATGAAAAACAAAAGAAGATAGGACCTCTCAAGGATAAATGAGGGAATTTGTACTTGAAGTCCGAGGATGTTGACGAAGTACTAAATGAGTACTTTAGATCTGTATTCACCAAGGCGAAGGAGATGATGGACAATAAGATCAGTGTGGTGAATAATAAAATGCAAGGGCAGTTTGAGATTAAGAAGGATGTGATGTTGGAACTCTTGAAGAGCATTAAGGTGGATAAACCCCAGGTCACACGGGATCTGTCTCAGCTTATTAAGAGAGGCAAGAAAAGAGATTGCAGGAGCCTCAATTAAGAACTTTGCATCTTCTCTGGTTACAGTGAGGTAGCGGTGGACTGCATAGTAGCAAATGTTGTTCTTTTGTTTATGAAGTGGAGAAAAATACTTGGCAGCTGGCTTCATTGAAGAAGGCGATGGTACATGTTGTAGATTTGGAAAGAATGTACATGTTGAATGGGTTAAATATAGGAGAGGAAATATTAAGGGCTTTTAGATCTCTTAAATGCATAATTTGCCAAGCACTGATAAAATATGTCCAAAGCTGATAAATTGTGAAGGGCCTGATCATAATTTTCTCCAACATTTTGTCCATGCTACAGGAGTGTTGCCAGTGGACTGCAAAACTGCTTATGTTGGACTGTCAGTTAGTTGTCAGTTAATTACAGTCAGTTGGTTCAATTTGGATAGTGGACAAATGTCTTGAAACAGTTTTGAGAAACAGTATAAAAATATTTTGAACAGCTTTAAAAAGTGTACATTAACCTGGGACAAATAGTGTATAAATAATGAAAAAGTCTAGATGGATTAAATGTGAAGGACTTATTTATCTTAACAGAGGAATCAAAAACAAGAGGGCATATATTTAAAATAATTTGTAAAATAGCAAGTCGAGGCAAGAATATTAGTCATTAACTCACTGGTTGAAAGGGTAATACAGGTAAAATCCCGCATACATTTAAAAAGTGTTTTGTTATGTACTCACAGAGCAGTGGAGGACGGATTTGGTTCTGAAATGTGGGACGAAGCTTGGCAGCCATTGTCATACACCTCATGGGCTAATTAGTCTTTCTGGTAATCATTTATTACAGGTTCAACACCGAATTTTGAGTATAATATAGAAGGTTGATACCTTTGAATGTTTCCCGGCTGAGAAAAGTAAATTTTAACCAGGTTTTCTGCTATCTGGAAGGAAGGCTACTTACAAAACTCATTCTCACATTACCATGCTGCAACCATGGATTGGATCCATGGATTTTTTTTGAACAAGGCCTCACAGCACAGCAAAATAGTTGGGATGAGCTACAACCAAGAACAAGAAAGTCTAACTTGAAACCATTAATTATTTTCACATAACATGTGATTCTTATAAATATACAAAAGGTACATGGAAAAGGTTGGATTTGTAATTTTATATTTTCACACAAATGCCTATTCATCTGAAATAAAACAAAATTCAACACTTAGAAATCAGAGATTATGATATGACAAAAAAAGCTTTTATAACGAAGACCAAGTCTGCTTTCAGATAATTATATTTGCAATGCACAAACACATGTAAATCTTTAGAAACAAGAAACTTCAGGTGCTGGTTTATATATTTTTTAAACTGCTGGAGTAACTCAGCGGGTCTGGCAGCAACTCTGGAGAACACGCATACATGATGTTTCATGTCAGACATTTTCTTTAGACGGATTATGGTTGGGGGGGGGGGTGTGGGGAGAGGGGGAGATAACGGTGGAAGAATGTTGGAAGAGAGGAAGCGAGAACAAAGCCAGATAAGTAATATGCTGTTACAGGAGAGGGGGTGGGGGGGTTGATAGGTAGATGGTTGGACAAAGGCCAGAGATGGAAAAAAACAAGTGAGACAAAAGGAATGAATAGTTTCTAATTGTGAAGCTAGAGGAAGGAATACAGATGAAAGGGCATGAGGAGGGAGGAAATAGGCCTCTCTCCCCCCTCTCTGGTATATTCCTTTTTGCTTTGGAATTGTAAGCAGAAAATATTAAATTGGGAAAATGTTAGTAGAAAGATCAAAAGAAGAGGAATTGAAATCAATCTTTATTACAACCTTCCACCGAGACAAAATAATACTTGGGAAATGCAAAAGAATAACGAGAAAGTTAAAGAAAAGAATATTGCCATACAAGGCAGGAGTAAAGTAGAAGCATGAGAAAATATATAAAGTTACAAACATCAAGATAAACTCTTTTAACACTATTCGCCCATACTGAGAGATATTGGCTTCAGTTAAAATGGGGCAATTTAGACAACCTCCAACATATATGTTATCTACTTAGCTTAGTACACTGGAAGATTAAACGTTCCTTCATTGAGGCAAATCAAGAATACAAGTGATGTTGAACATCAAAAAAACATAAAAAATGATCAGCTTTCGGCAAACATTGCACTGATGTTGCAATGCCATTTTAATCATCACCATAATTTGGAAATACATCATTGCTTCTTCATCATTGTTGAGTGTAAATGCTAGTATTTTCAAGATAGCAATGCTGTGGGTGTATCTCATCACCAAATGGACTGTTTTTCAAGAACATGGCTCATCAGCATCAACTGAAGGGTAATTAGGGATCGGTAATAAATGCTGACCTTCCCAGCAATGCCCATAACTCATAAATGAAGAAGAAAATCTGGGTGGCTGTCAGTTCCCACAAATACAACAGCGCCATATACCAAATTATTGATTGTCCGTAGGTTAGAGTAGATAAGATAGAAACCTTACAATCAAAGTCGTAGTTGCCAGAACTTTGCAAGAAACAAATTAAGACACAAGTAATTTCTGCAGATATATGGCACATTTGCCGCAAGTGTACCAGTGACATCTAGTGACAAAGTAGATTCTGCATTTCAACTGTCACTGTTAGTTACAGTGGGTTTCATCAAGTACAGACCTAGCAGAACTTAACTTCTTCCTTAAGCTACAGAGAAGATTTGAAGGCAGCTCCACTGAATTAGATCACTTATAACATAATATTTCATTGTGTTTCTGACAGTCCTACAAATCAAACATAACTATAGAGAAGATAAAGCAAATAATGTTGCAGATCTAATAATACTATTGAAAAAAAAAGTTATTGGAGACCATCATATCTGAAGTCAACAGAACGATCAACTGCATTTCTTTATACAGGATGCTTATTTCCAATTTGACCACACCACCATTGTTTTCAGACTCCAAAAAAGATTGTATGAAATGTGAACACAATAAGCCAGTCTTCACCTATATTTAAATACTGTGAGTACTTAAATATCCATTGCTGGTTTTGTAATAGACAGAATAGACAGTAATGTACTTCTAAAAATCATAAAATTTAGATAATAGGTTTTTACATTGAATAATAAAGACAAGATTAAAACTTATTCAAAATGCTCACAAATAATTAGAGTCTCTTCCAACACTAACACAACCCCCATCTACCCAAACCTCACCTACTATTTTGCAGAAATGACATCCCACCCAACATATAAAAATTTAATTTAAAACAAGACTTTACCTATAATTTTAACGACAATATTTTTTTTCTCTAACCATGAAATTGAAACATCTACAGAAAGACAGGGTCCAGAAATAGGAAAATGAGAAGCCAAATACCACCCTGTGAATTTAAACCACATACTGATGAAGTCAAGCCGCGCTGGCAGATCCTTATTAGTTATTGGAAAAATTGTTGGAGTTAATATTGACATAGCAATGTGTAAATCAATATATCTAGAAGGGGCAATACATTTTAATTTAAGAAATGTTCAAACTGTAGCAGCAAATCCATGCACTTAGCACATACACACCATCAAAAGGTTTGCTCGCAGAGACATTAATTCTGCGTTGATCAGAGGATTGTAGCTAGGGCCTATTCTGAAATGTAAGGCATGCAGCATTTGCTCAGATTCTCATTTTACAAAGAAAGCATCATAAATCACAGATGAAGCTTATAATAATCTATTTTCAGTTATTTTATGAAGCATTTTTACCCTTGATGCAAAGCGTTTGCATTTCAGTACCATCCGTTGTGATGGTTTATCTTTCTATTGGGGCAAATAATGCAGCTGAGAGTTAATAAAATCTGCTTTCTTAATCAGTCATATAAACATTTATAACACAAAAGGATACCACTTGATCCACTGTGTCCATGTCAACTTAAAAGCCCTACCAAGTTTCATCCCACTTTCAAGCAGGTCACAGCTCTTCAAGTATGCATTCAAGTTTATCTTTAAACATTGCTTAAATGTATTGACAGATTCTACATCCATCACCCTTTCAGTCCATGTGTTCCAGATCTCGACCACTTAATGGATGAAAATAATATTTCCTCATCTCCACTCTAATCCCATCAACAATTATCTAAATACATGCTTTGCTGACGCAGATATTTTTCGTTTATACTCTAGGAAGTAGTTGAGGCAATAATATTTGCTTACAGTGAAATTAATTCTGCGTAGACCAAAGGATTGCAGCCATATTTAGAAGTGATTTATACAGGTACATGGATAGAACAGGTTTAGAGGGACATCGGGCATCTGGGTCGGCATGTTCGAGTTGGGCCGAAGGGCTTGCTTCCGCACAATATGATTCTATCTGGGTCTTTCCATTTTATATGACATAATTAAGGCTTCCATCAGCCCATCCATCCATGTGGTAAGCAGTTTAATGTGGTAAGCTGTAAGCAGAACTGTATACTAGATGGTAGTACAATTCCCTGACTGATGAAAGTCAGCATGCTAAAACTCTTCTTCACCATCCTATCTATCCACAATGCCACCTTCAGGGAACAATGTACTTGTACTCCGACATCCCTCAGCTCCACAACACTCCCCAGGCCCCTCTTATTATTTTGTCAAAAAAAATGTGAACACTTTAATTAGACAAGCCTGTCCTTTAAAAAAATAAAATCCATATTGACTGTCCTTATCAACCAGTTTTTCAAGATTTATGATATCCCACAGAACTGATTCTAATAATTTGGCCACCACTGAACTGGCCTGTAAAGACCTGGTTTAATCCATTTTTCCTTTCTTAAACAGCAATGTGATGTTAGCTGTTCTCTAATCCTCTGCAAGCACACCTGCAGCCAGGTAGAACTGAAAAAAAAGTTTAAATTGCTGCAATTTCCTCTCGAGCCTCTTAACTGCCTGGGATATATTTCATCCAGGGCTGGTGATGTACCCATTTTAAAAGATGTCAAGTCCCTTAATATTTATTTTCTTCCTATGTTTATCATTACATCTAAATGTTACACTGTTCTCCTTAACTACAATTTATTTGTAGACATACATTTCACCTTCATGAGAACAATGAAATTTAAAATAAAATTAAATAACATATGAATATCAGCAATCTTTCATAGAATACTAAAAGTAAGGAAGTTTAATGCAATATTGCAAACAACATAATTTTCATTCATGAAGATTAACTCAATGCAATTTCAGGATATGTTTCTATAAGTTACGCATTATTAAACTACAACCAATTCTCTCAAAATATTGCATGAGTAAGGAATGAAGCTGAAAAAAGTATTTATGAATGCCAAGACAATTGAACATAATATAAAAACAAATGCTTTCTACCAATTATTAATCGGAACAAATTTTGATATGCAAGTGGACATTTTTGACTCCTGACAAAAGTATGCACTTGATGTTCAATATATATTGCATATATAACTTCTAACTACTTCAATTATGGATTAAGAATACAATGGAAAAAATGCTTCCAAATTATAAATGCAAAGTAGTCATTTTTATTATAGCTGAACTCTGAAGAGATACAGCAGAACTTCAACCAAACTAAGGGAATATGTGTTAGACAAGTTTGTCATAATGGGAGTTTTGTAATAATGAGATTCTACTGAACTCTCGCCACCTGTTAAAGCTACAGCCTCTGGTGTTGATTTCATAGATAAAACTAGGATTGTTATAAGATGATTATCCAGATGGACTGGGAGGCAATTTTAACTCTTTGATTGTCAACAATTATTTTCATTAAACTGTAACTAGAGGAATTAAATTCTTTCTTGGTTTAGGGCTGAGATTAATTGTTCTCAACCAAGGTTTAAGCACAACGTAGTGCTTTAATTTTTTTTTTGTGATTTCTGTTTATATTCAAAATGTGTTTTTTTTTACTAAAATAGACCATTACCCAAACATTATTTCAGAAAGAATTAAAATATACATCTTTTTTATAAAAACTTAGTCACTCTAATTGATCTGTTAAAATTTGAAAAAATAACAGATATGATTTTCTGCTGTAGATACTGGATTGGTGACTGAAGTATCGTATGCATGTGCTTTCATTTGGCAATAAATCATTTTTTTAAAATCAAAGTGTTTAAGTGAAGAGAAAAATGATCTGAAAGATCTGGCCTCAGCGTGCAAACAGGAAGTGTATCTGTTGGGAGGTAATTTTAGCTGCATCATAATAAAATGAAACAATGTCTGCTGACCCTCAGATGCCATTCCCATGTGGTTACTTGAATTCGCACCATGCTGCAGAGAGAGCTCGCATTGAAAGCTGATATGCTATGGCTCTGTGACAGTTGAGTCTCATGGAAAAAAAAGTTTCCACTACCTCAATCCTCATAAAGCAGCTGTCAAGTTAATTCTTAAACATTACAGCTCTGCTTAAGATTGTGAATACTGCATTCTTTAATATAAAGATACACACATTTAAAAAAAAAATTGACTTAAACTTCAGTGAAGGCATATCTTCTTTAAGTGTTTGTTTAAATATGTCAATTTCACGCAGCTGTACAGAAATTGTGATCTAACAAACAGTATTTCCCACTTATACTTTTCAGTATTTCCTGAATTATTCATTAACAGCAATACGCTGTGAGCCATAGAGTCATACAGTATAGATGCTATACAGTATACAGTATTACCTGCGTTTTGTCCATATCCCTCTCAACCTTTCCTGTCTATGAACCTGTCCAAGTTTTTAAATCATCTCCACGTTTGCGGATGACACAAAACTGGGTGGCAGTATGAGCTGCGAGGAGGATGCTTTGAGACTGCAGGGTGACTTGGATAGGTTGGGTGAGTGGGTAGATGCATGGCAGATGCAGTATAATGTGGATAAATGTGAGATTACCAACTTTGGTGGCATGAACAAGAAGGCAGATTATTATCTGTATGGAAGACACAAACTGCTGGAGTAACTCAGTGGAGCAGGCAGCATCTCTGTAGATGCTCTCTGACGTTTGACGGGTGACGTTTTGGGTCGAGACCGTTTTTCAGACTGATGTCAGGGGAGTGAGTGGGTGGTACTGAGATAAAATGTAATGTAATCAGAGACAGTAAGACTGGTAGAACTGGGAAGGGAGAGGGGGTGGAGAGAGGGGGAAAACAAGGGCAAATGGAAGTTAGAAAAGTCAATGTTCATACTGCTGGGGTGCAAACTACACAAGCAAAATAGGAGATGATGTTCCTCCAATTTACGCTGGGCCTCACTCTGACAATGGAGGAGTCAGTGTAGGAATGGGAGGGGGAATTAAAGTGTTGAGCAACCGGGAGATCAGGTAGGTTAAGGCGGACTGAGCGGAGGTGTTCAGCGAAACGATCGCCGAGCCTGCGCTTTGTCTTACGAATATACAGGAGTCCACATTTAGAAAATTGGATAGAGTAGATGAGGTTAGAGGAGGTGCAAGTGAACCTCTGCCTCACCTGAAAAGACTGTTGGGGTCGGAAGGAGTCAAGGGGAGAGGTATAGAGACAGGTGTTGCATCTCCTGTGGTTGCAGGGGAAAGTACCTGGGCAGGGGGTGGTTTGGGTGGTAAGGAACAAGTTGACCAGGGAGTTGCGGAGGGAATGGTCTCTGCAGAAAGGGGTGGAGAGAGGAAGATGTGGCTACTAGTGGGATCCCGTTGAAGGCAGCGAAAATGTTGGATGATTATGTGCTGTATGTGAGGGCTGATGGGGTGGAAGGTGAGGACAAGGGGGACTCTGTCTTTGTTACGAATGGGGGGAGGGGGAGCAAGAGCGGATTTACAGGAATTCGAAGCGACCCTAGTGAGAGCCTCATCTATAATGGAAGAGGGGAACCCCCGTTCCCTAAAGATGAGGATATTGGGAGTAAGGGATGGAGTCTTTACAGGAAGCAGGGTGGGAAAAAGGGGGGTACACAAAGAGGAATTGGGAGTAAGGGATGGAGTCTTTACAGAAAGCAGGGTGGGAAGAAGGGGGGGTACACAAAAGGCTGGAGAAACTCAGCGTCTAAGCAGCATCTAAGGAGCGAAGGAGATAGGCGACGTTTCGGGTTGACTTCTTCAGACTGAGATAGATTTAGCTCTTGGGGCTAACGGGATCAAGGTATATGGGGAAAAAGCCGGAACGGGGTACTGATTTTTGATGATCTGCCATGATCATATTGAATGGTGGTCCTGGCTTGAAATGCCAAATGGCCTACTGCACCTATTTTTTATGTTACTAGGTTTCTAAATATTGTTAATGTACCTGCCTCAACTACTTCCTCTGGCAGCTCATTTCATATACTTACCACCCTCTGTGTGAAAAAGTTGCCCCTCAGGTTCCTATTAAATCTTCCAAATCTCACCTTAAACCTATGCCCTCTAGTTCTTGATTCCTCTACCCTGGGGAAAAAAATGCAATCACCCTTACTATTCCTCTCATGATTTTCTACACCTCTATAAGATCACTCCTCAGCCTCCCATGCTCCAGGGAATAAAGTCCTAGCCTGCCCGACCTCCCCCTATAGCTCACACCCTCAAGTTATGGCAATATCCTCGTAAATCGTCTCTGCACTCTTTCCACCTTAATGGCATATTTTCTTTAGCAGTGTAACAAAAACTGAACACAATACATTAAATGCGGCCTCATCAATATCTAGGGCAACTGTAAAACAATGTACCAATTTCTATACTCAGTTCCTGCTAATCAATAGCTCACTGTAATTCTTGATAATCATCTTCACTGCCTACAATACCACCTATTTTGATGTCATCTGCAAACTTACTTATCATGTTTGTACATTATCAGCCACATTGTTGATATAGTTGACCAACAGCAATAGGCCCAGCACAATCCTTGAGGTATACCACTCGTCACAGGCCTCCAGTCTGAAAAACAACCTTCTACTACCAACGACCTGAAACGTCACCCATTCCTTCTCTCCAGAGATGCTGCCTGTCCCGCTGTTATTACAGCTTTTTGTGTCTATATTCTACCACCATCCTCTGCAAAGGCCTTGCTGAAGACAAGATAAACTATACCTTCGGCCCTGCCCTCATCAACCACCTTGGTTACTTTAAAAAACTCAATCAAATTCACGATTTCTCACAACGAGAAAACCATGATAACTATCCCTAAATAACCACTCTTTCCAAATGCAAATACATACAACTCGTCCTTCACAATTCCGTTGACTTACAACAAATACAGCTTTAACAATAACTTGATTTATCAAATAATGGGAAACAAAAATAAATGCAAGACATAAAATAAAGATTCTTACACAGTTTTTTGGCTCATTATTCGTATTGCTTTTTGAAAGTATAATTTGATACCAATTTCCATATGGCTCTGCAAAGTTTCTAACTTTGATTATATATCGACCTCTCTCAAGAGCCTCCTACATGGGTAGAATTTCCATTACCATGGGTAGAATGTAAAAATAGAAAAGGTTGTAAATCTCCAAGGGATATTATATGTACAGAGTCATTGGTATAGCTATAAACTGGAAGTATGTATAAATGCAGAGATCAAACAAGTAAAGCCAGAGTTGTTTTAAGGATGGATTTTAGCTCTCATAGGAATTACGACTTGTAGAATAGCACATGCTGCAATCAGGATTGTTGTTAGTAACAACATGTCACAAGGAGTTCAAAACCAAATTGTAATTAGTAATGAATAAACTTTGTTTGGCTAACAATCTAATTGTGTGCAACTACCTACCTAATAGTGATCATAATTAGATTGAGTGTAACTTGGTATTGCAAACATGGGGTGACTTTAACTGCACACAATACTCTAAATGGAGTCTAACCAGATTTTTATAAAGCTGCAATATGACTTCCTGACTCTTATACTCAATACCCCAACCGATTAAGGCAAGTATACTATATCTTCTTTGCCATTCCATCTACTTGTGTTGCACTTTCAAGGAATTAAGGACTTGAAAGTGCAACACAAAATTTATCTGTACATCAATGGTCTTGCCATTAACTGTATACCTTCCCTTACATCCGACCTCCCGAAGTGCAGCAGCTCACAGGCTTGGATTAAACTCCATGTCGTATCCACCCATATCCGTAACTTATCGTTATCCCGCTGTATCCTTTGACAACCTCTCGCACTGTCAACTCCACCAATGTTGGTGCTGTCAGCAAACCTGCTAATGAAGCCATCCACATTAACTCCCAAGTCATTTTTGTTTACAACAGAGGCTGTGGACAGATCTCTGGTCACAGACCTCTAGCCAGAATAAAACCCTTCCACCGCTGCCCTCTGAATTCAGAACTTGCTTATCCATAAAAGCAGGTCACCAGGAATTCCATACATCTTGATCTTCTGGACCAGCCCACCATGAGGGATTTTATCAATTGCCTTACTAAAATCCATGTAGATCAGTTAACTAGAAAAAAACCCTGTTAAATCAATAGAATTTATTGCAAAGAACTTTTCTGTGAAACGGTGACAATTTATATCCCCTGTAGGAAGGAGCTCCACATGCAAAAAAAAATGCTATTGTTTACAGAAGGATTATGAATACTATAAGTACAATACAAATCAAAAGCAGCACCGATTGTGGTGGAAGTGGATATAGGTGAGAAATAAATATAGGCCGAGGCAGCACTGCATACAAAAAATGAACTGAAAAGAAAGGATGGAAAACTTGAAAGTGTTATTGAAAACTTAATATTTTTACAATTACAGTAGGAAGAAGACAACTGTCAGCAACAATCTGGATATCTTTAAAATCTTGACAACCAATACTGCTAAAATTCTAAATGAAAATAAGGAAATGGAAGGAACATTGAACAATTGTTTTGTATTAACTTCTACAGGAATCTTCAAGGAAGCGAATAGCATGTTCAACATCCCAAGTAAACTAATAAGGAATCAGTGATGCAGACACATCAATATCAATGGCGAAAAGATAGAGGTGAAAAAGAAAATAACACTTCAGAATGCTGAATCCATTGGATTTGATGGCCACCAAAGCAGGGTTTGTTAACAAATTAAGATCACCATAGCTGCCCTAAATATATACATCTAAATGTTCTCTTAACCCAGCAGCCAGTGGAAATATAGCTCACCATTCCTTTATTTTGAAAAATGTGATAAATCCAATATTAGAGAATTATCAACCAGTTAGAGCACCAAGTTGTTAGTCTAAAATTAAGGATAGAATGGCTGAACATCATGTTTTTTTTTTTAAATCAGCCGATTTCAGAGAGCAGGGTGGATATAAGGTGGACCTGAGAACATAAAAAATTGGACTAATTATCCACATACAGCCTTTTGACTTGCTCAGTGAACATTTTTTATGACATAGGCATGATGAACTGTAATGAATTTTCAATAAGGTTTCCAAGGTAGTGGGCAGAGAATATCTGCGGATGTCACTGATCTGGATTTCTGGAAGGCATCCTTACATAGTCCCGTTTAAGATATCTATATAACTAAAAGTCTCATCTTGGCCACTTCTTGTCCGCACTGTATATTAATTTTAGAAAAAACGCTACCATATATCGCTATTAATTTTGGCCATCTTACTCACAGTCCTCCTCCGCTGCGGCAGCCCCCGAGGATTTTTTTCGATCAATTAAAAATAAAAACGTTATGAGTGTTTAAAAAATGTTGAGATCAGCTTTTTGGTCCTCTCGCCTGTCATACGCCACTATGAAGGTAACGCCCCTTCCGGGGGGGGGGGGGGGGGGGGGGGGGGGGGGGGGTTGGTGGGGGGCAGGACTATAAAACCCCGGATGCCTGGACGCGAGTCAGTCACACTGGAAGATCATGAGGGAGAGTCCACAACTGTGGTTCTAAGCTGTGAATCAACTGAATGTGAGTCTGCAATGTACTTGCAATAAATGATTTGTTAGCCCTTAATGACAATGCAATGAGTTGTTTGGCAATTTGGTGGTCTGCACTCTGCTTGAAATGCTATGAAACCGAATTGAATTCCTGCCCTATGGAAACCAGTCCTTTCGGCCCACAACACTAATACTAGTGCTCAAGAAAGCCCCCCCCCCACCCCCACCAATCTTGGAATTAGTGAAGAGGTGGAATATTACGTTGGTGGACCAGCCCTCCTGTGTGAACATGGGACCCAACGGGTCTCACTTAGTCTAGTGTTAACTAAAGTTGAAGTGCATGAAATGTAAAGGAAATACTTAATCTGGTTAGGAATTGGCTGAACAGCGGAGGACAAGAGAGTACAGATTGTGGGATAGATGCTCAGATTGACAGGTACAAACTGTACCCTAGAAGGATCTGTAGCGAGACCACAACTACCACATTTATGATATTATAAGTTGATTATAATGTTTATAATGTGAGACGATGTTAACAGATAAAATAAACAAGTACATTTGAATTTTAATACAAGCTGCTCTGCAGTCATCTCATTAGATTGAAAATAAATAGGACATAAATCTTTATCTAACTGCTAGCTGAGTCTCTTATTTTTGAGTCATTGGTAGTCTTGGAACTGGAACTTCCCAGGATCTAAGAACAAAAATGGGATGATTAGTTATGGTCTCAAATCAGATACGTGTGCAAGACGTTCCTGACTGTCTGAGCATCTGTCTACTCTCTTGGCTTCTGCAGCTCAGCCAATGCCTAAGCAGATTAAATGTTTGTCTTACATTTCATTTAATTTTAATTCTAAGACAGGTAATTTTCTATTAAAAAGATATGACAGAAAATAAGGAATATGGTAGGATTGGTCACAAATTAGCTATGACCTCACTAAATTTTATATTACCATTTTATCTCAGAACAGTGCACTCCAAATGATAATCTACTTTGCTGTGCAAATACTGTTTTCTACAGTGCATTCAGAAGGTATTCAGACTTCTTCACTTTTTCCACATTTTTATTACGTTACAGCCTAATTCTAAAATGGATTACATTTTTTTTTAAATCATCAATTTACACACAATACCCCATAATAAAAAAGCAAAAACGGGTGTTTAAAATTTTTCAAAGTAATTAAAAAGAAATAACTGAAATATCACATTTATATAAGTATTCAGAACCTTTACTCAGTACTTTGTTGAGGCACCTTTGACAGCGATTACAGCCTCAAGTCTTCTTGGGTATGACACTACAAGATTGGCACACCTGTATTTGAGTAATTTCTCCAATTCTTCTCTGCAGATCCTCACAAGCTCTGTCAGGTTGGATGCGGAGTGTCGATGCACAGCTATTTTCAGGTCCCTCCAGAGATGTTCGATCGGGTTCAAGTCCGGGCTCTGGACATTCACAGACTTGTCACAAAGCCACTCCTGCATTTTCTTGGCTGTGTGCTTAGGGTCGTTGTGCTTGTCGTTGGAAGGTGAACCTCCGCCCCAGTCTGAGGTCCAGAACACTCTGGAGCAGGTTTTCATCAAGGATCTCTCTGTTCCGTTCATCTTTCCCACGATCCTGACTAGTCTCCCAGTTCCTGCTGCTGAAAAACATCCCCACAGCATGATACTGCTGCCACCATGCTTCAACGTAGATATATTGGCCAGGTGATGAGCGGTGCCTGGTTTCCTCAAGACACGACGCTTGGCATTTAAGCCAAAGAGTTCAATCTTGGTTTCATCAGATCAGAGAATCTTGTTTCTCAAGCTCTGAGTGTCCTTTAGGTGCCTTTTGGCAAACTCCAAGCAGGTTGCCCTGTGCCTTTTACTGAAGAGTGGCTTCCGTCTGGCGACTCTACCATAAAGGCCTGATTGGTAGAGTGCTGCAGATATAGTTGTCCTTCTGGAAGGTTCTCCCATCTCCACAAAGGAATTCTGGAGCTCTATCAGAGTGACCATCAGGTTCTTGGTCACCTCAATGACCAAGGCCCTTCTCCCCCGATTGCATAGTTTGGTCGGGCGGCCAGCCCTATGAAGAGTCCTGGTGGTTTCAAAGATCTTCCATTTAAGACTGGTGGAGGCCACTGTGCTCTTCGGGACCTGCAATGCCACAGAAATTGTTTCATACCCTTCCCCAGATCTGTGTCTCGACACAATCCTGTCTCGGAAGTCTCCGGACAATTCCTTTGTCTTCATGGCTTGGTTTTTGCTCTGACATGCAATGTCAACTGTGGGACCTTATATAGACTGGTGTGCGCCTTTCCAAATCACGTCCAATTATTGAATTTACCACTGGTGGACTCCAATCAAGTTGTAGAAACATTTCAAGGATAATCAATGGAAACAGGATGAACCCAAACTCAATAGCAATGGGTCTGAAATGTAAGATTCATGTTATTTCTTTTTAATTACTTTGCAAACATTTCTAAACGCCTGTTTTTGCTTCTTCATTCTGGGGTATTATGTGTAGATTGATGATAAAAATGTAATCCATTTTAAAATAAGGCTGTAACGTAACTAAATGTGGAAAAAGTGGAGGGGTGTGAATACTTTCTGAATGCACTGTATATATGCATAAAGTGTGGGGCATTAGATATGTTGTTGTGACTTAAAATTTAAACAGCTGTTGTGAAAGCGAATGTCAGAATATTTAGGCTTTAAGATATTTTGTTGTGAAGGTATGTGAGGAGTAGATTGCCCACTTTCCTTGGGAAAGACAATTTTCAAACGGAATGTAATTGTCTTTCAAAATCCTGAATGGTGGATTGAGTAAGTAATGAGAATTGTTTTTCGACAGGTAGAAAGGTTAGCAGCCACACAATGTAGATCAACATCGTGCCTCAACTCCGCTTTTGTGGCAGACCTCCACATCCTTCAAGTCTGTGATCTTTACAACATGGTTTATGAGTTAGCCTCCACAACTCTCTGCAGTAGAGAACTGTAGAAATCTAACATTCTCTGCAAGAAGAAATGTCTATGTACTTAAATTTTAAACGATCGCTCTTTTGTCATGAACGTATGTATCCTTGTGTGAGGCACTCCCATCTCAAGGTCGATCTCTATCCTGCCATGCCTCTCAACAATCTTATGTCTCAATAAGATTGCCCCTCATTCTTCTAAACTCTAAAGAATATAGGTCTGATTACTTTAGCTGCTCACAACAGAACAATCCTTTCATCCCAGAAATTGGCCTGATGAATCCCTTTTCATTGCCTCCAATGCACATCCTTACTTAGCCAAGGGGCCAAAATCTGTGCGCGGTACTCCAAGCATGGCCTTCCTCGCATCTTGTATTATTGCTATATTCTAAACTCCACCCTTGCGCAATAAATTCACCATGCCATTTGCCCTCTAAAGTACTTGTTTCACCTGCCTGTTAATCTTTTGTAATTCATTCACAAGAACACTTAGATCCCTCTTGTACATCACTCATTTTAGTCTCTTTTCATTTAGATCATAATCTGCTTTTTGATTACCAAGGTTACCTTTGCCAAGTTCTTGCCCATTCACTTAATCTATCTGTATCCTGTTGCAATGCCACATTATTCTAATTACATCATGTTCTGCCACCCAGATTTGTGTTATTGACAAATTGGAATGCCTACAATTTCTGAATAACTTATGTCATTCATATAAATCATAAATAACTGAGGACCGAAGCCCAGGGTGCCCCACTAGTTGCATGCATCCTATCTGAAAAAGACTCATATATTCCAACTGCAAAAACAAGGGGAGCAGCTGGAGGACCTCAGTGAGTCAGCCATCATCTGTTGAGAGAAAAGGGTCCATTTCCCTCTATTCCGACAGTCTCCCGTGCTTCCATTTATTCTAACTGTTTTCCAAGTTAAAACCTATTTTCATTACACTCTAACACTCTTCTGCTAATCAAGCACTAAAGGGCCTGTCCCACTTGCCGATTTTTTCGGCGACTGCCGGCATCATTGAATGACATATCAGGTCACCGAAAAATGTGCGGCGTGATGCGGCTTGTTCAAAATCTTTTGGCGACACTGATATGACGCCAGCAGACTCCAAAAGAAAAAATCGCCAAGTGGGACAGGTCTTTAACTGTCACAAAGAATACTGAATATTGAATTTAGAACGGACTTGTGTTGTGGACAATCTACGAGGTAACGAGAGGGACATAAACAGAGTGACAAAAAGTCATTCTATTTTAGCGAGCTGAACTTGAACCCAGGTTATAGAGGTGAAAAGGACAATTGTGATTTTATAAAAGTTATAAAATTGAACAAAGTACTTGAATTATGCACTAGATGAAATTTCCTTCTTAGTTTTATATTTCTACTCGAGGACAGAGCTAGATCCTTTTCATTACCCGTCATAAAATTAGCCAGTCAGAAAATTTATTAGCCAGATTTGAAGTTCATCAGTCAGCCCATTAAATACAATGATGCTATGACACAGTACTTTTTCACCAGGGTATTAGCCAAATGAAAATATATTTCACCACATAAAGCCTGCATTAGTAACTAGAATATTGGCATGAAGCCAGACACCGATCACTGCTAATTTTTCATTCCTGCAAGATAGCTTCCTTTATTGAGTACTTTCGACACCTGCAATTCAAAACTGAAATCCCTGCATTTATATCCCTGCACGTAGCCTGCTCCACCGCATTTTACAGGCAATTAAGTTACTTAAGTGCAGACGCTGCTGTGCTTTAAACAAATGCAACAAACAATTTTCACATTTTACAACATTACCAAGAAAAAAAAGATTTCATATGATTGTTATGAGCAAAAAATAAACTACTGGAGAAACTCAGCATCTGCAGAGGCAAAAATGATGGTCGATGTTTTTGGAAGAGAATCTGCACCAGGATTAATTTTTTTTAGTGCTGATCAGCACCTTAGAATAACCTGCCTGTTTTATCATTGCTGTGAGATCTTTCACTTTCCCCACAGAGAAAAGTTCTTGGCTTAACAAAGTAGTCTTCTATTTGTCAGTGCAACATGATTGAAATAAAATATAGAACATTTCCAGAGTGGAACATAATTGCCTGGAAATTAAGCTACATTGTTCCGAGGAGTGATAATTATTGATCATTCCCAGAACAGTCATGATTCCATGATTTACGTTACAAACTACAGGAGTAGAATTAGGCCATTCGGCCCATCGAGTCTACACTGCCATTCAATCATTGCTGATCTCTGCCTCCTAATCCCATTTTCCTGCCTTCTCCCCATAACCCTTGACAGCCGTTCTAAACAAGAATTTGTCTATATCTGTCATAGAGATCACCACCTGTCGCCCTCGACCACCTATGTCTCAACGTCTCCCTCCACTATCACCTGGCCCCCCTTGCAATATCACCAAGACTCTCCCACTACCCCTTTCCCCACGTCTCGCACAACCCCCACACAACACTCTCCCCATAACTCTCCCCACACTGTCATCTCCTTCGGGGGGGGGGGGGGGGGGGGGCTCCTTCAACTGGTTACAATTCAACACTGGGAACCCAAACTAGGTTGACTATAATCTCTTTTTTTAAAATTACTACCTATATTCAAGCCCCAGAATTCCTCTGTACAATGCACTGTCCCCTTCACTACATGAATGACTGACAATCAGCCCATCCCACCTACGATTATACAATTTCTCAGTCACCCATCAAAGCAATCCCACTACCCCACCAACTAGAACAGTGATCTCTGGAATCCGGGTCCTATTCTACAGACAACCCTGCCCCAGCCTCCAAATGGTCTCCTGGTAACCAGCTCTTCCCAGCAACAATAAAGCTCTTGAACCACGCTGCATGACACTAACCATAATCCTACCTCAGCAACAATCTACTATGGACATTGTCAACATTGAATTTTCTCAATTCTGTTAACCCAGGCTGCCTCCTCCCCCTCCCCACCTCTCCCTCAGCCCTCAGGCCCTGGCATTCCTTCTCTCTCTATCTCCCCCCCCCTCCCCCCACCCACGTCGCACTAGCTTCTCATTTTCACACTACAAACAGCTTACAATGGCCTGTTTCCTTCATCATCAATTTTTTTTGCATATCTTTCATTCATTGTTCTTTATCTCTGCACATCACTGTCTATATCTCTCGTTTCCCTGATCCCTGACCAGTCTGAAGAAGGGTCTCGACCCGAAACGTCACCTATCTCTTTCGCTCCTTAGATGCTGCTGCACCCGCTGAGTTTCTCCAGCTTTTTGTGTAACCCTCGATTCTCCAGCATCTGCAGTTCCTTCTTTAACAATCTACTATGGACTTTGTTTTGGTTGTACTATGTACTTCGGTTTTCAAAGTCAAAGTCAAAGTCAAAAGAGTTTATTGTCATGTGTCCCTGACAGGACAATGAAAATCTTTCTTTGCATAGCACAACAGAACATAGAAGGCATTGACTACAATTCTATACATAAATACACCCATGACTTAATAAATTAATAAAGTGCAAATAACAGATGGAGGGATATTAATGATTAGAGTTCCAAGCCAGGTTTAATAGCCTGATGGCTGTGGGGAAGTAGCTATTCTTAAACCGGGTTGTTGCAGTCCTCAGGCTCCTGTACCTTCTACCTGAAGGTAGCAGGGAGATGAGTGTGTGGCTAGGGTGGTGTGGGTCCTTGATGATGCTGCCAGCCTTTTTGAGGCAGCGACTGTGATAAATCCCCTCGATGGAAGGAAGGTCAGAGCCGATGATGGACTGGGCAGTGTTTACCACTTTTTGGAGTCTTTTCCTCTCCAGGGCTCCAAACCAAGCCACGATGCAACCAGTCAGCAAGCTCTCTACTGCACACCTGTAGAAGTTAGAGAGAGTCCTCTTCGACAGACCAACTCTCCGTAATCTTCTCAGGAAGTAGAGGCGCTGATGAGCTTTCTTAATAATTGCATCTGTGTTCTCGGACCAGGAAAGATCTTCACAGATGTGCACGCCCAGGAATTTGAAGCTCTTGACCCTTGCAACCATCGACCCGTTGATATAAACAGGACTGTGGGTCCTGTTTTGCACTATTATGGTCTGGTTCCCTAGTTTTACTGATTATTAATTTGTTGTATTATTGATCACTGTATATTTATTTGTGGTTATTGCGTTAACAAGCCTGTAAAGCTGCCGTACGTAAGAATTTAATTGTTTCATTCCTGACATATGACAATTAAACACTTTTGACCTGTCTTGACTCTTTAGTCCCCTCTTAATCCTTGTATTTGAATTAGTTTTGGATTGGACAGTGCACAAAGAAATATGTGCAATGGCAGATCATAACCAGATCCTTGGGTGCATTTCAATTTTCCAATGGCAGGTCTACAGCCTATTTATTGCAATGCTCAACAGTAAGTCCTCAGAAACTTTTTAACTGCCCTGAACACTTCCTGCATCAGAAAGACAACACTGGTAACATGTGTACGTATTAGCATTGCACTGAGAGACTTAAAGGCACAAGCCTCTGGATCAGAATCTGCCAGAATTATTTATATGACCCAATCATGTACCATTCACAGAAATAACATTTCTTAACACAGGGGCAGCAGCCAATAAATGTATGAAGTTTGTGAGAGTAAAACCCTGCCAGCTGTAATAACATTGCCTTCTAAACAAAAATATTTGAGAACATTATTTACTACTTGGAGTTTGCTTTATGCAAATTGTGATTTGTTTGACCTTCCTAAACAATAAGAACCATCTGTCAATCTGGATCAACTTGTTTTCTCCGATTTGGCTAATGGATGTTCCCATCAACTGTTGTCTGATTCAAGCCAAAAGAGATGCAGGCAGTAAAAAATGATTGGTGTATCTTTAAGCTAAACATTATTCATTGTGCTTTTATACATTTATAAATATGCTATATTTCTGTCACAGTTCCAAAATAGTTTTTAATGTTACAATTCAACTTGCATCATAGGGGTTAATCTCAAGCAGACCATCCAATTGGTTTTTAATAAGCAGTGGGTATAGGAATCTGTATTACTTAGATTTAACAGTATAGAGCTTATGATGTATAAATAGCTGCCACATGGTTAATGGATCCGTTCACAGCCAGAGCCTGCAAACAGAGAAGTTGTAGCTGGTGGATTAAGTCATATCATATCAAAGGGAGGCAAGAACTGACAGCTGAAGAAGGAACTTCACAGCATGAGTATTGGGCCTCTTTTAATGATCAGCCAGTAGGCTCTGTAGCCATGAGATATGAAGCCAGTGAATAGCTGGCTTTGGTTACTACATGTACAGCATAATGCTTGCACCAAACACTAGTCTTCAATAGCACATGTTGAAGCACTATGATTGGCTTTGCTAGGTTCCAAGGTGGATATGGCAATACAAAAAAGTTACAACAAAGTCTGTGCACCTCAGGTTTCTAAAACCAACATTTTACAGTCAACAAATAAACCTGTAACCTCAACTACTTACCATGCTAGGCTTTGAACCTGTTGTCCTATTTTAGCTTTCACCTGTCATTTAGTTGTTAGAAATGGCCAAATTATTTTAATTAAATCAAAGTGTAATTGTAATGCTTATTGCTAACACAAAATAAAGAATGCTAAAAATACCCTTTGAATTACCCTTTATGTATTCTGATACAATATATGAACATGAATTGCAGAACAAAGCAATTGCTACTAAGAAACAAGAATTTGCAGGTGCGGGAGTCTCTTGTGCCTCCGTTTTATTGCTTCACTGCAAAATCTTTTCAAAGTCTGCCCACTTTGAAGTTGTTTCCTCCTCTTTCCAACAAGAGTTCTGTAAGATCCTCTCTCATTGTGTTCCCTCCTCCCACCCCTGTGTGATTCCTACTGGTATTTGTACTCTTAATATATGCGTTTGTCAATCTTACCACCTACCATTCTGAAGAAGTTCAGGTATAGGTCTATCACCAATTTTCTGGCACCCTGGGTTCCAGAGCCTTGCTGGAATGTCCGTTTTTCCGGATCAACAGAGGTTACGGCCTCCGAGAAGAGTTGAATAGGACCGGAACTATTTGCCTGAGCCAATGGGGAGCCAAGGAATCGCCCGCAAAGTCAGCCTCGGAATTCAGCTATTGGAACAGATCAGATTGCTCAGGCTGGGCTAGAGTTCCGGAGCCCCAGCAGCAGGGGGCAAATTCAACCCACCGATCAGCTACAGAAGACTTGTTGAGGTTGAGATCCACCACCTCACCCAGCCATGATGAAGCATTTTCAGGGGGGTCTTCCTGGGAGGCTTTCAATAATTTGGTCCGGATTAAAGGAGGCGTCAGAAAATTGGAGGTGGACCTGTCTATTGTTCCAAAGCACAATATAAATTGTCCCAATGTAAATTGAAATTCAATGCCATTGCATAATTCAGGATTCAATGATAGCATTTAAGTACATGCTCTCATATGCACAGCACATGTTAAATTGCCTGCATTAATTGAAATAATAAATCAATTGACCTGAATGTTATCTTCATTAAAGTATTAGAGATTTCTTGGATATAGCTTCCATGCAAAAAAGCTGCCCACAAAGATTTAGAAATCTCCAGTGAATGGACTTGTACTTTCCTGCTATCAGCTATTTCAAAGATCCCTTTCCAGCAACAGTAATGTCAGTAAGCTGGCTGCACAACCTATCACAATAAAGGAAGGCAGGACATAATTTTCAGAAATAATGTAAATAAAATCATGAAAAGTCAAACCATTATGAACTAATATAGATGCCAAAACATTAAAATCAAAAATAAATTATGAAAAATAAATTATGAAAGAATTTTAAAATAATTTTAAGGGTCAGAGATTTTATCAAGAAGTAAACTCCAGTATGCCATTAAAATCCTCGTGAGGGAAATGTAATGTTTTTTTCGAGTTCTTTTACAGCAAGATTGGTTTGTAAATACCTTCCTAATTGAAAGAGAAAGATGAATTAAACAAGGATGAAATGGAAGACATTCAAAATTAAGATGGTGGCGCCTTGCGGCAGTGGCCACTGCAGTCCGTCTGTCTTTTCTTTTTTGTTGTCCTGTTAGGTGTATGTTTTTGGTTTTGGTTTTAGTTTTATTTTATTTTTAGCTGTGTATATGTGGGGGGGCGGGGGTGGGGGAAACATTTTAATCTCTTCTCTGCAGGGGGACTTGACCTTTTCCCTATCGAGTATCCGTAGTCGTCGGGGTCTAACGTCGTGGAGCCAGCGGCCTCCAACCGGAATCGACCTGGGGCTCCAGTCGCAGAGCCTGCGGACTCACCAGCGCGGAACTGGCAGACTTCATTTTCAGGGGGGTCTTCCAGGGAGGCTTTCAATAATTTGGTCCAGGTTAAAGGAGGCGTCAGAAAATTGGAGGTGGACCTTGTGTTCCAAAGCACAATATAAATTGTCCCAGTGTAAATTGAAATTGACTTGCACTTTCCTGCTATCAGCTATTATTTCAAAGATTCCTTTCCAGCAACAGTAATGTCAGTAAGCTGGCTGCACAACCTATCACAATAAAGGAAGGCAGGCCATAATTTTCAGAAATAATGTAAATAAAATCATGAAAAGTCAAACCATTATGAACTAATATAGATGCCAAAACATTAAAATCAAAAATAAATTATGAAAGAATTTTAAAATAATTTTAAGGGTCAGAGAGTTTAGCAAGAAGTAAACTCCAGTGTGCCATTAAAATCCTCGTGAGGGAAATGTAATGTTTTTTTTCGAGTTCTTTTACAGTAAGATTGGTTTGTAAATATTCAGTATCCACAATTCACTGGATTTCATGAAAGTATCCTGAACAGGCAAACAACCAGTCCAGTAGAGGATCAGAAAATCAGTGCTGGTTTTTTGCAAATGAGTACGAATGTGCTGTAAAAGTTGCTTTGAATAAAGTTATGACAGTAATTACTAATAGTTTTGCGATCATGAGAACTAGAAAATACAAACCACTTTTTATTCTAAATATTCTACGTACCCACATTTAAAATGCCAACACAATCTGCTGCATTATGAAGAATAAACCATAAACATTTTTAAAAAATTATATCCCATACATGATATCCCATAAAATTTACATCTTTTCAAACATATCATAGATTTTAATTCAGTAGAATATCTATAATTTCAGATGTCAACATAACATCCATGAATGGGAAAACTGAACACAAAATTATAAAATCAAAATATTTTAATGTTTTCTCCCTGGTTTCATCTCTTCGCAATTCCATTCACATCGGTATAACTATGGTTAACTTGTGTCTGGTGTCAATCCTCAGCCAGTCAGGCTTTCTCCATTTGCTACATTATTCTGAAGTTCACCTGACGTTGGTGTCAAAAGTAATGCCACAACGTCCATTAGGGAAAGGCAAGAACTGGAAAAGGTTAAGATAGCTGAGCAAGTGACATATGCCATTACGACATACATTACAGTCATCTTCTGAGTGAGCAAATCTTCTGTGTGAACAATAGAAGCGCTTAGATATCTGTGGATTACCAGATTACATTACTTCCTCATTAAAGAAAGGAAGCAACACTTAGCCATAACAAAGTTATGTCAATCAAATTATTAACATTTCCAGGATTTCCTAATTGAAAGAGAAAGATGAATTAAACAAGGATGAAATGGAAGACATTCAAAATTAAGATGGTGGTGCCTTGCGGCAGCGGCCATTGCGGTCCGTCTGTCTTTTCTTTTTTTGGTGTCCTGTTAGGTGTATGTTTTTGGTTTTAGTTTTCTTTTATTTTTAGCTATGTATATGTGGGGGGGGGGGCGGGGTGGGGGAAACGTTTTAATCTCTTCTCTGCACGGGGGACTTGACCTTTTCCTTGTCGAGTATCCGTAGTCGTCGGGGTCTAACATCGTGGAGCCAGCGGCCTCCAACCGGAATCGACCTGGGGCTCCAGTCGCAGAGCCTGCGGATTCACCAGCTCGGAGCTGGCCAACTTCGGAGCACTGTGGTGGCGCACGGCTGCGACCCGGCTTCGGAGGCTTCGGCTACAGGCCCTGTGGACGGAAACATCGGGAGCTCGCGGGTCCCTGGTGGGAGACCGCTTTTCGAAGCTCCCGCAACGGCAACTTTGCCCGCCCGAATCGAGGGGTTTAAATTGACCCGGAGCAGAGCCTTACATCGGCCGGTGCGGCTTAAACGGCCGCGGGACTTACCATCGCCCGCCGGGGGCTCAACATCAAAAGTCTTGATCAGCTCGATGCAACAGTTTCACTGCGGGAGAAGAAGAATAAAGAACAGAGAACAGGGAAGCAATAAGACTTTTGCTGTCCATCACAGTGAGGAGGTGTTTGGAGATTCACTGTGATGGATGTCTGTGTGGAATTGTGTCAATTGTGTGTTTTTTTTTGTTTCTGTTATGACTGCAGGGACGTAATCTCGTTTGAACGTTGTATGTTTAAATGACAATAAATGGCATCTATCTATCTGTCTAAATTCAAAAGTTTTCTCCTCCGTATGGTTCCTATTTCAGATAGTAGGCCACTAGTGAAAAAGGCTATGTCGGCCTGCACATCCTCTTTCCAATCAAAGAAAACATTACGAGCATCACAGGTAATATAGTGCAGAGGATCTGCTTTGCAAATCTCTATAATAAGTGAGTCTACTATGAAATTCTATTGTCATAGTCAATGTCATACAGCATGGAAATAGGCCCTTCTGCCCAACTTTCCCATGCCGACCAAGATGCCCCATCCACACTAGTCCTACCTGCCTTCATTTGGTCCATATCCCTCTAAACCTTTTCTAACCATGTACCTGTCCAAATGTATTTTAAATGTTGTTATAGTGCATGCGTCAACAACTTCCTCTGGTAGCCAGTTACATATACCTACACCATTCTGTGTGAAAATGTTGCCCCTCAGGTTCCTGTCAAATCATTCCCCTCTCACCTTAAACCTATGTTCTCTGGTTTTTGATTCCCCTACTTTGGGCAAAAGACTGTGCATTTACCCTATCTATTCCCCTCATGATCTTATAGAGCTCTAATATACCGCTCCTCATCCACCTTCACTCTAAGGAATAAAGTCCTACCCTTCCATACCCCTCGCAAAAGCTCAGGTTCAAAGACTTGGCAATACCCTCATAAATCTTCTTTGCACGGTTTCTAGCTTTACATTTTTCGTATACAATCTCACTTTTGTCCAACTGATCTCACCCAGTCTATGGGTGAAGTATCAGTATAACAGCTCAAGTCACCAGAACATCCATTCATGAGTATTTTTCATTCACAAGCTTAAGATGGCTTAGTACATGAGTGTCATATACTTTTTGAAACCTTCTCTCTAATAGGTGCTTTGTGTGGTAGAACATGTCTACCACAATTCCAGGCTCGGCCATCAAGGTGTCAGTGCAGTCTCCATCACCAACTCAATCTGTCGATGTACGTTCATGTGCTTTCTCCTCCTGTGGTTCCACCTCACTTCAGATCCCATTTCCTTCCGCTCATCTATCCACCATGAAAACGTATTCATCATTTTCCTCTCTCACTCTTGAGTGATTTCAATCCACCATGCTCCCCTTTCCTCTTTTAACCTGTTCCTCTGTATGAACCGTTTCGGATCTTCACTGGGCCTTACAATCCCATTGATCGCAATCTCAAATATACACAAGGAATGAGCATCCACAGTCTGGTGATTTGCAACTCTATGGATAACTAAAATATTTTGCATCTCTATATCAAATGACTAAATCCTTATGTACTCCACAGACTCTCCAGCTGTGAGAAAAACCATCAAGGCAGGCACTTTTTCAAACCCTCTCAAAATCTATTTGGCGTTAATGACATCACATCTCATTCCTCTAAACTAAGCAAAACATTAGCCAACCTGACAAAATCCCTTTTCAAAGGGCAAATAATTCACTGTGCATTCCAAGTGCATTTTCTGTTAAGACTCAAGACAATAACTCCATACAGTACTCCAAATTAGCTTTTACCAAAGCCCTGCATATTTGTACCAAGACTTGCTTGTCCTTGCACCTTAACCTTTTTGCATATATACCAATATATTATGTCCTCCTCACTGCTCACTTTATCACTATGCTTACTTTCAACGTCTCATGACCAAACACCATATTTACTAGTTTCTCACATTTAAAGTTATATTATTATTATTTTTCTGCTCTTCCAGCTAAAGTCCATACTATTTTTTCCCCACCTTGGAGCATGTATTCAGCCTCACAAACAGAGGTTTGATGCCCATTTCTGTCTATTTTCTAACCATCAGCGAGGCACAGGACTTTGGAAAAGGTAAATATGCACAGAGGAACAAAGTCCCTTAGAGCTCACCCAAGGACAATTCATAATTATTTATCTTAATAAGAAGAAAATAAATAGAATTTAATCATTTGATCTATTGTAAAATTGTTCTGGACACCCCTTAGTGAAAGAATGAGGTATAGGAATGTAACTGAATGGAACTGATAACTGTCATAAGGCACTATAGAATTGTTAATATGTTAACGATTAATATGATGATTCAGACTCTTCAGTGAGCTGCTCTATAGGCTCAGTGAGCCAATGACACTGACATTTGCAACCATTGTTACACTTTACTCTCCTCACAATCCTATTCTCTCTGATGCAGCTCTTGCTCCCCAAATGCAGCAGGGGATGGCCCCTTTTTAGCATCAATTATTAATCTAGACATTAATTCAGGGCTGCATTTCAACAAGAATTAACCTTTAAAAGGTCTTTCCTACCAATCAGTATTGCAATTAACTGTACAAGTATTGATAAATCAGATGCTAGGGCTTTCAAGATTACAAAAAGGTCCTGCAGTGGCATTAGATTTTAAATACTGTAGCAATTTTAATCATTCTCATGTACATCATGGAAACCCACGTTGAAAGCTGACCAATATAGTGGGTAGTATATTTTCCATCCTTTTATCGAAGAAGGTCAAGCTCCTGTTCTGCATCTTCAATTGGGCACCCGTGCCATTGATTTTCAAGTCAGTATATCTTCACACTGTACCACAAAGCCTTATAAAATTACAAAACAACCCATCTATCAACAGAAAAAAATACCCAACAATCTACCTTCCTGCAGCCTTTAATAAAACCACTATCATATTATGATCAGTGTTTTCTAAAGAAATCTCAAATCCTAGATAATCAATTATCCTTTCTCATTTAACAAAAGGGGATAGGTATAAGGTTTGAGGTGGAAGCTGCAGCGGCAATCGAAGGGGAACTTCCTTCACACAGTTGGAATCTGGAACATTGAATGTGGTGGTGGTGGTAGAAGCAGGCTCTCTCAAAATATTGAATAAACATTTAGTCAATTTGTTGAATTGCCATGGCATAGAAAGCTCACAAACAAATGCAAATAAATGGGATTGGCACAGATAATGGACAGCATGGACACAGTGGACCAAAGTGTCTATTTCTGTGCTGCACAACTCTATGATTTGCACACTAAAATTGCACGTTCTCTCAATGATCTAGAAAACCATCTCTTATACACAACACAAATTAATCCTCCATAGTATTACTGTTCTTTTGGTTTGCTCGGTCTGTATATATTTATAGTAAGTTCCCCACAACAAGTGCAACCAACATACAAGGGCAATGCTTGCTAAGAGTAACTTAAACAGGCATTACATTTGCCACCTCCGATTTACATTTGTTTGGGGGCCTATTGCCTACTTGATTCTACCTATTGTTTGTTTTTGAATTAATATCTGCTACAGTCAATGTGTTATAGAGCATATAAATAGCCCAATTTGTTCATACCAAGATGTTTACCTGAACGGAGTGGTCCATTCTCAGGTAAAGTCCAAGTTTGCAGCATTTGTCAAACTGTCCCAGGCGGTATAAGAAATGTATCTACAATCTTCACAGAGCCATTAAAGATGCCGAGTGAATTCTGGACCAAACTGGTCTCGAGTCAATGGCATGGATACCCGTAGTTTGTGGCAAGGCTTGCATGCCATATCGGGCTACAAAGCGAAGGCGGACAGTATTGCTGGCAGCAATGAGTCCCTTCTCAATTAACTGAATGCATTGTACTCCCAATTTGAACAGGTCGGTGGAGGAATGCCAGTTACCTCACCAGTCTCGAGTGAGTGCGCCAACGGTTACTGTGGCAGACGCAAGATCGGCCTTCCGGAGAGTGAATCCACGGAAACCAATTGGCCCTGCTACAGTCCCTGGGTGCAACCTAAGCACCTGTGCGGATCAGCTGGCGGAGGTATTTACAGACATCTTTAACCTCTCACTATGCCCGTTCTGAGGTTCCCAAATGCTTTTAAAAAACCCCCCACTATCATTAAAGTGCAAAATACAAGGTAGCATACCTTACCGACAGCTGTCCAGTGGCTCTGACATTCCATCATCATGAAGTGCTTTGAGATACTGGTGATGGTCCACATTAACTCCAGTCTTCCAGGCAGCCTTGATCCACTGCAGGTTGCTGACCATCGCAACAGGACAGCAGCAGGCACACCATCTCCCTGACCTAAACTCAGCTCTGGATCACCAAGACAACAAGGACTCCTATTTTAGATTCCTATTTGTCAACATTAGCTCTACCTTTAACATCATAATCCCACCCAAACTCATCTCCAAACTCCTGCCTCTAGAAACCAGCACCCCTTTCTGCCATTGGATCCTCGTCTATCTGACCCTAAGACCACAATTAGTGAGGATAGGTGACAACACCTCCTTCACAATAATTCTCAACACCGGTGCCCTGCGAGGTTGTGATCTCAGTCCCCTACTATACACCCTATACACTCATGACTGTGCAGCAAATTCAGCTCTAACTCTTTGTGTAAGTTTGCAGATGACACGACTGAATCACGAACAATGAAGAGACAGGGTACAGGAAGGATATAGTGAGTTTAGTGATGCGGTATAGTCAAGACAATAACCTCTCCCTCAATCTCAGCAAGCCGAAGGAGCTAATTATTGACTTCAGGAAGTATTGTGGAGTACATGCCCCAATCAGTCCAATGGTGTGCAAGTGGAAAGGGTTGAGAGCTTCCTTGTCGATAATATTACCAACGACCTGTTACAGACCAACCACACTGATGTGACAGCCAAGAAAGCACACCATCACCTCCACTTACTGAGGAGACTTGAAATGTAGTATGTCTTCAGTGACTCTTACAAACTACTATAAGATGTAGCATAGAAAGCAACTGCTTGGTTGCAGGTTGCATCTCAGATTGTTTGGTAACAGCTCTGCCCAAGACCGTAACAAATTGCAGAGTTGTGGATGCAGCAGTGTCCATTGCACAGACCAAACTTCTCACCGTTCATCCCATCTATATTTCATGCTGCCTCCGAAAAGCAGTCAACATCGTGAAAGATTTGTACCACCCTGGTTATTCCTATTTCTCCCCACTCTTGCTCGACAGAAGGCACAGACATTTGAAAGAGTGTGTCACCACTCAGGAAAAGCTTCTTCCCTCTGTTATCAGGCTCCTGAACAGTCCTTCCATATGCTAGGGTACTGTCTGATTCACCTCTACCCCATTTTGCACATCAGATTTTGTCCACAGAACTGATGTGCTACAGTTGCACAATGCTGAAAACTATATTGTGAATCTCCTCCTTTGCCTATCTATTGCACTTGAATTAATTTTGACTTGATTTTATTTATGCATGATATATCCAATCTGATCTGACCCACTGAATTACTCCAGCACTATGTATCCTTTTATGTAAACAGGTTTGTTGTTTCTACACGTGGAGGCAAATGGGCAAGGACATTTCGGGTCAAGACCCTGCAAGAGGACTGAGAGGGAAGAGGAAAGACAGAGCATCATGCATAGAGCATCACAAGGGAAAGGTGTGACAGGGGCTGGTGTGTGACATAGAACCAGAAAGTAAAAGGATGATAAGCAGGTAGAATCATGTGAGGGAGGAGTAGTCGGTGGGAAAAGTGAATGAAGGGGAAAACAAAATTAGATGGACATGTGTGCATGAGAAACAAAGGGTTTGGCTACCTGACATTTTAAATATAAATTGAAAACAGTGTTTATATCATTGGATTGTAAGCTCCTCAAGTTGAACGTGAAGTGTTGTTCTTTCAGTTTTGTACTCATACCCTCCACAACTCTTTCCACCTACCAACCTCTGACACACTCCTCACTCTCAGTCCTGATGCAGGGATCTTGACTTGAAAACTCACACCTTTTGCCTCCACAGATGCTGATTCACAACTCAATTTTGCATGCATTTTGTTTAAGATTCAAGCATCTGGTCTCTTTTCTCTTATTTTTACACTAATTCAATTCAGATTCTTTTTTCTAAGTGGGTTTTGAAAAGAAATGTTAAAATAATTAAGAAATACGTTGCAGGATAGTCAAATATGAATGTAACATATTTTGGTAAAAACATCAAATGGAAGTGTAAAGAAATAACGGAATTGTCCAGTTTATTTAGAGTAATCTATGTAGATGATGAACAAATATACGTTGTAAAACAGTGCACAAAATCTCAGCCAAATACACTGTGATAAACCTTTGCTAAGAAGCATTACAGCATGTTGACCTAGAAAAATTATTTCTTCAATCACGCATTTTACAATGTATTACACACATTTAACTTCTTACCATATTCTAAAGGCTGAAATATTTTCATGGCAGAAAGGCAGAATAACTGTTCGATAAAGTATTGAACGAATAAGTAGACAGAATATGAATGTACTCAAATATCTTAACTACACACTTAAGAAACCTTAAAACTAGTCATTAGGGAGTATGTGACTATTTTTCAATTAACATTTCAACACCCAGTCCAAGTGATTGACCCAACATAGCAACCACAGTCTAGTTCCAGTACTAAAATATGCAACCAATCTCCCATACATACCATACAAGACAGAGTAATTAAGTTTTTCAAACTGGTTTCATCACATTGGGATTTATGACACATTAATGAAAACACTATAAGTTGTGAACGACATGACTGACAAATCAGATTTTAAAAATGATGGAAAAACTTAAGAAATCAATATTTTGGTCATTAAAACATAACCTTAAACCATCCTTAATGTGAGAATTGTAGAACACTCTTCTGCTTCTACAATACAAGAAAAATGTACTAGTAGTTTGCACTGTAGGCTCACTGCAGTTTTCCTACCAAACAGAAATATCAAACCTTAAAAATACATGTCAGGAAAACTGACATGTGTTTATTCTGCGCTAATTAGCAAGATACATGTGGGAATCTAGAAATAATCTCAATTGGAATTAGATTTCATGATGCTTTTCAAAGTACGAGTTATTCTGAACAACGTTTCTTCCTTCACTTAGATGCTCAAAGTAAACACTTAATTAAAAAAAAATCATATTATGAAATGTTGTTGTACATAGGTAGGTTGCCATGAATCACTATCTCCTACTGAGGCAGATCCTCGGGAAGACGGCTTGGTGCTTCACTATCTAACATTTACACTTCATAGATTGTCATATTTCAGATGATCAAAATGAACAAAATATACATAACCACATTTTTTAATATGCATAACACAACAATATTTACATTGTGCTAAGCTCAATGTCTATTGGTAACCTATGTTAAAAGTATGATAGTTCTTCCCAAAGGCACAAAATCTGCCAGCTACTGCCAAAACATTCTATGTTGCCTTCCTGTATGAAACTTCAAAAAGGTAGTCTGATCCATGTCCTATAATAGATATAAACAGAACACTCTCAAAGATTAAATGCCATGGCTATAGTTACAGTTATAATGGGGGTTCAATTACTTTTTATAAAATTGATTAGAATTTGGACATGCATTTTTTTGTTAACCAAGTCATTCCCTTTACATATTCACACAATGCAGTAAATGTGAATGAAAACATTCCTGACCATATATGAAGGTGAAAACATGAGCTTAAAATTTGTTTCTGTTGATCAGGTCAATGGGAACTGCACATTCTTAGTCATACACTTATCTTTTAATCATTTGGTCGAAAAACAAAAATCAGAGAAACTGAAGTACGAAATAAAAAGAATGAAAGCTGGAGATATTCAGCAGGTCAGGCAGCATCCACAGAAAGATAAACAGACTTCTAGTTTCATGTTAATGACCTTTCATCACCTTTCTTGGAATAATCAGTGACCTGAGATGTTAACTTTCCTTACCTTTCCACTGATGCTGCCAATTGAATAGCTCCAGCATTTTCAGATCACAATTCTCATGTGCACATGTATATTTTTAAAGTGTGAATATTGCTTAATGTATTTTTCCATGTTAAGCAGTAAGATTACAGTATATTTGTTGTGACAAAACTGTATGGTAAATCTACAAATAAATCGGTGAACATGCCTAGATACACCTATGTTTTTCCTCTATGGGTGTGAAACAAATCCTGTCATGATTTAAAGTATTGTGGCTACACTATGCAGAAGGTGGTTTATTGTGTTTACATTTATTTTTAGAAAAGCAGACTCACAAGACACCTTTACCATCTACACAGCATAAGGACAAATAATATTTGTAAATAATATTAAAGCAAATAGCGGTATCTGTAAGTTTTCAAATGAAAATAAAGGATATGTTAAAGGTGTACTTATTCCTGCAAGCTGCCCTTGACTTCTGATCAGACTCGCACACATCTGTCTCTGCATAGTGATGAAGTGCTAAGACGTAGAGAGGATGCTATCAGAAGGTTGCAAAGTGATGGAAAGGCTGATGGTGTCTTGTTAATTAGTTTGATTTAATGACTTTTTGTTTTACACTTCAGTACCAATCTTGTAAGGTTTATCAACATAAATAACTCTCCTTTATTCAAATTAACATCCTTGCTTTCTTTCCCTATTCTTTAATAACAACTGTGCCAATACTCACATAATTATGATGCTTCATAAATGTGTATTTACATACTGTTCACTGCAATTGGAACTGGTGTTTACTGCAACATACAAGGTAGCTGAAGTCGAGTCTAACCACTTTGGTTTTATAAAATTATTGTTATCTGGAAAACCTACAAATAATATAATATAAACCTATAATAAATTGTGCCAATCTAAATGTATATGATCAAGAAAAATAAGTTACACCCCACAAGTAAATTGCCCAATTAATTCACAAATTGCTTTTGTTCAGTGCTGAACATTGGATGTGAATCGTCTCCAGTGCATTAATTTGTATAATACTGCAATACCCAAAATTAAAATCACTCCTGCATGTGGATATTAATTTTAAAACCAAGCTACATTGCTGTATAGATGCACACTTGTTCCAAACACATATCACCACTTAGACTTAATTAGAATTCTGATCTGACCACTGTAAAACATTTTAGAAAATGATATGAGAAATAATTGTACATCACATATTAGTATTTCGATTTTCTGAACGTCTCTAGTTTGTATTTGTTTAAGCATTTTATTTTATGGCAACAACTGCTTTTCTACAGTTAACACAAACCTCACAGCATTATATTTTAATATTTTATACATTAACTATAGTTTCACAAGCGAGTACTGACAACTAATATAAACTGGTTATAGTTTTCATTTAAAGAAAAGAAACAACAACAAAAATAACTCCTTAACTAAAACGCATATTGATACAATTAGTTTTATGTGTATGTTCAGTTGAAGGCATGTAGCTATAAACATCAACTGAACATCATATCCAGAATTTAATGGTGTAGGGCATTTCTCATTTGGCCATCAGTTCGACTTCTTTCTAGCATCTTCATTAAAAAAAAATTGTGACCATTGCTGAATACATGAGGGCAATCTGCACCTTAAATAAGTATTTCATTATTCGCTGTCTTTAAGCAACAAAATGTAAGGTTAGGAGAACAAAAATATATATAAACCACATCAACACAGAAACAGGTACCAATAGCCTCTGTAATATTGCACTTCCTTTAGTTGCATATTCTGTATTTGCTCAGAAGTAGCCAAGCCGATACAAAAGTAATCACTGCAGCTAAATTGACATCAGTTTAGCATGAGAGATCAGCTTCAGTAAATAGTCACCACTTTAGCTTCAGAGACTTTGATAAAATAACAACCACTAAATAATATTCCTTGACTTAGAAGATCACAATTGACACATTTGAGTCAGCCATTAATGTATTTTTGAAAGCAACTATGTGATTTGGCTTCTAATTTGTAATCTTCTTTATGGGAAACTACTGGCTCCACTTGCTATCCTAAACCACAGTACAACAAATTGAAGCACCAATGTACTGTCTACTCCTAATTCACATATTAAAACCAAACTAATTAGATGGAGAAAAATAAAAATGTATTAATTTGAACACTATTTTGCAGATAGATGTTTTCTATTGATATATTAAATCCTTCTATTTTTGATTTCACTGCAGACCACTGCACAATTTAATATTTAGGAAATCTCTCTCATGCTCAATACTTGTATTCAAGTTGCAGGTGATTAAAAATGTCTCGCCCTAAGACATTCTGATTAAATACATTTTGTTAGTTTATGTTTTCATTTCATTCATATCAGTAGCAAAACATTAGCATATGATCCTCTTCGGCAATTAGTTTCGGAGGTTTTAAGTATTCTTAATCACAGGCATTGTACAATAGGAACCCAAGATCAAGACATTTCCGAACTGATTTTATTTCTACTAAAATAAGCATACTTCACATACTTGCATTTTGAGCCCAAATGTGAAACAACGTTTCTCATTTATCAATCTAATCTTCAGCAATGCAGCAAGATAACTTGCCGATGAGTACCTTTTGCATTTAAGATTTGGAAAAATCAATCGATTCAAATTCTCATATATTCTAACTGCAACTGTTTTTGTAATTTCAATTATTTTATAATATTGGCAAACATAATATAAAATGTTGCTATTTTTAGTTAAACAAATAGGACCTGTAATAAATTCTTGGTCTTAGCTCTAGAAAACATCTGTTTTCTCACTGTATAATTAGCATAATTAATGAATACTAATCAATCCAAACAAATGGCTTTTTAACTCCTAAAATAAATCATTTTGATATCACAGTAGCTATTGACTCAATAATTTACTTATAGGCAATATATCACTTCTCCATTTACCACATGCTAGAAAACTGCTATAACTCTTTTCTACAACTTCATTTCAGCGCAACGTATCTATTCTCAACAGAAAAGCACTACCATACATTTGTTTACAAGACATCGACAAATTCATGATGTCAGGCTATCCCTTAGGGTAGGATAAATTTAGCAGACTTGTCTATTCAATCGTTTGCAATAAAAATCACACGTTTTTGCATCTTGTTGAACAGATATAAACAGAGTTGAACATGATTACACTTCCACCATCTCAAATAAGGTTACCAAAATGTTATACACATCAGCTCTTTTATTTGGAGCAGTGATACAAAGTAACATATCAAAATATCTTCAGCTTTCATCATAAAATGCAGTTTTATTGCAAAACAATCTCATGTTTAAAAGTGGAATATCTAATTTGTACACTTTCTATTGTGGTTTTATAGCTTTTGCATAATATTCATACATTCTATGTGTAATTTTCATCTTTCATTTATACACCTGTCTATTACAACTTTCAAAGCAGTATTCTGAGATGAAAAATATCAGATCATGAACAATTCAGGAGAGACAAACTATATTTGCAAACAAAAATGAAGGTAACTATCTTGCCATTTTGTATCATTGAAATAATAAGTAATTTACTGAAAAGCTCCATTGTTCTAAGTTATAGAACATGAAAAGCTGCAATCTTATTAGTAAAATCCCAATTTAAAAAAAATGAAGATGAAAACTCAAAGCGCTGGGGAAAGAATGGATATCCCAAAACAAAAAAGGATTCAAATGATAAGCATGTCAATAAGCAGACGCAGTTTTTAGTCAAAGTACAGATATTGTGACTCAATCCATAATTACTTGCAATTATCATTTTGAATTATGAATCTCCTGCTGCTTTGACAATTGATCTTGAAGTGCATGTGAAATGTTGACAACTTCAGAAACTAAATCCGTCCCAAAATATTCAGGGGATTCATTATTTAAAAAAAAATAAAAATTATGTGCTTCGCCTATCCCCATTTGATTCTCAACAGCATTATCCAAGGAAAATATACAAAGCATAAAATACTGGAAGGGCCTGTTCCTGTGAATTACCATACAGAGAGGAGATAGAGAATTTAGTAATATGATACCAGGATTACAACCCCCCCTGCAATATCAGTAAGATTAACGAGCTAGGTATCGACTTCAGGAAGCATGGTGGAGTACAGGCCCCAATCAGCATCAACGGTGCTGAAGTGGAAATGGTTGAAAGATTCAAGTACTTTGTCGTTAATATTATCAACAATCCGTTAGGATGCAAAATAAATCTTTTCACTGTACCACACTAAATGTGACAATAATAAACTTAAACCTAATTTTGTATACATTTATCAGGTCTCCCTGCAACCTCCAGCATTGCAGTGATTTTTGTAAGATTTTGGTCCTTTGATTCCTTGGTCCGCCAAAACCACACGCAAAGACTCCGTGATTTTTTCCTTTTCGCTAGCGATTTCGCTTTTACATTCGCAAATCCACTCTCATTACATTTAGACATTTTTATGTACACATTTATCTCCGCCCCCCCTCCAACTACGCTCGCGCTGCGCCTCCCGCAGCTGGAATCGCCCGCGCGCCCCCCCCCCCCCCCGTTCTCAAAATACTCTGCCGATCGGGAGTCGAGATAAGGCGACAGGCGGGTAAATGCTCTGCTGATCGGGAGCAGAGATAAGGCGCAGGTTCCGCTGAACTCAGAGCTGGCGCAGCCCCACCCGCCTGTGCGTCCCTCCCATCCCCTACGCGCTCCAGAAAGTCACAAGCCCACAGCTCACCACCCACGCCGGCCCAGCCGCTCCAAACCACCCCCCCCCCCCCGTTCTCAAAATGCTCTGCAGATCGGGAGAGATAAGGCAACAGACCTTATCCATGCCCTACAAACAAACTTTAGCACCATCAATGTAGCCTGCAAAAATGAATAGCAAGTTGAAAAGTTCTACAACCCAAGTTTTTTAATCTGCTGCATTGTGGATTTGCATTAAAATTAGTCGTCTTGCCCAGCGTTTTCCTTCAACAAGTATCTTTGCCTATGGAGTATCGCTGATTTTTTCAAAAGGCAGACAAAATTACATTTATTTAGCACCTCTTTCAGCCCGAGTGTTTTACACCTAGTGGAGGGTTTTTGAAGTTTAGTCACTGTTGTTGAGTGAGAAATGTTATAGTGACTTATCGAGCAGTTCCGCACCACACCCGCCCGCACCACGCCCGCCCGCTCCACCCTCCCCCCCTCCGTACCCGGGGTCTGAAGCGCCGAGGATGCGAGGTCTCAGTCTCTCATGGGGCTGCTTTCACAGACTTAACCGTGAGCGATCCCCGCATTTAACCAGGGCTCTGGGAACTCGGCATCTGATGGGGACGAGGCTTCCAGAGGAAAGGCAGGGACAACTTCGAATCCAGCAGCAGAGTGGCTCCGTTAATGGATTCATTCCACAGTGAGTTCAGTTCGGTAACAACCCCCCCCTCTCCTCCCCTCCCTTCTTCCTCCCCCCCCCCCCCCCCACCTCCCTTCTGCCACAGAAGATGGTTGAGGCCAGTTCATTGGCTATATTTAAGAGGGAGTTAGATGTGGCCTTTATGGCTAGAGGAATCAGGGATATGGAGAGAAGGCAGGTACGGGATACTGAGTTGGATGATCAGCCATGATCATATTGAATAGCGGTGCAGGCTCGTAGGGCCGAATGGCCTACTCCTGCACCTATTTTCTATGTTCCTATGTTTCTCCCTCCCCCCCCCTTCCTCTCACCCTCTCACCCTCTCACCCCCTCCCCCCCCCCCCCCCGGCACGTTCGGGGAACAGACCCAACCGGTCTGCACTTAGTCTACTATGACCATATAACTCTGATCTTGGATGTGGATGTGTGTGTGTATTCATTTGTTTGTGTGCGATCACATCTACTCAAGAAAACTAAATGCTAACGGTAAAATTTTTACATATTCCGGTAGAGATTTATCCATGAAATCAAAAATTGCTTTATCGGAAATATTCATGCATTATTTCACGAGTAACACAAATTTGAAGAAACCTGGAAAAAATAACTGCTTATTCGCTGATGACGTCACATGCGTCTGCGTCTGCTCGTGCTGTGACTGACGTCAACTCCCACCCTTTCCTCCTCCCCCTGTTGTTCAAAACTCGCCCTGCCAAACTCCCGAGAGCTTCATTCGTCGAATGCTTGAGCCTCAGCTCTGGTTTCCCGACAACTCCCGTAGGCCCTGCAGTCCGCTTGCTCTCAGCCCGCTCGCCCGGCTCCCCTCCTCCTCTGTCCCCACTCCTCCACTCCCCTTCTCTCCCGCCGCCTTGCCCCCCTCCTCTCCTCTCTACCCGCCATCTCTACCCGCCCTCCTCTACCCACCTCCTCTCTACCAGCCTCCTCTCTCTCCCACCTCCCCCCCCCTCCCCTCCCCCCTCCCTTCCCCCCCCTCTGGTTCTTCAAAGACACAGAAAGAACGAGCAAGTGGGCTCTGTACTGCAGTTCCCGAGCTCTCCCAAGCACTTCCGAACGCTCCCGAGGTCCCAGGCGTGGGCGAGGGTGCAGGGCAGCGCAGTGGGACGGTGGCCCCCTCTCTGCCCCCCCCCCCTCCCCTCTCGGCCCCCACCCCTCCCTCTCCGCCCCGCCCCCCCCCCCCCTCTCCGCCCCCACCCCCTCCCTCTCCCCCCCCCCTCCTCCCTCTCCGCCCCCCCTCCCCTCTCCTCTCCGCCCCCCCCCCTCCCGTCCCTCCTCCTCTCCGCCCCCCCCCTCCCCTCTCCGCCCCCCCCCCCCCCCCCCCGTCTCTGCCACCACCCCCTCTCTCTCTGCCCTTGCATTCAAACTCCCAAAGTCAACACCATAATTGCTTGGATCTCCATCTCCATCTGCAATTTCTCGGGCCCATTTCTGCAGCTGATCTATATCCTACTGTATGCTTTGACTGCCTACCTTACTATGCACAATCCATCAATTTTGGCGATGTCACCAAACATACAGACCAGCCCATCCATATTTAGGTCCGAATCTTTTATATCACAAATAACAGAGATGTCAGAATAGTTCCCCAAGGAACTAGATTGGGCATACACTTCCATCCAGAATAACTACCCTCCAACGGAATTTTCTTTGAGCCTTTGAGGAGCAGCCCAGTTCTTAAGCCAAACACAATTACCATCTATCCTATACATCTTAATCTTCTGGACCAGTCTACCATAAGTGACTTTATCTAATACCTTTCTGAATTCCATGTAGAAAACATCCACTGCCCTACTCTCATAGATCGCCTTCATCACCTCTTCATAATCTTTGTCAGACATGACCTGCCACAGCCAAAGCCATGCTGACGGTCACTGTTCTTAACTGTCCATTTACTTCCAAATGAGAGTATATCCTATCCTGAAGAATTCTCTCCATTAACTTCCCTACCACTAATGCCAGGTTCATTGGTCTATAATTTCCGGTATTATCTCTACTTCCCTTCTTAAACAAAGCAACGATGGTTACTCTGCAGTCCTGAAGGATCTTGCCTGTGGCTAGAAAAGATGCAAAGATCTTTAACACCCTACAATCTTATTTCTTGCCTTTCTCAATAACCTGGGACAGATTCAATCAGTCCCACTGGATTTATCCACCTTAATGCTCTTCAAAACCTCACCAGCTTCTTCTTGATCACAAACTGCACTAACATAACGTTTTTCTACATCTACATCACTTATACAATCTAATCACTCTGGCCATGGAGGAGGCCCAGGACAGAAAGGTCAGATTTGGAATGGGAGGGGGAGTTGAAGTGCTGAGCCATCGGGAGATCAGGTTGGTGTTAATGCAATCTGAGCGGAGGTGTTGGGCGAAGCGATCGCCAAACCTGCACTTGGTCTCACCGATGTAGAGCAGTTGATACCTAGAACAGTGGATGCAATAGATCAGGTCGGAGGATGTGCAGGTGAACCTCTGTCTCCCCTGGAAAGACTGCTTGGGTCCTTGGATGGAGTCGAGGGGGAAGATAAAGCGACATGTGTAGCACTTCCTGCGGTTTGCAGGAAAAGTACCAGGGGAGAAAATAGGCAATAGGTGCAGGAGTAGGCCAATTCGAGCAATGTGATCAATGTGACCATGGCTGATCATCCCCAATCAGTACCCCGTTCTTGCCTTCTCCCCATATCCCCTGACTTCGCAATCTTTAAGAGCCCCATCTAGCTCTCTCTTGAAAGAATCCAGAGAACCGGCTTCCACCACCCTTTGAGGCAGAGAACTCCACAGACTCACAACTCTCTGTGAGAAAAAGTGTTTTCTCGTCTCTGAACTAAATGGATTACCCCTTATTCTTAAACTGTGGCCCCTGGTTCTGGACTCCCCCAACATCGGGAACATGTTTTCTGTCTCTAGCATGTCCAAACCCTTAACAATCTTATATGTTTCAATAAGATCTCCTCTCATCCTTCTAAACTCCAGAGTGTACAAGCTCCATTCTCTCAGCATATGACAGTCCGCCATCCCAGGAATTAACCTTGTAAACCTACACTGCACGCCCTCAATAGTAAGGATGTCCTTCCTCAAATTAGGGGACCAAAAGTGCACACAATACTCCAGGTGTGGTCTCACTAGGGCTCTGTACAACTGCAAACGGACCTTTTTGCTCCTATACTTGACTCCTCTAGTTATGAAGGCCAACATGCCATTGGGGGTGGGAGGGGTAGTTTGCGTGGGAAAGCACAAATTGACCAGGGAGTTACGGAGGGAGCAGTCTCTGCGGAAAGCTGAAAGGGGAGAAGGGAAGATGTGGCCAGTGGTGGGATCCCCTTGGAGGTGGCAAAAATGTCGGAGGATTATCTGTTGTAAATGCTACACTTGTCGCTTTACCTCCCCCCCCTCGACTCAATCCAAAGAACAGTTCTCCGTTCGTGAACAACTGCAGTCGTATTAACATCAATATTGTGGAAAACCTCATTGGGAATGAAATTTGGGTATTGGAATATTACGGGGATGTAATTTTGGAGCCCTGAATACTGAGAAACAAAACTAGGGAATTTTAAATGATTGAACAAGTGTTATTTTTGAGGACATTGCATAGATACATTTTAGAGGGCTATGGCCTTTTTTGCTCTCCATTGCTCTCTTAACAGTTGCTGCTTCACGTGAGTATAGTTCAAGATATTGCGTTGAAAGTTGATTAATCCGCTAATAATTGTTAACTGCAACAGTCAAATCAAAACACTACAGACCTGCACCTGAGCAATGAATACACAATCCAGTTAATCTATTTGGCCACAGAAAACAAGACAGATCACTTGGAGAGAAAAAGGATAGATTGGGAAAGAAATCAACCAAAAAATATATATTCAAGTCACTTACAGTAAAAACAAAATAGAAAGAAGTCAAGGCAAAAAAAGTGTTTATGGATAAAAAAAAAATTGCCAAGTAGGGATATTTATATCCCAAATAATTCCTGGCTCATAGGTAACAATAGATTCTGATGGAAGAATAAAAAAGAGTATGTATTTCCATAGATTTAAAATGCAGGATTGCATGCTTGAAAATAAAGCGGTTGTACATGTATCAAAAAAAATGGATCAAACATTAGGCAAAGATTTATTGCAAGTAGTTTCATCTAATGCAAGAAAGATGAATTGATTTTGGTTAAATTAGATATAACTGACAATTCATTGGTAGAGAAGATGCATTATTTTCCAATTGTTATCCTCCCTTGGTTTAAGTGATTTGTGCTCTATTGTATTTTACGGAAAGAACAGAGGAACTTTCAATGATTTAGATTGTATGTATTAATCATACCCAGTGCCTGTGAACTATATATCTAAAACTGAAGAAGAATTTTGACATCTAATTCTGTGACAAGACTTTGGCGCTAGATACCCTACTCATACCCATAATCTGAAATCCATTTAGTGATACAGTTGAACAATTTTCTGTTTTAATTCTGTGAGGCTTAAAGTGTCATATCATTCCTGCAGCCAAATAAAACAAGTAGAATACTTAGGTTTTAAATAAAGTAAAATAAAATGAAGCTAAACTAAACCATTTTTTTTCCCTTACTGTATGCATCCCCATGATTAAATTAATCATATAATTAAAATATTCTAAATAAAATTTGATACATTAGTGCAACGGATTAAAATATAATTGTGCAAGCTTTCATGACATATAATGTCCTGTCAGATATTGATTCATTTTATATGAAATTTATGATAAAAATATTGTAATTAATCAAAGTCTCGAGGACAAGAAGTCTATCCGAATATATTCCCCAATCAGGTCATCAAAAGCTTTATTATGCATTGTCGTGGGTGCATATCAAAACATTAAAAAAATCAACAATGATTGAAAAAACTTTTAAACTCAAAATTTACTTTTGCACTTTGCTAATAACAAAAAAATGATATATCTTTAGAATAAATAGTGGGTTAATATAAATTAATAAAAATTGATTTTCAACTTTATGTTTTTGCTTTTAATTTCAACAGAATTTGCATTCGGAGATCAAAATGCTCCACGATTAATCTGGAGGTGACACATTTGACATAGTTCAATCACACCATACCAGCCAGCTATCACCTCTCAGGAACAACAGATCTCAAGCAGCCAGTTATTTTCCTCTTACAACAATTTCAGAGGAGATCATCAATGACCACAAAGAAAGATAAGCTGAGCACTGTACATACACACACTTCCACAATATGATTTAAAGCGGAACAATTTGTTTCAGGTTTTGGAAAAGGAATCTGTATATTCTCCCCATTCTTCATGCCCTTTGCTGGTAACACCATGGGTACGTCATATGTCATAAATACCACAAAAACTAATCCATCAGTTGTAATGGCTCCTATAAAACACCACTGTGAGATTGCAATAAGACTGGAAAATAGGCTACAAATCCC